>OY776114.1:27431021-28031021 GCA_963675035.1 Allygus modestus
GTACATTACTTCAACAGAGAACATAACATTTAAGTACGAACGATTAAAGTAGAAATACGGTAAAAGCTATATAACATAAATTTTATTACGATATACTGTTAAATTTGAGAATGATATACAGGTCAATTTGATTTGTTCATTCATTGCTTGTTTAAAATAATTTAATTTGAACAAACGTTATTTAACGCCTTCATTCATAGGTCCGCAATATAGGCACAGTATTAATGTTGCGTAGTAATACTGAAGGCGTTTACAAGTGTTGTAATTTGCAGAAGATTCGTCAACGTATCGCATTTTTCATCAATAAATAACGGAAATCGCAAATCGTTCCTTATAAACTTACTGCTTTAAATTGTTTAACTGCTATTTATATATTTTATATTTTACTATTACTGTTATTTTTGTTATATACATTTTCGAAATCATATCGGCCCTCTGACTTCAAACCAAGCTTTAAACTGTTTAAATTTATGGTTTTAGAGTTAAAGGATGTTAAGTACTTAAGACCTACATCAAGTGAAGCTTTTAAAATATCCTAAAATTTAAAAGGGTTCATGGGAAAATTATTCTTATTTTAAAAACAAATTTATTGAGCAGGTTACAGAAGATTTGACTCGTCATCACTTTCAAATCACATCACATCATTTGAAGTGATCAGGACCAAAGATGTTTTCAAAGATTATTTAATTAAAGGAAAAAACTGTTTGCAATGCCTACATTTGATTCATGGTTGTATGCTGCCTATTCTAGTTATATTCTAAAATCCAGCATACAATTGTCAATTGAACTTAAAAGAAAAGTGAATGATACAGGCTTTAGTTATGTAACTTGTTTATTTCCCCCCCACTAAATCGAACGTGCCGAAACATATCATTATGCCGGACTAACATCAAGAGATATAAAAAAATAAACGTATCTATAATATTTGTTTTTGGGGACAAAACAATGGTGGACTATGAGCAAAAGTCACAGCGATTTTGTATGAAGATTTTATATTTATACTGAAATTTAAGTCAACTGCGGTTGGGAAAATGAGAGTCATGCATAATTCTGATAATTTATTACTCCGAAATGCAGTAATTGACAACATTTGGAGTAGTGAAATTTTGGACTACTATTTCCTGAGTAACGCCTTTCGGAGTAAAGTATTTACGAGTCATGCCTTTCGGAGTGATGTATTTTTATATGATGCCACGCACCGGAAACAATCAGCAAATTAATATTAACAGTCATCACGAGGGTTGACATTTTTCCGCTTAACCTATGGTGAGATGCATGTCGCTTACCACCACTCACCATGTAGGAGCATATCTTGGAGCCCGGGCCATAGACCAGCTCGCACTGGCGGTCCTCCGTGAAGTCCTCCCCGGGCTGCTTGCGCGTGCTCGGGTCTCCCAGCTGGTTGGCGCCCGGACGGTCCAGCAGACACTCGCCGAAGCCTCCTCTACAAACACACCACTTACACACCCTTCTAGAGATCATTATGAAGTTCTTAAGACAATTGGGTTTTGGATTGCGAGCCATGCATTGCTTCGAAATGCA
This sequence comes from Allygus modestus, assembly GCA_963675035.1. Taxonomy (NCBI): domain Eukaryota; kingdom Metazoa; phylum Arthropoda; class Insecta; order Hemiptera; family Cicadellidae; genus Allygus; species Allygus modestus. The sequence goes on from OY776114.1 coordinate 27,432,564, forward strand.
TAACTCCGAAATATTTCGAACAGGTAATTTTTGGAACACTGCTTTTGGAGTTATGCATTTCGGATTAATGCTATTGAAAATACTTTTTTCGAAGTACTGGGTTCGGAGTTATGCATTTTAGGAGCAATGCCACACACCGATTTTGTACATAATATCCAAAGATATGGCTACAAAGAAGCTGGGCTCAAGATCTCTGCTCGTTCATCTAATTTCAGTATATATAACATCAAATTAATCAGCTGGCCAACTTCAAATGTTTTAAATTTTTTCCCGTTTTATTTGAATTATTCTCTCAGGACAGGTTTTATCGAAATACTAATAGTTTTCCTCAGATTTTCCCGCCAAGACTTTTCATTCTAGTATGTAGTTTTCAGATTACCGTTTCTCAAAAGGCAACGGTTTAAGGGGCCTCCAGCAGTTACTGGCGTCTACCTTCTTCTTCCATAAGGGCAATGTTAACTTTCAAAACCAGTTATAATTGGTTTGAATAAGATTTGAATTTTAACACTGGTCTTATGGGGGAAACAGGTGGAAGCAGGTGACGAGCCTCCTCGTTACGTTGTATGTATAGGTGAGGAAAAACGAATAAAAAACTCTATAGTAAATTAAAGATTTGCCATTTTTAAATATTACGATAAACTTAAAATAATGTAAACTACCCAAAAGAGAGGTAATATGGTTTGAACGTTTAGTCGGACAGTGTGTTCACTTTAAGTGGATTTCAAGTCAAGATAGAAATCTAATAAAAGTCAAACAAAAGAAAAACCAAAGGTTGAACCTGCAGATGGTCACTTGTCTACACTTTACAAGGAACAAATAAACATATAAAGAAGACATAAATGCACGTATCATTTAAACCCTTAATCTAAACAAGCTTATGTATTTTCACCACTAAGTTGATTCTATTTAGAAGGTGACATTTTCCAGGAATGAAACACATATGGTCAGGAGTAACGCAACGCTCCATATCAGTTACGAACAATTGACTTCAGGAATATATATTGGAGAGAAAACATACGTTCGTTATTACGTCAGGAGAAGAGGGCGGTGAAATTATGTAAAAAGAAACGACCGGGGTAGGTCGAACAATGGACTGCCGAGCGACTTTTTGCTTCAGATTCCTTTGCAGAGGATTGTCCAGGGACCGGATAAGAGAAACAACCGCAGAAGCCGTACAAGGCAACCCGCTCGGCCACTGACACGACGATAACGACATTTTAATTGTAAATGTCAAATCACACATGCTCCTGATGTCTGCAGGTTTTGAAATAGGTTGACAAATGATGCTTCCGATGTTTATATGGAGAGGACAGCAAAGGTTAGTGGGTTAGATTTCACCATTGTGTAAGTAGCAGGTTGTAGTTTTTACTAGGAAACCTTGGTCGATTTAATGTGTGGGGAAATTATTGTACGAAGTTTCGTTAAATGAATAAAAGACCTGACAATTCCAGTTATACACCGGTAATATTCATAGAGATTGGCAAATATTTGAAACCTTTAATTGTGTAGATTTTCAAATAATTATGGAAGTCAGACCTTTGTTATAATTAATGGAGTTCAAAAGTGTAGTATTCCATTTTTAAGAAATTATGTGAAAATTTATAAAAGTTCATCATCTGTTTATTTTCATCCAGTTTTTGGTTCAGTTTTATTAGTACACTTACGAAATAAACGAGTTCGCACGCAGCATGCTGACGTGAGGGAAGTGAATTTCCACATAAAAAAAACTATAAGAACTCTAAATCATTAAAAAAACATACAGTTAATTTCACATCCGGGGCTTTTCTGACCCTTTTTGGACCCAAAAACTCGAAATTTAAAAGATTAATCCCCAAAAAAGGGGTTTAGAGTTTTCCGATTGTTTTGCCCAACGAACTTATCCAACTGATTATAGAAAGGATCGTCCCTAGTAAATTTGAAGTAAATCGGACAAAAAATGCGACCGTTAGAGTGCATACACACACACACACACACACATATATATATATATATATATATATATATATATATATATATATATATATATATATATATATATATATACAATTTTGAACGAACCCCCAAAACGTGTTCCGGGGGTCACGTTAGGAACTTCTATGGTGGTCCCGGGCTTAAGTTTCACCGTGCGGGTCATGCTAATAGTTCACTTTCCATAGGAAATTCACTAATAATTTTATTTTTGGTAGGATATTTTCTTTGCTTCAAGAATATTGCCTTTCACTATAGTCGAGTTTAGCAGTTTTCATTAAAATAAAATGTAAGTTTGTGATATAAAGACAGTTGTACTTTTTGTTACAACAGGCTTTGTTGCTAGTGTTTCAATAATCACTCCACCAAATAAAATACAAATTTAATAAACTTTACAAATTTTAAGGCCAACAGGGCAAAGACCTGACAAAATTCTGAACATTTTCTAAATTTGAAACATGCAAGAATCCTAACAAATGTTTTGCTCACGATGTGGAGAAAGACGAATGGGTGAATCAAAGAATCCAGTTGTTTCAAACAAATTAAGACAACTATTTGTTTTATCGCGAATTGTGTTAGTACTAGAAAATAAGAAAGTGAAATGACACTTGGAGCGAAATTAATAATATTTAAAATTGAGTCATGGATCTTGAGTACTCACTCGAGATATTCTGTGAGGAAATGCCTGCTGCACTCTGACCAAGACCAGGGATACGTGTTGTGGTCCAACATTCGGGACATGACCTTGTGAACGTGTCGGATCCCGCGGTACGGCTCACACTTGATGTCGTCGTCGTGGGGCATGTTGAGCCTACAACAGAGAGAGGGCGTGAGGAAATGCCTGCTGCACTCTGACCAAGACCAGGGATACGTGTTGTGGTCCAACATTCGGGACATGACCTTGTGAACGTGTCGGATCCCGCGGTACGGCTCACACTTGATGTCGTCGTCGTGGGGCATGTTGAGCCTACAACAGAGAGAGGGCGTGAGGAAATGCCTGCTGCACTCTGACCAAGACCAGGGATACGTGTTGTGGTCCAACATTCGGGACATGACCTTGTGAACGTGTCGGATCCCGCGGTACGGCTCACACTTGATGTCGTCGTCGTGGGGCACGTTGAGCCTACAACAGAGAGAGGGCGTGAGGAAATGCCTGCTGCACTCTGACCAAGACCAGGGATACGTGTTGTGGTCCAACATTCGGGACATGACCTTGTGAACGTGTCGGATCCCGCGGTACGGCTCACACTTGATGTCGTCGTCGTGGGGCATGTTGAGCCTATAACAGAGAGAGGGCGTGAGGAAATGCCTGCTGCACTCTGACCAAGACCAGGGATACGTGTTGTGGTCCAACATTCGGGACATGACCTTGTGAACGTGTTGGATCCCGTGGTACGGCTCACACTTGATGTCGTCGTCGTGGGGCATGTTGAGCCTACAACAGAGAGAGGGCGTGAGGAAATGCCTGCTGCACTCTGACCAAGACCAGGGATACGTGTTGTGGTCCAACATTCGGGACATGACCTTGTGAACGTGTCGGATCCCGCGGTACGGCTCACACTTGATGTCGTCGTCGTGGGGCATGTTGAGCCTACAACAGAGAGAGGGCGTGAGGAAATGCCTGCTGCACTCTGACCAAGACCAGGGATACGTGTTGTGGTCCAACATTCGGGACATGACCTTGTGAACGTGTCGGATCCCGCGGTACGGCTCACACTTGATGTCGTCGTCGTGGGGCACGTTGAGCCTACAACAGAGAGAGGGCGTGAGGAAATGCCTGCTGCACTCTGACCAAGACCAGGGATACGTGTTGTGGTCCAACATTCGGGACATGACCTTGTGAACGTGTCGGATCCCGCGGTACGGCTCACACTTGATGTCGTCGTCGTGGGGCATGTTGAGCCTACAACAGAGAGAGGGCGTGAGGAAATGCCTGCTGCACTCTGACCAAGACCAGGGATACGTGTTGTGGTCCAACATTCGGGACATGACCTTGTGAACGTGTCGGATCCCGCGGTACGGCTCACACTTGATGTCGTCGTCGTGGGGCATGTTGAGCCTACAACAGAGAGATGGCGTGAGGAGGAGAGAACCGGGGAAACTGGTTCGTTGTAGGTGTTCTGGATGAAGAGGATATTTTGAGAAAGCACGGTGTAAGGGTGGAAAGTAAAAGCGCAGGAATGAATTATTGAACCTTGAAATTTATTTAGATTTTATCGTTTACTGAATTTAATTTCTGATAAATGTTAATTAATGCTGTACTTGAATTTCAGGCCAAATTAACAAAAAATATATATCTAAAATGAAAATGTTTCGCTTTTAATGCAATGAATTATGCTATCGAGTTATCGCGTAACTTGTTTAAAAGTAAAACTGAGATCCTACTCGGGTTACTATCAACAATTCAGTTTCTATGCTGAAAAATATACGCTAATAAATCTTTGACTACACCAAAAGAGAACAAAAAAATTGTATGAAATTTCAACAAGTTTTGGGTGAATGGTCAAAGATTAAACTCATAATTGATCATTGCTACGAGTTGTATTTTTCAGTGTTACAACCGATGAAGTAACAACTACAAGTCGGGAGTGTGTCCATCAATCGAGCAATAAGCCTCCCGCCGCTCGATGGGGACGAATGAGCTGCTAATGGGGAGTGGGGCTCCGGCCTGGACGCCATAAAACGCTCGTTGCCGACCAATAAAGACAAAAGAGTCTGTCCGCCGGCCGCCACTGTTCGTTACAGCCACGAGTCGTGCAGTAGCCGGTAGACCAGGAGCCGACGGCCTACTGTAGCCTGTTTGGCCATCGAGAATTGTACTTGGTATTTGAGAAAACCAGATGTATTGTCATCGAAGTCTGTTTTAATGTCTGATCCGGAAACACATAGAACCTCCTGAACCGTTTGACTTGACACTTTTCACGAAGTTTAGCCAAATTTTAATAAACTTCCTTTTTAGAATGGTTTGTAGGTTTTATAAAACACTTTCTTTGAAGTTAGTAACAAGTATATCATTAACCTTTTACAAATAAACACCCCAGTGTAAAATATAGGTATATAAACGAATAGAGATTTTGTCTTTAACACACCAACAACCAAGACGAATCTAATTAAACCTTATGCCCATCAAGCCAACATTCCAACTTTGATATTCCATGGGGCGCAGCCCTAGTGGTAAATGTTTGTGCAACCCACAAAAGGCACATCTACAGAGTAAGAGCTTTTGACTGATACCAAACATGTATGCAAAATAATAATTTAAGAGGCCGAAAATTTCCAAAAAAAATCAAGAAATTATTTTAATAATATAGAAAATAATAAAATATGTGAACAAGGCTATGAAATAAGGGTATTTAACCAAATTGTTCTAAAACAAATTATTTGTTGGTCACTGCTCTAGATTCGTCCGCAACCAACCACAACAAAGACATAAATCCTCAAAGAATCTCTCGACAGTAGCAGGTCTTGTTGGCGGGACTCGGCGGCGTTTGTGGCAAGTGAAACTGCTGTCAAGTGCGGCGTTGCGGCGGCGAACGGCACCTGCGAAACCGCAGCGACCTCTCTGACAGATGCCAGTCTCTGCGGGTGTCTGTGTCCAGTACAGGCCAGAGGAAACCCGAATCATGACCGGTTGTGTTGGCAGTATGTTTATAACTGGCTATTGAACGTGCTCCAGCCAGCGGCTTCTATCTGTTCTTCAACGATTATCCGAAATAGTTGATTTATGGTTTATTTTTAAGGGAAAAATACCTAGGAGTTCAGGGAGTAGAACTTAGATATGAAATATAGTACATTCATAAACAATTATATATATTAAATAAATAACTCGGAATGCTATTTAAAGATAAAATTTGTGATATCGACATTTTGCCCACTGAAATCGCTACGTATTTTATATCTCTTTAAAATTAACCATAAAACAACCATATCGAATAACTAGGGATGGGCTTTGAAAGTTAACATTGGCCTTATGGGGGAAGAAGGTAAAAACGCTAAATGATGGGTAACTGGAGTTCACTCTTAGTTAAGTAGGTTATGAATGAAGGGTACTGTAATATATACATGTAAATTTAGATGTTTCTTGTGTATTGGATATCGCCCTACTTGCGTCGGCGTCTTACACAATGATTTAGTGATTTATCTTAGATAAAATAACAAATTTTTGAAAATGGCGAATTATTCTTTAGTTTTTGTTCCTAACATCGTCTTTCGGTATTTATTCAAGAGGAAAGCATAACCTTGTTTTTTCATGAGGCTGAGTATTTCCTAGAAGTTGTTTAATGAATAGTCACCCTTTGGCTTCGCTACTCTCCGGTTTATTTTGGACGGTCACAATAGTAAATGACGCTTCGGAAGTAAGCGAATCGCTATTGTTGTGTAAACATTTTTGTATTATTATGGAGTACAAACATCTTAAAATGGTGCTAGTACAGAAAACTAAAACACAGCAGAAAGCAGACAAGCGGCAGTTGCGTTTAAAACGGTTAATTCGGTCACCAACCACTTTGGTCGTTAGTGGCGCAAGGTCTCCCAGAGTTTTTTTTCCATAATACTCCCCCCTCCACCCACTGCTTCCCCTCTTGGCGACCCGACTATTGATGCTTCCACGGTTGGTTCGGTCACTGACCATTAAGGGCGCTAGTAGCGCTAGGTCGCCCAGAGGGGTTTTATTCTGGTACACTTCCTCCTCCACCCACTCCTTCCCCTCTCTGCGACCTGACTACTGGTGCTGCCACGGCGCAATCCTTCTATTCGTCAGCTTTCTGTAGTGTTTCAATAGTTGTCCGTGGTTTTAGTGAGAGTGATCCAGTACGTACACGTGGCCCAGCTCGTGGGCGATGGTGAAGGCGGCGGAGAGGCCGTTGTCCTGGACCACGGCGCAACTGGAGGACGTGTCGCACATGGTGCCGAGCTCGGCCAGCCCCAGGGTCTCGCACTTGGCGTTGTTGCTGGTGGGGTTGCGGCAGATGTTCTCTCTGGAACAGGGAGAGCAAGAGATCAGAACAGCGCGGAGGTTGGAGGCCACGGTTGGCAAGAGCAGCGTGGGAGGGATGAGGTAGGGTGAAAAGACTGAGGAGGATTAGGTACCACAGGGAAGAGGTGAAGAAGGTGAAGATGAAAACAAATAAATTTGAGAGGGAGGGAGGGAGAGATATATTTTATTTTATTGGTTCAAAGTTACATACGTAGGGCTGTAAATACCTCTCTTATATGTAACTATTAGGTCCATAGTCTTTTCGTAAATAACATGTAAAACCATTAGGTAATTGGAACAAATTATTAAAACCAAATGAAATGACTTTTTGTACGAAAATACCAATATATTATAGTTATCCAATTTTAAGATTATCTAAAAACTGCTCACTGTTACGGTTACATATTTTGTTCGCTATTTTAAAGCAAATATCATTTGTTATTTTCTAAGGACACTGACAAATATGTATTATATTCAAGTAGTTATAAGCCAATGAATTATAATGTTAATGGTTTGTACAATATACAATACTAGCTGTCATCGTATCCGGTTTCTCCCGAGAATAAAACCTGTGGTGCTTGCTGCATTCTGTCATTAACCCGTGGAACTACTACGAATCATGATCAGCTGTTCGAATTTTCATCAGCTCAAACCAAAGTGAATGTCCATAGAATAACACTGGATTGGAACTTTGAATCCCTGTGGGGCGGAGCTCTATGGGAATTTCTTAAAATACTCTCTTAGAGGTTACCTAATTTTTGGAAAGAGCATACGTGCCAAATTTTGTGGTTGTAGGTGTAGAGGTTTGGTCTGGGGAATGATCGGTTTTTCGTGTTTATGTGAACTAGTTGTCCTGTTGCTCGAATCCGAGCAAGTCTATACCCAACAAAAGGTTACTTCAGTTGTAAACAAACATAATAAAACACCTGATATTGAAACGGATGATAACGTCTGAGAATAATGCGGTTAACGTACTTTCAATCAACACATAGGACAGCGCCACTGTTCTGAAAATTCAGCCCTTTACTCCCTTTCTTAAAACTCCGAGACGTATCGGAAAACCTACATAAAAATACCTTTAATTTGACACCTCAAACGTTAAAATTCGTCCAGCCGTTACCGAGTTATGACTGTGAAGAAAAAAACCCCCGGCGTATTAACAAATAGGATATCCATAAGAATGAAATTTGACTGGAAATTCGACTCCTCGTGGGGCGGAGCCCTATGTTAATTTCTTAAAATCCTTTCTTAGTGGTTACCTACGTTATGGCAAGAGTATACGTGCCAAAATTCCAAATTTCGTGGATGTAGGCTTAGAGGTTTGGCTCAGGGGTTGTTTTTTCATATTTATAGACATAGGTATGAATATACATCGTCTGTAAAGATTAAAATTTAGGTTAATTAACTGTGCCAATTTAACATCTTTCTCTTACAGTTACATATTTCTAGCTGTTTAACGTTACTTATTCATTACCACTTAATAAAATACGCGCACGTGTATTTATCATTTGCACAGACATCTATTAATACGCTTTGCCTTATCATTTAATTTTCTCTTAGTACCTCTCACACGAATCACATAGCCAAACATTTCCTGTAACGGGTGGTTCGGTCGCACCCTAATTATAGCCTGCCGACTTAAAAGATCCTATAACAATAAATGTAGTTGGGGAAAGTTATTTATTACGACGTAAAACCTATTTCTAAATCTCTCGGCTGTGGTGGATAGTAAGGCTACGAAACGCTGCGATTAAATTAATTATCGAATCAAAAGCTACAACCAGCGATACGATGGGGTTCGGGGTTCGATACTACGGAATTTCAATTACGACACTCAGTTCCCATCGTGTTTGGTCGTAATCGTTAATGTTGTTTATCGCCCATTACACGAGCTATGTTTAAAAACACGACAAATTTCTTTACCCGCCACGCTGTAGATTTCTTCCAGAATGAGGTAATAGCAAGTAAAATATTTCGTGGTTCTTACATCATAGTTATAACTTCATATTTAATATTCATAACATTAAAAGTTATTGCTTTACAATTTTAAAGCAATTACATCATAAAAATCCATGCAAATATGATTACATGCCTTTTTCCGCAATAGTTCAAATTTGTACATGTACAGGTACAATACATTTATACATGTTTCGGTTCGATTGTACCATTTTCAAACCGCAGTTTAGCTAATTATCAACCATTGTAATGAGGTTTAAAAAATATGCACAAATACAACGTGGGATCTTTCTAAAATGCAGGTACAGTTCGGGACATAGTGCTTGACGCCTGTTGGTTAGGGTATGCTCTGGAATTACTTTTAAACCAAATAAAACTCCCTTAAGTTTAGTTTAGATTTAGGGTGTTTTGGTTTAAAAGAAAATATAGGGTAAAATAAATAATCAAGCCTAAATTCCTGATACTGTGCAAGACTACATTTGCGATGCAAAATATATATTTTAATCAGTCAATTATGTAAATTTACATACAACTTTACAAAAAAAACAATAACCTTAAATTGGCAAATCAATTATATCAAAACTGAAGGATTTAAAATTCGTATACTATTTTATTGTAGCTTAGGATAAAACGTGTTTACTAAATAAACCTTAATGCAACGCGCATGTAAATTCGACATCGGAAGTAGAGACTGCGGCTGCTTAGCTTGGCCTTGACCCGAGACGTACAAGTGTCACAAGGTCGGCCACGTGCTGACAAGGTCATCAGTCAAACCGTCATCAGGACATTAACCACACGGCCCCATCCTTCCCAGTTAATCTGATGATATGATGATGCAATCTAGATGTGAACACCCCCGCCGGCGCCGCATCAAGCATTTGTGCTTAGTGATACTGTATTGCTGTAAAACCTTATTAACTTTCAAGGAATAATTCAAATATAAGAAAAGGCTTATTTCATTTTATTTATTTGTATCAGAAACATTCCCATAGTCTGCCACCAGCTGATGGACAGCGTATTTTGTAAATTATAATTCGTTTGGGGTAACTTTTTAAACACAAATATTTGTGTAAATGTGTACGAATAAATTGTAACCAGTTAAAACGCTTGGTCAGCGTAATAGGGATATATTAATACAAAATAATGATAAAGTAATATAAGTAGTAAAGTGATAAGTAGAAGAATGTTTTCTCAAACAGTGACTTGTGGTGTAGGGGTCGAATCTGAAAGTATGTCTGGTGTCATGCATGACTGAGGAGGTCTGAACTGTTTTGTGTCGGTACTCTGCCTATGAACATGATCATCTCTCTGATGTACAGGGCAGAACTGTCATCGTCTTTAATGTGGTGAATACTTCCCTGCAGCTGTCTCTAATTAAAAGCCTGTTAAAATTCGAACTGTCCTCTTTTGTAGACGCACTATATGTTGAAGGTTTCCTGCTGTAGTGATCTAACAGATTACCCGGCCGTATCTTAGACTCGAATAATGCACGGTATGCAGATTGTGCAGTTGCCTCGTCACTCAAATTCTATTTCTTATAGCAATTATAGGCGTGTGCCACAGTGTTTCCAATTAGCGGTAACAAATATCCCACGAGCTGATACAAAAAATCCCACTTTATCCCACACTTCACCTTATAATATCCCTCTAAATATGCCAAACTTTCCCACTGATTTTTCAAACAGTGCAACACAGTAACACAGTTAATATTAAATATTATATGATAGATAGAGCTTATTTAGATCTACTAATTGCCTATATTTTACATTTTAGTACCTCAAAGGATTTTGAGTAATGCGATATAAATGATACGGTTTGCCCTAAGGCTGGCAAGTGAACTAAGTTAAATAATTTAGTTCCGTGAGAGGTATTAATATTTGCAATGGTACTGGTACTGTAGTACTAAAGAGTACGACATAGGTAATAATAAAAGCAAATATTGTCCTTGTTAATTCCAACATGGCCAGGCCAGCGACATTCATTGGTGTGATTTAGTGTTCGTTCTTCGTTCTGTAACGTTTATAAAATAATAATAAGTGCAATAAATTAGGTAAAATAATAACAACGTGGGAAATTGGAAACCCCGAAACTGCTAGTACGAGAAAATCCACTAGACTAGAAGTACTACTGCTAAGGTGGTCTGGTCGTAAGCAAACTAGGAGACGTAATGCCGATTTCCAAAATATCCCACTTTATCCCACAATCCCATAAGCAGTCAAAATATCCCATATATGGGATAAAAATCCCTGAAGGGGAAACACTGGTGTGCTAAGCTTATTGGACTGGATTTAACTTTTGTTGTAGTTGTGGAACTGTCTTTTCAACATTCGTGTTGACATAGTGGTCCATTAATCTTCTGAAGACAACGCATACAATCCAGTCTATATTTCAACAGCCAACTATCATAGCCACGTAGGTATTTTCCGCAGGAGTTGCGGCCTCCTTTATACAAGGCGTGCTCGCAACACGCGCAGCACGCACACTCGCACACTCGCACGCGCAGGCATCCTCGCACAGCGAGAGAGTCGACCATTATTACGAAACGACCATAAAGTGCCGGCTCATTTTAAATACGCATTAGTCAGCCTATTCAAGCATCACGGATCCTATTCTCGCTTTATCCAATGCCGCTGCCGCGTTTAAATCCAGCTTAGCGATGGACGTTATCTGCCGAGAGAGGAGAGCGGTGATGGGGCTCTCCACAACCGCATATTTGGCTATGAGACTTGTTTACATTAGCTGCGGTGTAGAGGCGGCATTGGAATAGTGTTGGTTTTTAATCGGTAAAAGCTTTTGGCTATCCGCTTCTGCGGAAACTGTTGCAACAGGTTGGCGTGGGAATACACAATTCTTGGGATTTATTTTAGTTAGTGAAATAACATCCTATAATATCTCAACGCAACTCATTAATATAAATAAACATAATTTGCACTAGGTTTATTTCATATTTCCTGTGTTGATTTTGGTGGAGGGATACATGGAATACAGAGATGGTTATATTCTAGCCTCATACACATATACATTTTTTATTATTAAATAGGTTGACCTAAATCTTAATGTAGGTTCTGAAACATTAGGACGCAACATTATCACATAGTTGGTCATTGGTGATCGGCTTTGATCAAACCTGAGACCTCTCGGACTAGAATAACGCGCTCTAACCTCTACTAGGCTGCTCTCTAAAATTTACTAAGATTATTTCTTGAGAAAGACCTTTAACAAATTTATCTACAATGAATTTCAACGAGACACGTGGATAAACCGAAACCATTCTTTCCTAAGTGGACATCGTAAAAACGGACAATACCGGTATGGAAATCACTAACAATATGCAAACGGGAAACATAAAAAGAGAAGTTGAAGGGAACACGAACCAATAAAGAAGCGAAGTTAAGCTGTAGTAGAATGAAGGCTATTGTGTTTCGCTGGAGATCTGCACGCGACACGCGAGAAACTCGAGCTGCGACTGGACCACCAAAACGGCGACCGGCGGCGAGGACAAAGGAACACGGGCCGAACTGTTCGAAGTTTAGGTTTTTGGAACCAATCATAAGACATAGAATCGATTTAATGCGTTAGAAGTCAAGTGACTGAGTTCTCACTGAGATACGATATATTTGATTTGTTTTCTTTGCAGCAAACAAACTTAACAGGAGTCTCCAGTCACGTAACCATCAAGTTACGGTTTCTTGTTGCTTACCCCATAACATCAATGTTAACTTTTAAATGCCGTCCCTCCTCAACGGATTATTTCTAACGGTTGGCTCATGGCCCATTTTAAAGAGAGAACAAATAATGAGTAGATATTTGACATCACCAATAAGTATTATTCAATAAAATTTGAAAATATTCAATATTTGCGTTTTATATTATATGTTAACTATTTTTGGTTTAAAAACTCTGCCCACTGAAATCGCTAGATATTTAGTTTATTCCATAAAATTAGCCATAAATCAACAATTTCAGATAATCCGTTGAGGAGTGATAGAATTTGAAAGATAACAGGCAACACTGGTCTCAGGGCGAAACAGGTGCAGGGGGCTGGAACCACCTCAAATTAGAATTCTTAGCTGTCACTGAAATCAATATGTTTGGTTGGTTTTATTCTCAGACAAAATTAATTTATAACTTGAAATGACTCATCAATTTTATTTATTGCTGTGTGAATGATGCGAGATTCTTCTTTTATGAATTAAAATGCACTCTATAAAATAAAGTAATGGGACAAATTTAACTTACTGCGTTATACAAATTATTCTCGCGCACAACGCCACGGAGTGGAAAAGTTATAGATTTCGTTGTTTGTTTCGTTGTATACATTTATATTTAGTTTAATACATTCCTGCAAAACGCGGTAGATACGCAGGACTATTTGTTTCATGTTGATATTTATTAATAAGAAGGTATTGCATTATTAGCTATGAATATATTGAAAATACTGAAATAATGGAGGAATAGATAGTTTACCTTTTGTGAACTTATACATTGATAAAGTGATCTGTAATAAGAAGTGTCGGCAAAGAAAATTTGAAATTTACAGAACTTACTAATTAAATAAAACACAGGTTTTATATATAAATGAATAGCCTTAAGAATATATATTTTTGGCATAACACAGCGTATTTATATTTGAGATATATTTACGTAGCTACTGAAATCATGTCAATATCAACCGTTATTCCCAGGTCTGAAGTATATATATATGTAGGCGGGAAATTAAATAAATAAGTTACTATCGAAGCAATAAGTTTAGAAATATTAGGCAGTCTGGTTAGATTATTACGACAAATGTAATTTCAATTTTGAGACTGCATAGTCACAAAAACAACGATCTAAAATCAAAGAATTCAAAACTCCTGAACACAATATTTGCTAAAATATATATCACATCGAAAGCGTTGGAATTTAAATTAATTTAGAAGCTGGTACTACGTTTAAAGATTAGCATAACTAATCCGAAGATAGCAATATGTCAACATATGCACGTACATACAAGTATGCAAGGTTACTAGAAAACCAATGTGCAAATGATTATTTGGTATTTTACACGTCATGAGAAGATTTGTAATTTGTTATGACCAAAGATCATTCTCAAAATATACCTAAACGGATACTAATTGATTAATCGTTATGGAGATTATTATTAATTGTTAATATTCGTGAAAACGACACGCCAACTCTTCAAATCTAGGTTAAAGTTCTTAACTTTAGCAAAAATAGGTCTGCCAATCCCAGTTAAAACCGGATGATTCATGAAGAGCAAAAAGAATTCTTGATTGTTCAGCATTATTTGGGGAAATTATGAACTTAAACGACTAACACACTTAGGTTTATACAGTTAATACGCAAACCCCAAGAAGGCCAGGTCTTGTGGGCAAAAACCATCCAAAAGTTTCACCAGTGTGATACAGTTCTTCACTTAACGAGAGAGAGAGAGAGAGAGATAGAGAGAGAGACAGCTGATCCAAGCACGCAAATGGAGGTATTTTAAACGCACCGCTGACGTTACCTTTGTTATAGTACAGAGCTTCGTCTAAAAAGGTCCAAGCGTCAAAAATTGTTTAAATTGTTAACATTAGACCTGCCTTTCTAACTGTCCATTGGTTTATTATAACCACCTGACCATCTAAAATCATCGCCTGCCACAAATAAACATAGATTAACACGTTAATGCAATGGGGCGGAACCCTGAGGAAATCTTGGTCATGAGTTCTGACACATGAAGGAATCTTAACGACAAGCTGTATATAAAATGAGTTAAGTTAACCTTCAAAATTGCCACAAAGATGTCTCATTTGAATACAAGCGTTCAAACAGAGAACGTATTATTCTTCTTCAGGAAGTATTATTTCTTCTCTGTGGTTCCAAATAGATTATTGCAACTCTGATCAGAGTTTGGGCACACAATAATTGAATATAGTTAGTTTTCGTCCTTTCTTGATCACTTTACTAAGTTTTTGAACAAACCCCTGACTTTTTTGCCGACCGAACACCATCAATTTCAATATTTTCACTGGGGATAACCTCGTTGAACAATCCCCGGAAGACTGACCTGGTAAGCAGGAGCGCGGAGTCGTGGTGGTTCTTGCTGTCGTCGTTGGGATCGTTGTGCTTCTGCTGCCAGGCGCAGAACTTCCTCAGCATCTCGGAGGCACTGATGCCGGCCTCGCCGTGGTGTCTCGTAGCCAACTCCACGTCCTGCAGCACGAACAACTTCACCACGGCGATGTTGATGGGGTTCCCGATACTGGCGTCCTTGTAGATCAGCGCTACCTGCAACATTGTTGATGAGTGTGAATAGTACCGGATTATATTTAATTTTGGTACGTAGAGAGGTGCTTGTAGGGGTTGGCAACAATGCTGCCATTCGCCCCACCAGAAACTTCTTTTCTTGCCTCAAACAACCCTTGTTTTCTCTCGATTGTTGAAAAAACTTAAAATGATTCATTGTAAGTTTATGTGTTGTGGAGTCGTGGTCAGATTATCCTGACAAAAAATTATCCACACGAGGAAAAAACACATGTACAAGCGGTACAGATACAGGATTGAACATAGGTGGACTAACAGTAAACACTGTTCTGATTCATCTAGAGAATTGTTTACGATTTTTATCAAATATTATTCTTACGAGATGACTCAAAATGCCATTAATAACATTATTTCTGATCACGTGAGGCGAAGGTGACAGCAAATCTTTAGTTTGGACATTATTGTATGATCAAAGGAAGACTTTAACCTCTTTCATAGACTGTCCACTGTGACTTTACATTCCAGTCTCACTCCCCTGTGGTAAGACAAATGGTCAGAGACCTGCATCGACTGTAGAGTGAAATTACTGTGTTTTCCCCTGTAGTATGATAAACGATCAGAGACCCGCTCATTGACCGCACCGACTGTAGAGTGAAATTCCAGTGTCCCTCCCTTGAAGTAAGACAATTGGTCAGAGACCCGCAGCGATTGTAGAGTGAAATTCCATTGACCTTCCCCTGTAGCAAGACAAATAGTCCGATATTACAGTTACAGTATTCCCGTATAGACACGGCTCACGGTGAATCTCTTTTTTAACGTTTTTTTCTGTAAAGTATAGTGAACTCCCTTGTAACTACAATCTTTTAAGTGCATTTCAGGACTAAAATTCCTTTGTTACTGAGTTAATGGTAATCCCTATACCTTCCAGGGACAGTTCATTTAGATCTTCGAATAGTATATACATAGCAACATTTTAGTCTAATTTCACAGAGTTAAGCCCTTTGTAATTTGAAATAAAATAGTATTTATCTACTTATGTGCATATTGATAAAGGAAAGCACATGTAAGGGAATGGAAATCTGTAAACCCATTTTAATTTTTCCCCGCAGACTGTGGAACCGGCTGACCACGCTCCAGACGGTTCTGGTACCCTATTGTCGCTGGGAAAGTTTTTATGGCCTCGTTTTTATGGTCCTGTACCCGAGTGACGCACGTACCTCATTGTCACCGTACCCATTTGTCAGGGAACCTTTTTTACCCTTGTTTGGACCGAAAAACTCAAAGTTTAAAAATTCCAAATCCAAAAAAGAGGATTAGTGTTTTCCGATTGCTTTGCCCAATTGTTCAACTGATTATAGAAAGGAATTTTTTACATGATGAGAAGAAATATAATTCAATAAATAAAGAATTATGTGCCAAACCAAAACTCGTAAACCTCGCGTATATAAAATTGTCACATTACAAACCATAATAGATTTAAATCGGACTGACCTAGGCATCATCAATCAACTTCATTTCCGTCATGTTGTGACATCTTCAGTGACGGTTTTACTAATGAGAGTTTTTACCGCCTGCTAGCGGCAGTTAGTGTCTAAGTCGATGACCCCAGTTTTGAAACGCGTTGGCCAAGCGGCACAGATGGTTGGTGACGAATAACAGTTATCCCGTGTGAATTAAAAAACTGAAAGGATCAAGGTTTAAGTATGACAAATGCGTCACGCACGCACGCGCAAGCGGAGGTACGCACGTAACGCACGTGTGAAGCCCCGCCTAGGCCGTGGGTAAAGTATGAGTTATTAACAAGTAGCATTGAATACGGCCGTGGGCGCTAAGGATAAAATCAACTGGCTGATAACAAAACATAATGTTTAAGGGATGCAAGTTAAAGTAGATGCTACGTTAAAATTGGAATCTTAATTCTATATTTTTATAAATACAACTGTATTTCGCCTTTTGTTGAAGCTATTTACATGTAATATTAAAAGAGTTATAATACCCGAGAAATAAGATTGGAAACATATAAGGTTTTAAGACCGATGATACATTAACAATCTGAGCGAAGTTAAAAATCTAGATGAAAGATGGCAAAATATATGTATAGTTATAATTTTCAGAAATTATTTGTTTAATCGACTTTGGCATACATTCCTGGCTGAAAGTTTCTTAAAAACTAAATACTATAAAAATCGGTGTCAACAAGAAATAAAAACCCAACAATTAGGGGGGGGGATGGAAGTTATTAAAGATGTTTATACGATATTTTCTACACAAGTAGGTCTCGTGAATATTTGGGAATAATCCTTTAGTTAATATACATCACAAGAAAATATGGAATAGCGTTCTCAATCTTATATTTTCATCCCTGAATGCCCGTCACAATTTTAAAAGTTTTGTTAGCGAACGATTTTCAACGGGTTGTATCTCTAATTAAAGACGACATTGTATTTAAATGGATCAAGAAGGAAAGTCCATCTTCGTAGGGCAGAAGCTAGATCCAGTTTTGAAATTTTGAAAGTTGTGATAGACGTTGTTCAGAACTGAATGTCAGATTATACTGAATATCCCAAATTCTGGAAGATTTCTGTTCAGAAATGAGAAAATTTTTTTTCAGAAATGCCATAGATCGTATTCCATGCCTATACTTACGATAGACATGAGGGTGAGCACGTAGGATTTGAAATCAGCGCCGTGGTATTCGGCCATCTTGCGATCTGCTACCACCATGATCTCTATGTTGAACTCCTGTTGACCCCCTGGGGACCGCTTCCTTCTGCGCCTCCTCTGGTCCTCTGGGTAGTCTCCTTCCAGGCTATCTGAGGTATCTATATCATCTGAAACAACCAATGCAGATTTACGTTTCAGTTTTATATTTGTGCAATTTGTTGTTGTTTATATTCTTAATCATGCCAACATGGCACATTGACGTGATGTGTGGTGCCTTTTGCTACACAACCCCAAATTAGTTATCACCCACCCTCTACGTTCCTGGATATGCTAGTGGCCGTGTCGTGGATTCGAGTACCAGTTCTGCCTATTCAAATTGATCAACACTTTCTAACTTAACCTTGTTGTGGCTCACCCCTTTGGCGCGATACGTTACACATACAGAACCGAAACCCTTGAGGACGGAAAAGTATAGGAAAAAGGGGGAAACCAACTTCGTTTTAACATAAAAATAAAATTACAAAATATTGCATATTTACAAACCCTATACTGCTAGCGAAGTCTATACAAGTAGGCTTTCTCTGAAAATGAAAGGTTTTTACACATGTCAATTCAACCAGTAAAAACTATTATCTCTTATATACCGATCTAAGACGCTCTTAAGGCTACGTTGAATAACTCTTAGCCAAACACGATCTTCCAATCACAGAGACTACTCGACATGTCGACACCTCTCAGCGATCTCGAGGGGGCACCGGCGGCATTGATCGGCGAAGAATGCCCCCTGGACGTTGCAGCAGGAGCTTCAGACGAGGGCTTTGTACGACAGGTGTATTCACGTGTGGCACGTGGGGGGTCATGGGAACGACCCACGGAGGCGTCATCGCTTTTTGAATTTGCTTTGCGTCATTGGTTACAAAATAATCGACGTCGGGTCGCAGAGTGGGCGGTGGAGTAACGGACCGCGTGAGAATCTAGCCGTCATCTGAGCGAGCAATATTTGTGATGATTGTACGATAGTCATGTTAGTTGTGATGATTGTTCGTCATCCAAGCAATATAAGTGATGGTTGTATGTCGACATGTGACGAACGGGTTTCGGTAAAAATAGATGAGCCTTTTGACAAATTTAGACTACATTACAACCGAAAGAGAGATTAGCTGGTATACGTTTAACGTATTAGGCAGATACATAATCAATATTTAAGAAACAGAAGTTAGGAACAAATTGGAAAAACAATGTTTGGCATTTAAAGAACGAAGCAGCAAGAATAAACCAATCACACCAATTTAAATGGGCGTACATCTTTTGGACCTAGTTGAAAAATTTATACACACACTAAAACTACCTATCTCATCTGAAAAATCACACGATTATCTTGAACTGCATTTACAGCATCTAAGACTGAAAATTTAAGTGAGTGGTAAAGACAAAATCTCAGAACAATTCGCGACACCAACCACTACAAAATATTTGAATCACGAATAAAATCTTTTTTCATAACGACTACTGGTCAAAAGATTCTACCTTGTGATATCCAATGAAGTTTTCATCTACATGAAATTACAGTTGGTACAGCTATAAATCCGTTGACTATCGCATTACCTTTTAGAAGTCGATAAAGGGAAACAAAGGGCAATGTGCTGTTTATTGGTAAGGGCAACGCGAGCGACAGGTGAGTTACGAAATGGTCCCTGAGTGTTCCTCTACTTTGATCACTGAACCCGTAACATTAACTTTCCCTGTTGCAATGCGATACCAATTAAGGCAACAACCACCAAGAGGACAGACGACATTCCCTGACACACCTGGATGTCCGATCCTTGACATGGATCATTCATCTGGTGTGGACCCTCCCTCCAGTTTGCTCGTCTCTCCTTTTTAATCCTGTGAAAATTCACCCTCCTTGAAATATTGGAAAATATATCTTTTGGCGTATATTTAGAGAGATATAAAAACGGATTAGAGTATTTAACAAAGAACTGCGCAATTGCGTTGGATGGTTAGAGATATATAAATAAATTGACATCTTACGAATTAACGTAAAATGAAATTTATCGTAAAAAGGCCAAGATGAACATGATTTTTGCTTTTCAGTAGAAAAAGGTCCACTTTTGAGCACAAATTTTAAGATTTCTCCGTTTTTTCAAAATTCAGTCTTGTTATAAATATCGTTCATTGTTCGATTTGGCTTGAAGCTTATTAACCATTGGGTTTCGTATAATTTTGGTTATATCTTTCAGTTTTCTAGATATTTAATGCTAAGCAATTTCAACCGCAGCCATTCTGAAACTGAATTTTGTACAGAAATTGAAAATTAAAAGAATTTGTAAAAACTTTAGATACATAAGCATACCATGTTTAGTTATTTTATCTTAAACCGTTTCTGAGGAATTAAGAATTGTGTTAAAAAAATACAAATACACTCTCAAACAGAAAACTGATCGAGATAAGACACGTGTTGCACTTCATTATTTCTTTGTTTAAACCAGACAAAAAACCTGAGCAGTGCAAACAGGACTACCTGTAATTTAACTAACATTCTTTAACTTAAATAGTTTTGGTGATTTTAAAGAAAAAGGATTGTATCCTCAAATTTCTTAAACATACCCACATAGACTATTTGTGTTTGATTGTGATTAATGCCAATACTTAAATGATTTTGTAATACGTCACTAAGTTGAGTTAGCTGAATCCTATTATTTTCCCTTTACTGAATTTTTAAGCCTTGTACATGTTTCTTTAAACCTATATATGCTAGTATTAGTAATATAATGAATTATCAGTTTTCATTTTCAGGTAGGTTGAATTCACAAGTTTTGATTTACTATTGAGGGGTTTTATCTATGGGAACTAAGATTAAAGGAGTCTGTGAAAGGAGAAAGCGGCAAAATCAAAATTGGGATGGCACCAAGGATATACGTAATATGTTTAATTGTCGTTTCGACCAGAAGATTCGTGTGGTATATGTCTTTCAAGCCATAATCAAAGTTAAGTATATTTATTTGTTATAGAAATATAATTATCACATTAGCGTAGATAGTTTTAGAAAACGTAAACAGCTCATTTAAGTTACGAAACAAATAATAGTCATCAGTATTTTCTGAAAACATTTCTTTACTACAAATTTAGGAATCGTTTCGATCATTCGAAACAGGTTAGGATAACGAAGGAGTCGTGCAGGCGGTGTGTTGGGAGAAACATGAATGAACTGTTTGGTAGGAGAGAGGGGGGAGGGGGAACTCATGAATGGAGTCATGGAGTGATGAGGACGAGCCCGCGGCGAAACACCTGCAAAGCCTCGTGTCACTGGCATCAGCATCAGCATCACATCAGCGGGGTTGCCGACCACGAGGCTGAAGGCAATTATATTTTAGGTCGGGTTGTATTACTATTGATTGAAGTACTTCACGAGGGGGCTCCAGTCACGTCACATTTCGCGTTTCTACATGCTTCTCCCATAGAGCCAATGTTATAAATCCCGTCCCTCATTATCTGATTACACGGAATCGTTTATTTATAGCTCAATGAAAAGAGCAAAAAATCAAAGCCTTTAGCCTTAAGGGAGAATTAGATAACTAGATCCCCAACTGCAATTATTGGACTCCGATGCCTTCTAACAATTAAAAGTCGCTGGTCTTGGTTGAGGTGGGAGTGTAAAAATCACATGTATTCAACACTTTCATACAAATTTGGAACTTTAAATAGTTATATATTTTTTAGATTTTAATGTAGATTCAAAAACACTTAATGCTACATTACAATGTTTAAATTTCTATATTCTACATCACATAGAATAATCGGTCAGTAAAATTCCAAAATCGTCAATACTAACGAATGTTTAAGGCTGAAATATTTGGAATATTTAAATTCTGCTCACTGAAATCACTAGGAACCTTTTGCTCTTTAAAATTAAGCGTGAGTCAACAATTTCGGATAGTCCGACGGGGGTTGAAATTAACATTGGCCTTACTGGAGGAGCAGGTCGAAACGCGAACTGCTGCGAATTTAAGTTCGTGTCCTTAGAGGTTAAAAAATCCACAGACTTTCTCGCCAAAACCTTAAATTTAATTAGTTTGAATAAGACAAATTATATTTTAAGTTGAACAACTTTACTATTTAGTTTAATTATACAAATAAAACCAGGCGAGTGAATGGCTCTCACAGGCCCCGATAGTGTTTTATAAGGCCGTTACAACGCGACCGCAGCATGTTTGACCCAGGGTCGCACACCTGTGAACGGCCAGAACCGCCGCATTCCACATTATACGCGGCTACGCTCATATTGCATGCGGCGAATAAGACGCTCAGAACAGCTATTGGGCAGTGTCGCCCTCTCAATGACCACGATAACATCTAATTTAATGGAAATTATATACTACATATGTAATTTTTCGTTAAGAATCGTTAAGTACTGATAGTCCAGTCAAATAAAACACCTATGCGTGCAAAGGTTAATGTAGTTCTACTTTTTTAGTATGTTGTCAGGCCCACTATACCACTAGTAAGAAACCAAGTTTGCAGCTTCAAAAGACCTGTGCTACTGGTGTAATAGCCAAAAAAACACTCAAATTTTTCCACTTTTTTCGTTTTTTGCTAAATAACTCCGAAATTATGCCTCTGACAGAATATATTATCCGATCCTTTCTTTAACTGGATAACATTTGCTAAAGTTTGTGATGATAACGACTTCAATCCGTCAATTATTTACTAAGATTCACTAACTACTACTAAGATTTACTTTAAAACTCAAACCCCATTTATCATTCTCCATAAGAATAACATTGGGGCTGAGTACGCAGGTTTGCTGCAACCAGGAATACAACAAATGGGTTTTTATGCAAACATAAATATAACTCAACTAGGTAAAGCCACATACCAAGTTTTATTAATTTGTATTCATAATTAAGGGAGACATAACATTGTAAACATTATCCATAAGAATAACATGGAGGTTGAGTGCCCAGGTTTGATGCAACGAGAACCATCGGCAAAAAATCGGTGTTTTGAGCAAAAAACTATAAAATATAGCCAGATGAAGCTATACCCAAAGTTTCTTCAGTATATATGTCTATAAATAAGCGAGATATACAATTTTTAATCTTTTTTACAATAGGTGCCTACGTCACAAAAAATATACCTTAACGAAAATGTTTAATTTTGTTGGAATTTTGTCAAGCTTTTAAAGTATTGTATCTAAGTAAATAATAGGCGTACTGAACTCGTTATGGTCTCAAACTTCGGCGAATTGTATCCAGTTTTAAGAAAGGACTGGGCAACATATTCTGTCAGAGGCATACTTTCAGAGATATTTAGCAAAAACTGAATAAAGTACACAAATTTGACTCTTTTTTGACTACTACACTAGTAGCATAGGTCTTTTGAAGCTGCAAACTTGGTTTCTTACTTGTGGTACAAGTCCTGACAACATACTAAAAAATTAGAACTACATAACCTTTTGCACGCAAGAACCTTTTTTAATGTTTAATTTGACCGGACTAAGAAGAGTGTAATGGAAACTTAGCTTTGACAATAGTATTGTAAATGTTTAATTGAGATTTGAATTCTGTACTAACCTGAAATGGACGAGGTAATGAATGCAACTTTTATTTATTGCCATCTTATATAATTCAAATAGCACGCACTGACTCATCACCAAATCTGAAGAACCACTGAACGAATTTAAATAAAATTTCAAACGTAATTTCCATGGATCAGATATCACATGAACATATAAATTTAATCATCAGCTGTTGTGTTGCTCATCTTTGAGGCTTGAGTAAATAATGTTTGTGATCGTGAGCGAACCCAAGCTAGTTATCTATACCTATAAAAGGCAAAGCCCTCACTCACTGACTGACTCACTCACTCACTCATCACGAATTCTCCTACTTCCCATTCACCCAGACAGTTGAAATTTTGCACACTGATTCTTAGGCATAAAATAGGAAAATCAAATGTGTTTCATCATGATCTGACCTTAGGGCTCCGCCAGAGACCCCGAAAAAGTTCCCAAGTATTCCTTATGGACGTCCATTTTCGTTAGAGCTGATGAAAACACAAACAGCTGATCTTGATTCGTAGTAGTTCCATACGGGCAAACCACACAATTCATTTGTAGTACGAAGCCTGCAGGTAACAACTTGTCATCTATATTTCAAACGCTAATATATGTAATCAAATGGGAAATCTGCCGCGACGACTTCAAAGGTGTATTTGTGGCAAAAACCTTTAATTTTTCATATCAAACTGTTCATTAGAATTCATAGTTGTGTAAAATTTAAAACGATTCTAAAATTCCCTCAGTGCTTCGTCTTTACAAGTTGTAATGTTTGTCTTTGGCAGACGAAGATTTTATTTGGTCAAGTGGTTATTTATTGTTTGTTAATTAGCGATAAAGGTCAACCATTGTCACAACCGAATGCAGCACTAACAAACATTATTTCGCTCTTCGTGAATCCTCCCGGACCAACTAGGATCATCATGACCCGTTAAACATGTTATTGCAGCAGCAAAAGTAAACGATTAATATTTTCGGCAAAAACAATAATATATGCTTCATTCTCAGGTGAATCATTGGACTCCCTGTTCTGTTGTTGCTAGAAACCGAAATCAACATATGTTGAATATAATTTAAATTGCATAACTGTAGAAAGAAAATCAGTGTACAATCCAAGGGTAACTGTTTCGGGTTAACTTTGCAAAGTAGCTCCCAAGCAAGTATGTGACAACTTTCATACGATCACTGATGTAGTACATTCTACCATAATAAGCAGTTTTAAATACAATGATCTAGAACGGAGTTAAACTAAACAAAAACAAACTTCAACCAATAATCAGCTAAGTTCGGGCGATGGTTGGTATGGCTGATTGAAATCGGTAGGCTTTTACCATCTTTCATATGAGTACAGTACATATATTTGAAGAGATGTACGACGTTTTTATTTTACATCCCGTAAACCTATTTATGTAGTTTTATATAAATTAAATAAAGAAATAAATCAAATCAGTTTCGTGACTGTAAATAAGTTTTTTGTTAGGTAATCAGTGATTCAAAGGACGTATGTTTCTAGGATATCTTATAACCAAAACATATAATACTTTCTTAAAACTTCACTTAAATTATAATTTTAAACCGAATCAAAGATTCTCCATTGCTACCTGTAAGCAGTAGGCGGTGAAGAACAGCAGCAATAGATTGCACACTAAGATACCGGCTAATCCATTCTTGGAAGTGTTAAATTCAGGGAAACTTCAGAAACTGGCCGAACCGGCGCGGCACTGGGGCCTATATATTTAAATAATTGATAAATAACGTTGAATTTGCACACATAGAATTAATATGCGAGCACCTGCGTCGTGTTCCTTGGCCACGCCGCATAAATTAACGCATGCTCGGATTACTAAACTGACATAATTATGGTGTCGGTGGTCATTAAACTAAACAAGAAGCTGGAGGAAAGTCGGTGATTATCCTCAGCTCATAAACATATCCTGCGATTACCAAATGTGAAACTTACTGTTGGTGTCGAGTAGTGAAAGAGTTGTGCTCTTTAAACAAAGGGATGTTTGTTTTTATATAATAACATGGATAAAGTTTTTATTCTAAAATGACTGTTAAAAACAAAAAATGTATTTCATATATTATAATAGCGGACAAATAAATTGACAGTTGGGCTGTAGCCAATAGCATGGCTATACGCTGTCACTGTTGCCATTTTTCAATAGAAAAATATCACTAGAATGTTATTCCAATCAGCTGATGTGGAGTTTTGGCAATGCAGCACGTCTACAATTATAACGCATAATTTGGTCTTTTGATCATTGCTCTAAGTCAATTGGTTACAGAGATATTGAAAGTGCTAAACGCTGTACGTTGTCCAATGTTATTCTTATGGAGAATAAGAAAAATTGTATATCTCACTTATTTATCAACTTATCTTGATGAAACTTGGTATATTGCTTGATATCGTTGTGGCCTATTAATATTTGCACAAAAAACAATTTTTTGCCGATAGTTCCCGTAGCAGCAAACCTGCGTTCTCAGCTCCATGTTATTCTTATGGAGAATAAGTACAATGCTATTTCCGTTAACTATGAACATATTTTGATAAAACTTGGTATGTGGCTTTACCTACTTGAGTTATATTGATATTTATATAAAACCCATTTTTTTGTGTTCCTTGGTTCAGGAAACCTGCATACTCAGCCGCCATGTTATTCTTATGGAGAATAATTAAAATGTCATAAATAGTTTATTTATGAATGTATATTGGTGAAACTTGGTATGTAGCTTTATGTGGTATTAAGATACATAAGTATGCATTGAAAATTTGCTGAGTACGAAGGTTTGCTGCTACGGGGGCATTTATTTAATTTCATATCAAGTCTAATGCTACTGTTACAATCTACTGCAATCGAATGTAACTCCCTAAAAAATCCTTTCATAGAATAACTATCCCCCACTAGAATAATTTTCTAAAAGGGTTTAGAAAAAGGTTTAGAAGAGGATGGTAAATAATAAATAATAATAATCTGTCCATCTCATAATATGTTTTATAGGGATAAAACATATTCTGAGATGGACAAGTACCATTTATCATTCTCTTCATCGCTGACTCTTTGGTCAAGGTTCGTAGAGCTTTCGGACCAGGTGTGCTGAGTCGATCTATTTAAGGTTTTCTACTTGACCGGAAGAGACCTCGTAAAAACAGCTGCAAGGTCACGTGAACACCAATCCAATCTGCAGTGTTGCTAGAAACACGATATTTATCGCACAAGTACCTTATTTTCCTCATCAGTGTAATTATAACTAACATAGTTTAACTGCTTACATTCTATGAAAAGCTGTTATTTTATGAAACTAATTTATTGTTTTGATTTATTTGTATTATTAGATTAATGGATTAAGGGTTTAAATTTTCTTTCTGCATGTCCAGTGACAATTTAAAAATAGCTATACCACAATTATACCCTTAAGGTTGGCAACATTTTATGGTATGTTGTTGATTTATGAATCAGCTGGAAGCCCTCGTAAGACATCTTTGCTGCGAACATTACTCTTATGTAAATAAGCACACCTGGTCTGAAAGCTCTACAAACCTTGCTCTTTGGTGGAGGAAATAGATTGCGTACAGGATTAACAAAACTACTACTAAATTCAAAAACAAACACAAAATTAAATCAAAAAGGATAACACGGTTGACATACAGCAACGATACTCTGTTGCCGTTCTAGACGAGTTGTCCTTATGGAACTCGTCCATACTGGAGTACTTAAACACGATAATGCTTTTAAATTTATAAAGGCTCTCACCCATGACTCAGTATGGTGTGAGGGTAAATCATCTCGCTAATGGGACATTCTGTACGCTAATGCATAAGGAGGCTTCTTTGGAAGAGGTCCTGATCTGGGGTACTGCTGAACCGATTTTTATGCTTGATATCTCAATTAAAAGGGGTCGAGGTGTACAAACTACGAATTTCCTTATAATTTACATTCGTCTTTAGGGATTTGCCCTCAGGCCTTAAGCTTCAATGTGAATATTATGAAAAACTATAAATCCTATAATTTTAGTATTTAACTGTTGACAAAACACAGCACAGCGGCAAGCCAGGTTTTGCAGACAAAGCACAAATATAAAAGACAAGTATACAATTTTTCCCAACGCATCACTTGTTTATCAGATTTTTAGTCTAAAGTCAAATCAAATCACACAGCTGATCAAACTCCAATATGTAAACATGTGTAATTATATGTGCACTTGGTACTTATATTTATTTAGTTTGTGGCCTTAGGAGAGTGTTGTATCAAACTAATAATAATTTCCCGCCAATTTCTACAACGAGACCTTTCATTTAAGTATATCGTTCATGAGTCAGTCTTAAGAGTTTTTCAAAGGTTCCTGAGACGCGTTGGCTAGCTGCTATCGTACCCGGTTTCACCCGGGAATACAACACTTGTGTGTGCTGCATTCTGTGGCTAACCCGTGGAACTACTATGAATCATGATCAGCTGTTTAAATTATCATCAGCTCGAACTAAAGTGAATTTCCATAAAAATAACACAGGATTGGAACTTTGAAGCCCCGTGGAGCGTAGCCATTTGGGAATTTCTTAAAATCCTTTCTTAGTGGTTACCTACGTTATGGATAGAGTATACGTGACAAATTTCGGGGTTGTATGTGTAAGATTTTTGGCCTGGGAATGATAAGTTTTTCGTATATATATATATATAGATAGATAGATAGATAATAACTACTGAAATAACAACGCAGTATGCATAATATACTACGAAGAGATGATGTAAATTCAGAACCATGAGTAGAAAAGTTACTAGAGATCGAGCAGCGGGTCCTCGTAGTACAGTTTCAAGACGACACAAACATATACAAATTAAATACTACATAACAACTATGTGATAATTTAACTTATATAGAAATGTTAACAATAACAGAACAGCCCGACAACACATAGTTCTAAACATCGCTCACCACTAGCGCGAGCCTTGCGACGGTCACAGACTAAACTACAGGCAACGAGTCACTCCCGTGGACCCCCCTCTGATATAATTGAAATTCGGAATTGCCTGTTTGGGCTATTCTTCGTGGCCAGTAAAGTTATCGGTTGTTTTGACATTTCCTTTATATGTTTTCCTTTTTATTTGCAACAGCTGTTTAAGAGTCGACGACGAGTAAAATTTAAACGCGCGTTATTTAGAATAGACACTATTTCCTTTTATATGGCATAAAGTTATTTGCAATAATTTAAAACGGCGTTGTTTATGGTATTTCCAACTCCTCTATGTCATTTTTGCATACATTAAACAAATTTAAAAGCTCAAAATAGTCAGCAGCATTCTTTTAGATTTACCGTTTGCATTCATTGGGATATCAAATTTATCTTTTTTGAATTAACAAATTGACAGTAAAGGTTGTTATTTCTGGATGCACTTTGAATCAATAACGGATTTGCACATATCATAACATTTTAAAATAATAACATATTTTAAAATATATTTTAAAATTTAGAACAAAAATACTCAACATTCTGAATTTATATATATCCTATTTATTTTGTGATGAAGTAAAGTCACATGTCTATCATAAGTTATTTTGCCCTATCTCCTGATAAATTTCAATAACAGAGTACGTAATCGTCACAGTGCTGATCAACTAATTTATTTCCTACTACAGTTTTAAACATCTATCTTGCAATGCCGTGTTAAATCAATTATTTCCACCAAAACATTTATGTTTTACTGAAAGAAGGGGGATGTGATGCAAGCTTGTAGACTATTAAACTGAGTTTAATCTTTTAATCTTTTAGTACGTTAAATCTTCTGGGGAATAAACAGAACACGTAAAAAAATAGCACTAGCTTGATTTTGCAGGTAAAGATATATAATATGGTTCTTTTTAGGCAGAATCTACAAATGTGTCCGTCGTTCAAATATGATTTGGAGAAGGGAATGAAATTGGTATTACCTTCAACCATAAAAGCTGCCTTTTGGACAATGCTCATGCAAATACAAATATGCGGAAAGCCGGGTTGGAGATACTCTTATTAATGTAAGTAATAACTAATATGTTATTAATTAGTATTGAAGTAGTATTTGATCATTTCACCATGTGGGCCATGTTTTGCCTAGATCACCTACAAAGTAAACACAATTTATAATCCAGTTGGTTCCTAGTTTATATAAACCAGTTTATATACCATTCATAAACTTGCTTACAATTTACCAGTTTCCAGTAGTTAGAGTATAGTTTCAAAATATCGTTATCTACAAGGTATAAATGTTCTGAGTTGACTAACCATGGCGGACGGGTGCCGGTGGCAGGCTCATGGCGGGCACCCTGTAGAGTCTGTGGGTCGGCACGGTGGTGTGACCCTGCCACTCTTCCTCGGGCTCGATGAAGAAACTGCCGTTGGAAGTGCGGATGTGACCAGTCTGGAACATAGAGGAAGAGAAAATAAGGTGATTGTTGTACAACTCAGAAAAGCATAATGTAATGTAAAGAATAATAATGAGGTTTAACCCTTTTATTAAGATAGCAAAATGTTTCATTCACTTCGAAAAATAATCAGAGGGAGATTTGCATATTCTCGGAGGGGAGGGGTCTTAGAGAGGGTACGGGGAGTTCCCATTATACCAGTACTAATTCGTAGTGTCTAGACCCGTTTCGAAGAAAAAACTAACAATCACTCAATATCTTAGCTCCTTTATGTAGCTTGACTCGACGTCTTCTCCAAGAGAGTACATGTTCCCAAAAATTTCATCACGGATCAGCTAGAAAAATTTTTCATGACGTTTCGGGAACTGAAATCAGACTCCATCTTCAGGTGAGCAGAATACCTACAGGAATGAATGTACTATTGAGACGAACGAATATAGTTATAAAGTTTTAGTTTTACGTTACCATCATCTACTCGAATCATTATCTAAGAAATTAATATTGTTGAAATGTTTAGGACCCATCGGATGAAAGTCATCACAAGGCAGTTTTGGCCTTCGCTGTTTGAGACGAGTATCGGCTGACGATTCATGTTGTAATTGTATGTGTATGTGTTGTATGTAAGTGATGAGTGGCGACTTATGTTGTAACACGGCTTTTTGAGAATGGAAACGGGGCTTATGTGCTACTTAAAAACCAGCTTTTCCTATTGCTTACCCACCAGAAGCTAGCCACCGTAACGGTGGGTGTGGGACGTATATCACCCGAAATCCGAAAACATCTCTGATCATTATTAACAGTTGTCTTAAATTCTATAAAATATTGACTGAATACTTATTGTCGAATATTTAGCTCAATTATAAACTGTATAACTTTTGTGTTTCATTCGTCTTAACTTCTTCAGATACATATCTTTCTTGCATTACCATTTTATTAATGTGTGCAGTGTTAAGGAAGGAAAACCACATCGCAGTAAAACATATGAAGCGTAAAATTACAGTTATGTTTCATTATATCACAAACTAAAATAATGGTATATAAGGTCGTGAGAAGGTTAATTACTCCTGAATTAATCCATCGGCATTCCACCTTGATAATACTCATTACCACTACGACTTGCAACCTTGAGTGCATCTATCGCGGTGTTTTCCAAAGGAGAGTAATGAGAAGTGACGTGAATAGAGTGATTACCATCCTCTAGGCCTGATAGAGAGCAGGTAATCGCTGCGATTTGCGGGATGTGATTGATGAATGGAGAGAGTCGTGGCCGTGGACTAGACCGTGACAGTAACCCAGGTGAGGGAGTTGCATAACTAGGAGTGCAGTTGCACATGCAACCGGGACTGGTCCATGCAGACGTTGGCCTCGGGAGAAAAACTCTTTCAGAAAATTCCTATTTCTAAATAACTCGAGGAGAGAAAACCTTTCTACAAACAGAAAAGTTGACTGTATGAAGGAGCAAGGACGAATCTTATAATGCAGGACCTTAAAAAACGAATATATACAACATTTAACCTAATGAATGGTTCTAATTCATTATAATAATAAAGAGTATCCAGAATGTTACACAAATTAAAAAAATAATATTAGTTAATATAATTTTTTTAAATACTTGTTATATCCTTAACTTAGTAAGATATGTAACATTATTAGGGGAATTTCATTTATACATGTACAAATTTAGTTACATCAACAGGTTGAATAAAGCGTAAATTATTAAGATTGTTTTGTACTTTTTAATAAAGGCGTATTTATGGATTTGTTACAATAACGATTATTCTATGACCTAAAAAGTTAACAAAAATAAAAGTATATATTTTCCTACTCCTCTGGATGAAGACTATTTATTTCATATTTTTTGATGACATTTTGGTTAAAACTTACGTTAACAGCAGTAACTTTCATCACCATTTCTGAGTTCGCTCATCCCATTACGCGAATATTTGAGCGTACTCCTAGTTTTCAAACTACATAACACAACATTTAATGGTCGCCTTTAGGAGAGGTTGTATAAACAACTATTTTCCCTCAAATTTTATCACCGAGACCCGCCAATGAAGTATATGGTCTATGTATATGGTTCAAGGACTTGAGGTTTTCTCAAAAGTTCCTGGGATTATTGGCTTTACATATAGTCTAAAATTTCCCAAGCATAGCTTGCGCATTGAAACGCCTGTTGTAAGCTAGTTGAATTTGTCAATGTAAGATGTTCTTACAGTACATAATAAGCAAATGAGAATCGACCATTATAATTGTTATTGTTTTGAATGGTTTGTTTCTTTTCCACATTTAGCGGGGAAGGTTATCTTTACAATGACGGCTCAATTATTGGTTTTTATGAAGTATCAAGGGATAAATTGACTACTACAATAACGAAAACGCACAAAACTGAGATAATGAATAAGTGATACACATTTTCCTCAACAGTGTAGTTGTTTACACTTAGGAGGGAAAATATAACGGTTATAAGGTTTAGTTGTGCGTTACAAGGTTGGCCGCCTGGAGGGCGGGGCTCCGCTACTTCCGCAATTTGGCAGTGATTCTTCTTCTTCGTGCCGGTGCGTGGCTCTAAAGGACCAAGACAGTACAATAACCTTTTGTCTCAGTGATGATACATATATAAGTCCATGCGTGAAACTTGTTAGTAATTCTTGTTGTCAGTATATGATATACTGAGCTAACAAGTCGTCTGTCAACTTACCAAACTGAGAGAACGTAGCAATTATTTTGTAAACAAATATTCAATACAATTTAATTAAGAAGAAAACAAAAGATACAAGACTTCACCTGTGATTATAGGATTTATTCCATTGGCAATCTTATTATATCAAAATTAATCCCTATTTGTCATTCCATAACTCGAGAATGAGTGCAGCAAATTGAATAATTCTTTTGTTGTTGTGTTCGTTAATGTCAGGACAAGGTTCTTGTAAAAGAAAATTGATAATCCGACTTAAGCGCTCTGTCTCACTGGCCTTCAAAGTTCCCATTGATTTGATAAAAGTTCAGTTAGTTACACCAAATTGCTGTTAACAAGGATTATATCTAAACATACTTGAAAGGCATAAACATATGTTCATTATGAAGATAATAAAAAAAAACTACTTGAATGGCAACTCTCATTATAGAATACAAAAATACTTGAATGTCAACTCAAACTTTTTTGATAGGCGAGTGAGCGTAGTGAACGAGGTAATCCGGGAGGCGAGTGAGCGAAGCGAACGAGCTCATCTTGAAAATGAACGAGTATTTGACATAAAACAAATTCAATGACATTAGGACAGGACAACGTCTGTCGGGCCAGCTAGTTTTTTACATATATTGTCCATGATATGTTTGTATTTAATGTAATTTTTACGGTAATTTATTCGATACAAACAAAATGTGTAGTATGGAAAATATATATTTTTTAATTCGCTGCCGCTTGTTTGGTGCTTGAGAGCTTCATATTTTGCCTAGTCAAAATGATAGTAATATTTTTTTCTGGATGAAACTACAAGCAGTTTGAGAACTTAAGAAACATATTTTTTCTTGGATTATAAATATTGGGACGGGATTGGAGAACTTCCACATAAAGCCCATTTTACCTTGTCACTTTCCTTCCTTATATTGTTATACGTCATCCGCTGTACTTTTGGTAAGAGGACATTTGTTCAAAGTAGGCCTAGACGAAACTGTTGTAAGCTTTTTGTCAGAACGAACTTTGATTTTTACTAGCCATTACGAGTTGTAAAACTTCTGCTGTAGACTACTTGATCTTTTAAGTTGTTCAGACTTAAAATCCCATGAAATAGCTTAATTACCCTTAGCAAACCTATTTCTGCCGTGAAACGACTACATCAACGACCTGTTTTATACAACTTGTTTTTAACTTGGTCCACAATTAGAATAATTATTTTCATCCAATCCTGAAGAGCGAATTTCAACATATTTAGAACTTTTCATTGGCACTTGTATACGGCACGTATATTACAACTTAAAAGCTTAGGGTCAACTATGGATGACTATAACTGGAAATGGCTCTTAAATGTCTTTCATATAGGTATAAAACTAAATTTTTGTAGTTTATATTAAGCGATCAAATTCATAATATCTTATTAAATAAAAATAATACATATTCAAGTATATAAAAGCGTATATGTCTAATTAGAAACCCACTGCCAACAACAGTAAAACCTATCTATATACATTGAGTGTGGAAACACAATTTATTAACTTTATCACTGAGCTGTTAATAGATTTTATATGAAATAAAATAAGTCAATTGCACATCTAAAAATAGGTCCGATCAATTGAGCGAGCGTGTGGCAGAAGTGTTGGCTATAATTGTCCACAGCGTGGCAATATAATTCTAGCGACAAGGCCTATTGTACAATTCTGGCTCCGAGCCGTCAATATTTTAGGATGCGAAACAAACTCCACATTTTAAGTTTCTGTTGATGTGACTGTTGTGGCTACTGTGGCTGAAAAAATGTTTAGTAACTGGTGCATATTTCTGGAAATAGTACTAGTTGTAAAGAAGTTTGAAAGTTGAATGGCTCTAAATAACAAAAGTTTTAAAGATTTTGAATAAAAAAGGGCGCATTGGTTTTTGATATTTTTGAGTAACAGGATGCCAAATAAAAAATGTATAGTTTATATGATTAAATTTTACTAAAATATTACAAATTATTTTAAGGTATAAGTAAATTAAATAAAAATATTTATTGTAATTAAAGTGAAACACTCAATTCAAAAAGTCATACACAATATAGTTAAAAACTAAACTAAGAAATTTATTGATACGATTGCTTGATTCAAATATATACAAATAAAGAATAAGAGGAACCGAATGATTATCAAGTATTATCAGCAATATATTCTTTGGTGATCAAAAATGCCTTCAGATCTCATAAAAACATGCAATTTTGGTTCAACTCTCAAAACAAGCGGCAGGGCACTGGTTTGTATGATGAAAGCTGTTTCTAGTTTATCATGAAGAATAGTATTGGGGTAGTGAAGTGACAATTTAACCTATGGCGTAAACTGTAGTTATGGTATGGTATGTGTGATTGAAAGTAGTTGAAATTTATTTTAAAACCCGACGAGGGACTCTAAAACGTATATTCATGGAAATAGTAATATCTTGTGTTGTTTGAAAACTATACTGAAAATTCTGACCGCTTTCTTTTCCATGCGGAAAAGGTAAAGTGTTATCGAACTTTCAAATCACCACGCTGCAACACAGTATTTCAAACGAGAATAAATAAATCCATAATACACAGTTAAGAGAACGTTATGGTCAGCTAAGCTGGACAATTATTCGTGCAAAGATTATGTTTAAATTGTAAGCACAAAATTACACGGGTAGGCCTATTACGAGGTTGCATACTCAAATTAACAATTCACCACTTCCAATGGTATATTTAATTCATTCGGTTATTATGCTCTAAAAAGTATAAAAAATAACCGTTTTGCTTTATATAAAAATTTAGTTTATGTAGCCTATAAGCAACAAATGTTGTAATCGAGGAGCTCTGATTATAAATTATAGGCCGACTCGAGGACAGAGTTGACCTGCATAATGCAATTTATATGCACTTGGGCCTGACGGTGAGGGTCACAGCCGGTTTACATCACATGTACTATTCGTGTTTAAGTTACTGTGCAAATCTGCGTAGCGCTCTAAATTCTAACATAAAATCAAAAGGCGGGAAGAATACTTTTTCTTCACGGTATTTAAATTTATGACCACGTATAAAAATCGAGTCTCGTTGTAAAATATAACTTCATATTCCGTCCTATTTCCGTCTCGTATTCCACCCCTACTGGAGTCTTGTCTAGTATGTGCGTACTCTATTGGATATTCTTAAATTATTGTCTGTACATAGAGAAAATTTATACGTAAAGTCTTATCTGCACGTGCAATATATATTGTCTGAACGTAGTGTCCGTAAGTATCTGTAAGTTGAGTTTGTCTGTACGCTTCGGACGAAACCAGCAGACATTGTTACAAAAAATATTAATTTATTTGTTTGAAATTCATTGTTAGTGATAGCGAGCTTGTTTAAGAAATTAATTCAGTCATTTGCCATCTCTGATTAAAGAAAACAAGTTTCCCATTTCGGGATTATGATCAGACTTCGAAGACAGATGTCGGATCATTTTCCGATGATTCAGATTCTAGATCCATAAGCGCGGTTAAACTTGGTTTTCTCAAATCAGTGTCATATTGATAAATACTTATTGCCAAACAAGTTTGCAGACTTTCATCCCTTTAGTATATACTAGTAGCCTGTCGCGGCTTCGCTCGCGATCACCAACGTAATATTATACTGACATTCCCGTATAAATATTGTGTTACCGTTCCAAAGCCAACATGGCCTGCTGATTAACTGTGTTTACTCTATCCAGCTGATTGCTTAAAGCTCATAGTTATTTCCCAATGGTAAGCTTATGGGAAAAAACTCAACATTAAAGGGCCCCAGGGCCTCACTCACAAATTATTTCTCTATAAAAAATGTTGCCTGCACAACTTCACGTTAGGCTCTTTCCAATGACACCAAAAACATGAAAATCGGTTCAGTGGTTTAGGAGGAGTGATTGTCACAAAAAAACTGCTCGCCTATTTAATAAGTATAGATTATTTTTGAAGTAGATATCCAAAAATAATAATCCCACATCAACATAAAACCGACAGAATCTATTTAATGTATTAACGTGTTAAAAACATTTTAATACAGTATAACATATCGATACACTGTTTTCACACAGTATGAGTATTTATATTGTTAGTCATCGTGTTATATTTTATTTTCTCTTAGATTCAGTAGCTAAATTCGGTTTCCACACTTTGCCATTTTTAGAATACCGAGGTGTACCGAGCTACCAAATTTCTACACGAATACATCCGATGAAAAATAACGCGCATTGTTTTTGTCTTATTGTATTCTAAAATTTTTCTTTTCGCAGTATATTCGAGTATTTAAGTTTGTTTTCATAAAGTAATTAATTGATTATGAAGCTCCTTGTCTGTTAAAAAGACACTGCAGAGGTAATTGATTATGAACTAATTCACCTGGTAAAACATTCACTGTGTAGGTAATTGATTATGAGGTATCTTACCTGCTATTAAGACACTGCGGAGGTCATTGATTATGAACTAAATTACCTGGTAAATATTTACTGCGTAGGTCATTGATTATGAGGTATCTTACCTGCTAACAAGACACTGCAGAGGTAATTGATTATGAACTAATTCACCTGGTAAAACATTCACTGTGTAGGTAATTGATTATGAGGTATCTTACGTGCTATTAAGACACTGCGGAGGTCATTGATTATGAACTAAATCACCTGGTAAAACATTCACTGTGTAGGTAATTGATTATGAGGTATCTTACCTGCTAACAAGACACTGTGGAGGTCATTTATTATGAACTAAATTACCTGGTAAAAAATCCACTGCGTAAGTCAATGATTATGAGGTATCTTATCTGCTAACAAGACACTGCAGAGGTAATTGATTATGAACTAATTCACCTGGTAAAACATTCACTGTGTAGGTAATCGATTATGAGGTATCTTACCTGCTATTAAGACACTGCGGAGGTCATTGATTATGAACTAAATCACCTGGTAAAACATTCACTGTGTAGGTAATTGATTATGAGGTATCTTACCTGCTAACAAGACACTATGGAGGTCATTTATTATGAAATAAATTACCTGGTAAAAATCCACTGCGTAGGTCATTGATTATGAGGTATCTTATCTGCTAACAAGACACTGCGGAGGTCATTGATTCAATCACCTAGGCGTCGCGTTGCTCGCGCGGGGGTGAGATGCAAAGGATTAACGATGGAGATAAAACTATTGTGTCGAGTTGTTATGTCTGAGCCGACAATTCCCGACAGTAAAACGCCAAATCACCCTTGTACTGCCGTGCAGAGCGGTGATTGAATCGCCAGACGCAATAAACGTGGTTCCGCCACCCTTCAGCTGTCTCACGGACAGATGTGTTGTCAACATTAACGGGAAAGTCGATTACTGACTCTAAACTCAGTGGGATCTGAGCTTTCGTTTATTCAAAATTAAAATGGTTTTACTCGTACTTCAATGAATTATCATACACCATAACCAATGTTTGTATACACGAAATATCCTAAATGTCAGTTAACAACACCCATTCTTTCACTAGGTTTTAGCGAATTTACCCTATAGGGAAGAAGCTATTACCGTAGGTCTCATGGTAAGACTTAAGCCCGAGACCATGATAACTTTTTGTTTTGAGGTCCCCAGATGCCAAAAACACTATTCGTTCAAATTTATATATATGTATATATATATATATATATATCTATATATATATATCTATATCTATATATATATATCTATATATATATATATATATATCTATATATGTGTCCGTTAACACGATAACTTGAATAAAAAACGTGTGAATATATTTCTATGAAACTTGGTTTACGGCTTTATGTGGAATTCAGACAAATATTATGCATTGGAAATTCGCTGAGTCCGCAGGTTTGCTGCGACGGGGGTATTTTTTTAAGAGATACAGCAACGCAATCATATTTTATCTTCTTACAAATTAAAATGTTGACCAACGACATTCTACGAGAAACAGTTTTACTTTCTGGAATCCTCGATCAGGAATATGATCCAGTTATATCATGTACCACAAAGTTCTACAACATGACTTATAAATAGCGTTACAGCTATAGAATTTAAAATACTCTGTTCATTTATTAGGTATAGGCACATATAAAATGCAGCTGAAAGCGATAAAAGTGATATATTATGTATATTCTTTTCCGAAGATTCTGAGTTGCTATTCTAACCAAAATATTGACAGTTTGAGCAACAGCATAATAGCATATTCCAATATTGTGTACAACAGTCATGGGTAATTCATATCACCGGCTAAACCAATTACACAGAGGGCGACTTCAGACGACTGGTCCGGTCTCGGTTGCATGTGCAACTGCACTCCTCGTTATGCAACTCCCACACCCGGGTTACTGTCACGGTCTAGTCCACGGCCACGACTCTCTCCATTCATCAATCACATCCCGCAAATCGCAGCGATTACCTGCTCACTATCAGGCCTAGAGAATGATAATCACTCTAATTAGATTCTCTCTTCATTACTGACCTTTGCAGATGCTAGCTGACTGATGCACTCAAGGTCGGGTGTAGTGAAGTGTTAATTTGCTACAATCTGAGCGGAATGGATCAGTGTTAGATCGAATGTCGCTTCGCAGAGTACAACCAATGTTGTGTTTCCGTAATATCTTTTGTATATTAGTGCATTTTTAAAAGTGTATGTAGATATATAGAGTCCTTCACTTTTGCAAAACAAAGAATACAATACTATTCGTTATTTACGGTGATACCCGGGCTATGTATCATTAATTCCTCGTTTATTGAGGTAATATTTACTTATATCTGAGTTATTTTGCTAAAATAGATTACCGTGATTAGTACTTGTAATTTACACAAGCTCTTGAAACAAATGTGCTTAACTTCCAAATCGTAATGCTTAAGTCCCTACGCCTATGTGTTAGAAACGCCTGAAATTGAAGTGTACATCATGGTTTCTCACTTACACTATGAAAAAAATGATTATAATAATTATATTTGAAATACCAAATCTTAATCAAATACCTTAGGATACATTAAACTTATTACTTGTTTATACGGTCAGATAACACATCTTGAATACTTTTAACCGTGACTGTTTTACTTGATTCTTCAAATTAACATTTCTAATTATTGCAACACAAAATAAGGAAAATATAGTTGTATAGCTTAATATCAACGTTAAATCAAATTATACAATCTAAAACAAATTAACTGATTATCATATTCATCACCATGAAATTAGGACATTTTAAGTATTAAGGATATATTACTGTACCTTTAACTAGTACAACTGCTAGCACGGGGGGGAAGCAATGCTCGGTGATATTTGATTAATTTTGTGTGTAGAACAAATGCACTAGGCCAATTATGTATAGTTATGAAATTTACAAGAAATAATCTATTCACATTTGATTAATTTGTATATATCCACTCTATATGAAATATTTATTCAATGGTCTCTAGAGTCACAGTTTTCAAGAAATTACTTGTTGGTGCTTTACCATATGTGAAAGTGTTACTTTGAGGGTTCACGATTTATTCAAATCTGGCTCTGCTAGATTTTAAAAACTGTATCAGCCCAATGGTAATATTTCTAATTACTTTGGTAACAACAAACCTTTTTCCGTATTAGTGTTCCCCAATCGAGTTTTTAGGTTCTAAATCCCCTGATTACAAAGCAAAATTCATCCACTGGATAGCTGGATACATTTTTCAAACAAACCAACAGACATCGCTCGTATTAGAGTATAGGATAAGATATAATGACCGACTGTACAACTACAGGAGTTATGTGTAAGTAGCAAAGTGCCCAGTAGCTGCGAGATAGTTCAGCTGTAAGAGGCGTGCAAATAGCCGCGCACGGTGGCAGCCTCCTCCACGCTTTACTGCGCTAACTGCGGACTGTGTAATTTGCGATAATCGCGTGACAAACTTGAGTAGGCCGAAGCAGTAGCTCAAGAAAACGAGCAACATGTCCTTCAAACTGGCACTGGTCATTAGGAAACTCTAGTGATCAAATTAATTATATTGAAAACTTGAGAAGGTGAAACTGTTGGTATCGTAGAAGCAAAAGGCAGACACTGGATGTGTCATATTAGACATGTTACGCTATTAGTTTCTCCCATATTAGTTATGGAAAAATATTAGTTGCAAAAACCTAATATCAGAGATTAGTACGAACCTGAGAGATTGGGTTTTGAACTAACCTGAATTTTTTAAGATGGCCTGTAATAACGTAAAAACAAACGAGATAATTAAAATTAAAATCATGGTCCAAATAATAAATGATAAAATATAAATTTCATTCAATAGAATAACCTCTCCCCATAATCGGGACTGCCTCTTACAAACAAAGTACACAATTTTAAAGTAACGATATCGTAACATCCAAAAAGGTTTATATTACTCTAAAAACTCAACTCTTCTTTTTAATCTCCTGAAGTAAATTTAAAATTAACCTTTAGTTAGTTATTTTGTCACTAACCGCTTATATCAGCATTCTTTTTGTAACATGAAATACTTCTATCAGGGTTTAACACTTTGATAATAGAATTTAAACTAAAATAAATACAGAAAACTCAACTTTTTACGAAGTGCTATAATATGATTATAAAAACGTACAATGACAATCTACACTCTATAATTTCGCCTTAATGCCTGATAATAACGCAAATACAATTAAACTGTAGGTAAAAATAGTTCTAAAGATACTTACTGATGTTCAGCCGAGAATTGCACATTTCCCGTGTGAAAACCCCTCATAAAATCAACATTTAATTCCCAGGAAGTTTAAAATACTATTTTTAGACTAATAAAACCAAATCAATACGGCTTCCTTACAACAAAGCTAAGCAGCTGGCTTTTACACTTTAGTGGGCGATAAAATTATAAAAACTCAAGCTGATACCAACAGGACTTTTGCAGATATGACGGAGATATGGTAATGTACATATCGAAGATCTCTCTGTCAGTTGTAGGTTTGCAAAACTGTTATCTACAATCAAATTAAAGCTACTCAACTTGTCGCCCCCACGCACACCAACGCCCCCGCGCGCGTATGTTAAGTGCTTTGTCCTGTACCGACTACTCGCTTCTGTTGCTGGTGCGAATTCTGTTAGTAGAAAATACAACATCGGACTGAAAATTGAAGTGATGGTTTTTAAGAGGTTAAAATAGGTAAAATGGCAGAAGCCTAGTTGAAGAAAAAGGTAGTTTAAGTAAAACGTGCATATTAAAAAAAATATAGAAAGGGTTAAGAATAAAACTTTTAAAGTTATTTTAAACACCGCGTGGTTTAAATTGTCTCATATTTTAATCGGGCAAACACTCATCGATTTAAAGAAGGGTTAAATGTGCTTCATAAACTAAAGTGTAATAATCTAATTATTTTATAAGTTTACTGTTGTAAGAAGGAAAGTTGTTACTCGATCGAATGATTATTTGGAAAATGGCCAAACAAATTAAAAAGAATTAAGATTTAGTTTTACTGATCCCCTTACTTATTGTAGTTCAGCGTGTTACTAGTGAAACAGTTATATTAATTTATTTACAATACCATATTTTGAACTCTGAGATTTTTATGTCATCAAAAGTGAAACAGTGACACCCACCCATGAAATAATGGGAACGATAATATACATACTTGAAGTCGTATACGCTTTAGAACTCTGTTCATATTATTCAGACAGAAAGTCATAGTTTTATATATAATTCTGTAAGCAAAATCTTTAAGTCAAAATTGTGGAAGTTTGGAAAATCGAAGGATGATAGGGGACGGCTTAAATTAAAGGTCTTGATCCCAGGGATTCGGGAAAAGTAGCAGTATTTCTCAAAAGTTACTAGAAAACGATAAATAACGTAAAACATCCCCCATAAGAAAAGCATAGGGGTCTGCTTTGTTTACATTAATAGATGTGATTGAGTGTCTACTTTGTTTACGAACTGGCATGTGTTCCTGCTTAATGTAAAGAGTAAAGGAAATCAGATGAGGAAGATAATTTGAGCAAGGATAGATCGTAGACCCCGGTTAGGGGCTATGAATCCTTCAAACCACTAGTTAAAATACTAAATACATTACATAATTAATTACAATCGTTCTGAGCATGTTAGAAAATCACATGTCGCGTAGTACCACTCACTCGTTCTCTCTGTCTCTCTCACACTCAACACAGACTCCAATGGTGGGAACTCGTGGCCACTTGAGTCGTCACCTCTTATTTCACACTCCAGCCGCCAATAACTCCCCTGAGAATTTGTTTTGATATTTCAAGTCACGATCTACAACGGCGCCGGGACCGAGTCCAGCTAAATCGATTCGCGCGTTGACTATAAAACCACAGATTAAGATATCATTCATAATATTTTTCTGTAAATACACTGTACGTTGGTATAGTTTGCTTATAAAAAACGCTGTATTATGACAAGTAATTAGCGGTAGAAGGTTCTGAAGTACAAGCAGGGCAAGGGAATCTTATTTCCTTATTTGTGCGTTAACTTTTAAAATTGTACTTCTGTAATCACTTTGATCAGTAATTGATTCATATTCTTACAACTATAACTCACATAGTTAAAGAAAGATAAAGGTACAAAACAATACTACAGTATATTAGTTGTTTGCATGTTATTGACAAAGAAATACCGTGATAAGGCAAAAATAGCCACCAGTTAGCTTGAAGCTCAGATTATGCCTTTGATTTTTAAGTCTTAAAAAGTAAATTGTTTACACTTAATGCTAGTTTCGCATACCTCCAGTTTCTCTTTACTTCATACAATCACTCCAATAATGACAATCGCATGCGTGTTGTAGTGGATATCACACACGTATTGTAGACATGACGAAGGGAGTTTCGCATACCTCCAGTTCCTCTTTACTTCATACAATCACTCCAATAATGACAATCGCATGCTTGTTGTAGTGGATATCACACACGTATTGTAGACATAACGAAGGGAGTTTCGCATACCTCCAGTTTGTCTTTACTTCATACAATCACTCCAATAATGACAATCGCATGCGTGTTGTAGTGGATATCACACACGTATTGTAGACATAACGAAGGGACTTTTAATATACGTTATAGCTGTGGTAATAAAATATAGTTTTACTTTGATTTTGTGACTCATAAACTCCTTGTTTAGTAAGTTTACTTTGATCGGAGGAAAAGCAGATTTAGAATTCAGAACGACAGGCTTCAACAGTCCATATTTCTTTGCTTTTTAACGTCTTTGAATGTGACGTGGCGTAAGTTTCAAATTAAAATGTACCACAAATGCATAGCTCCGAAAAGCAGTACGTACTCCGAAGTTCACAGCTCCAAAAGCATCATTCCGGAAGATATCATTTCGGAAAAGTGCATTTCGGAACACTGCTTTCTGAGTAGTGCATTTTCGTAGCAATTCTTATCGGGGTTTGCATTTTAGACTAATGCCTTTGTAACTATCTATTTTTTCAGAGTACTGCCTTTCAGAGCTATGCATTTTCGGAACAATGCCACGGACCGACCGAACAT
The DNA here is from genome assembly GCA_963675035.1 of Allygus modestus. Taxonomy (NCBI): domain Eukaryota; kingdom Metazoa; phylum Arthropoda; class Insecta; order Hemiptera; family Cicadellidae; genus Allygus; species Allygus modestus. The sequence goes on from OY776114.1 coordinate 27,476,485, forward strand.
TCCGATTTATTAATACAGGAAGTTCATTTAGGATGTCATTGCCCTTGCAAACAAAAGACCTTAGAACAATCACTGGCTCTGAACTTTCCGTCCAAAAACAAATGTATTTCGAAAGAATCAATTTTCATTACAGTGATGAAAATTACACGAATGGAGTTTGATAAATAAACATTTGATCAGACAATATAAAACAGGTACGGGATAAAACTACACTGTAAAACTAACTGAACATACCCAATTGTAAATCTCAGAAAGGTGCGACATGAAAATCTGACTCAGGCCTCTTAAGAACATTTCTCCTCCATAAAACTCAAAGTCAAACCAATTAGGTTAAACCATTCTCAGTCATATGACACTGAGATGCGTAATGATGCAAAACGTACAATCAAATGTCGCCTCGACTCCTGGGGAAATCTAACAGGACCATCATCTGAGCAGTTGCGATGCAGGACACGTCGCGTCGCGTCGCGTCGCGGTGCGCGGGGCGCCCAGCTGATCATGAACTTGACAACGACGCTGCAAGGACGAGTGATTCACATCCTGGCTCTGTTAGGCCGTAGGCCGGCGCCCACCTCATACCTACGTGCTCCTACCGCTGTAACTTATTCATGTCTGTAGAAGCTTATTACGAAGGCAGATTCAAACGCAGGTCTTTGAGTGGATGTGGAAAAGCCATCCGATGATATGGAGTGAAGGAGTTTTCTCAAAGCTTAACAGTGTCCGGAACTTATCTTCACATAACGAACCCTTTCAAAAACGCAATAAAATCTAAAACACGTGGTAAAAACAAGTAAAACGTGGTGTAATATCAATTACTGAAATAATTAAAACAGAAGTTTGTTTGTCAATTGTTTGGAACAAAGTAGGGATACTCTTACAGCGTTCAGAATTTCATTTTCCTTAAAAAGTGAATATAGTTTCAGACATGAGAGAAGCTTTATATTTAACATTAAGGCATATTTTATTTATCGTAATTTTTGTAATGATCATTCAGGGCGAATAAAACTTAAAAATCCTAAAAAGGCAAGCCGACAAAATTAAAAAGGGGTCAGATATGCAAATGTTATTATTTTTACAGTCAAATGCAATTAATTATTCGAAGAGCTGGTAATCGTGATCCGATATGTTTTCAGGAATGTTTTACGTTAAACTAAATTTAATTGTCACTTCTACTTTCAGTAATGTAAAACTAGGTCTGATAATAGAAACTGCCTAGTCCGATTTTGCATTTAACTTTACTTGCGTAAATGATCATAAGGTGCCCAGTCTAGTTACTAATTTATTGTGAACTAAACTGAACAGGTGTTCATATTTCTTGCAAAGGTTAAGATTAAAGAATTCTTTCAGCACTTTCTGAAATAACGATGTTGCACAACATTTGATCGGTAAACTAGTGTTAAAATGCTCCTGTAAGGCCATAAGTTGCAGAATTAACCGACTAAAATATCTTGGCTCATCCGTCAAATTATATATTATGTATGTTAAGCAACAACGTTATACGGAAGTATGCAAAGGTAATTTCATCGTATGCAAGGTAAACTCATCGTAAACTCGCGGTATCGCAAGTCAGAGGCTGGATCGTAATCAACATCACATACGATATCTACGATGGTTATTCAAGGTCGCTCGCGGATATTTGTCTTGCTAGAGTATGCACGAGCGACTGTATCAACCACAAGGCTGCAAATTGAAAACCATTTGTAAAATGGAATGGCTCCAGATTTTACTTCGAATTATCGAATGAGAATTATTCACTTAAACCAAATTGAGCCATAAATACACTATAAAAGAAGTTTTAAATGTATGAGAGACTATTGCATTTTAATGAATAAACAGTAAAAGAACGGCAGGTATGTATAACACGGGACGGAAGCCTAGATTGTCATAACATTTTTTAACAGGATGAAATAAACTACGTCTCACAACACTACAAAATATATTTACACTGACACTGTACTTGGATACAAGCCGGTAAATATACAAACAATATGTTAAAACTTGTTCGTACTAATGTAAGACGAAAATATATTGAGAATTTACTTTTGGAACAGAAATCTACGTTTTATAGTTTTCAGTGCTTATGGGAACGAAGAAAGTATGGAAGGAAAGTCAGTACTTAATTATATCAGTACCTCGAGATTCTGCTGTAAATAGGTTCAGTATACTAGATATTATTATCTAGGAACCTAGGATCTAAGTTATAGTAAGAATTTAACAAGTTAAAATTACAAATATAGGTAAATTGTACTTTACCTGCATTTTTTATAGAAGAAACTAACTCTAAACTCCAAGTACTTTATTACACTATTACTACGGGTTCAAAATCATAATATTTGCTGATTTATGTGTGCGTTTCCGCGTTTTGGAATGGCCTACTTACTAGTAGTTCTTACTTAAGTCGTGTCAATTGCGGTACCTGATTATTGTTTATTGTGCATAAATCGATATTCTAAACCACTGCGTGGGTAGGGGTTCACTGGGCATATCGTGTTCTTTGAATTGTAAATGGAAATGTTAGCTCAAGTTACCTGTCGATAGTAAATTCCCTGGTCTTGTAGGTTACTCGTAACAATGGGCACGCCCCACGACTGGGAATTACCTCTTTATTTACTTCAGGATAATAACGTTTATTTACTTTTAATTTATTATAAAAATGGTTACTGAAAATATTTACATGTTTAATCTTTTACTGATATTTAAAATATACTAATTTTTCGTAGTATACCAAGTTTTGATTTGGAGTTTTCACTGATGAAAATTACACTTTAGAAACAATTAAGTTGTGACAGAAGTGTAAAAATATGATTTTAATACTTTGTTCGCTTTGAAATTAACTTGAAAGAAAGATTTTAGTAATATGTTGTTCACATTTACATGCAAAGAGAAGTTAAGACAAATATTAAACTAGTGGCTTGAAGGGGCCATAGCCCCTAACCTTGCTCTAATACTCTGCATCATCTGATTTTTTACACATGTCAGTACGTAATTAAAGTAGGTACTTCACCATAGTCACATATTTTAATGCAAACAAAACATAATTTTTAAATCCCAAGGGGGATGTTTTACGTTATTTCTCGTTTGCTGGTAGCTTTTTAGAAATACGGCTATTTTCCCCCGAGTCCCTATGATCAAGCCCTTAAATTTGGGCCGTCTCCCGTCATCCGGCGATTTACCAAACTCCCGCACAATTTTGACTTAACAATTTCGTTTACAGAATTATATATAAAGATTACAAATTCTGTAAAAGATTAAGATTTGTATTCTGATAAACCTTAGAAAAGACGAAAATCTTTGCAAATATACTGAGATCTGTAATCCCCATATCGGTTGCGTGTGCCTACCCGATCACAAAGAGGCGTCTGAATACCAAAGTTTTAGAACTTTTACGCAGCTCGATCCACTTTAACAACAACGCAACATTATGTCGAATTTAAAATCCTGAAGTTTTGCAGCTCACTTATGAGGATTCATATTTTAAATTTAAATAGGGTTCAATATTCAATTTTGTGGCGTATATTATGGATGTGAAAGTAAGTTTACTATGAAGAACAATGGTTTGAGGGTAAGAAATAATAAACGGTATCAGGAAACTGACACATACTTTCTCCCTTTTAGCCCAACTGTAATGAATAAATTACTTTTGTATTACCTAAATATAGAATACAAAGCACGGTCGAATGTACAGAAAATCTTGTGAACAAGTTGTTTTACAAAACATCCACCAAAATCCCTGCTTTGGAGGCCCTACAGAATCCATTGCTACACTCGTGGTTTTAAGAGGGGAAATGCCCCCTATTCCCCCCAGGGTTATTAAGGGGCAACATATTTCGAATTTCCTCTGTTGGTCAATGCTAACTAGACAAGCATATCAAGTTTGAATGATACTGATCAGTAAATAAGAGAGAAATAGTAATTTTTGTATTCCCCATAAAAATAACATTGGACAACGTACTGCGTTTACCGCAAAATTATTACAATTACAATTTTTTATGTTTAGGTTTTTCTATGAAAAATATAAAAACTGAATTTATGATGTTTTTAGTCCTGTAGTTTCTGAACCCGAAATTTTACAGAAATGCGGGTGGTGTCATTTTGTTGGAGAATTAAAGTTCAACAAACGACTAAAGTTTAATCAAAATCGTTAGAGCAGTTTTTGAGAAATTTTGATTTTTCATGTTTTTTGGGGAATAATTACCCTTAAAAATCAAAAATTCAAAAAATGAAAAAAACGCCTGGAGATATCGTAGATTAGTACCTACATACCAAATTTCATAAAAATCGGCCCATTGGTTAGGACCCTAGCTCTGTACACATCCACACAGACACACACACACACACACACACACACACACACACACACACACACACACACACACACACACACACACACACACACACACACACACACACAAAAACACACACACACACACACAGACAGACATCACGTAAAAACCACTTTTTAGTTCAGGGAGCATCAAAACAAATATTCCCACTAACAACTCCAATTCGTAAATTTTGACGAAAACAATACTTTCTCCATATACTATGTATAGGGGGAGAAAGTAAAAACCACTTAGTTTTCACCCTTATTGATGAGCTGCGATAAATATAAATTGGTTGTCATGTCTGTTTGTGCGTGAGGTGAAAATAAAAGGAAAATACTAAGTTACTACATTGTTAATCTACAGCCTGCTCAGCAATAAATTAACTGACTGTCATCCACCAAAGGGTAACATGTAAATCACAACTTATCAACAATAAGTGTGCAAAATATACAATGTCTCAAGCCTTATATACGCGATATCAGAAGGCTTGGCTGAAGCCCAACAAATCACTTTGCGCTTAGGAAACATTGTCAGATTGGAGATAACCAGATGAAAGGTATCCAGATGGAACGCAAGGCATGCGTCGCAGTTGCAGCATGGAATCATTAGCGGACCAGCACTAAATAGCAATTATCCAGGAAAATATATGGGACAGAGGGCAGATTAACGTACATCACTTGAATGTGTCATTTACTCAAGCGTTGGGGAATTTGTGGGTGAGATAAGGTACAGTAGGCAAACGAACACCGATGTAGTAAATTTATACCTTCGAATTCATGCGTATTTTAGGATTATCAAGGTATTTTGTGATTCTGGTGGTTGAATAAAACACTAAATTAGAATAACTGATATGTATGTAGGCTTAGTTTATATTGTAATCATATTAATGAATTAAAAATCCTACAAATTAGTAACACGGCCCATAAAGGATTTATGTGGCGCCCCACTTATGATCTTATTTTCCTCCGGTTCCTTTATTCCGATTTAAAATATGGTGTTTAATGAAATCGGCGCGATTTGAAGATACTTTTATTTTTCTACATGAATACACATATGTTTTATTAGCGAATTTCCCCTATAGGGAAGAAGCTATTACCGTAGTCGGCATGGTAAGACCTAGGCCCGGGACCATGATAACTTTTCGTTTTGAGGTCCCCAGACCCCAAAAACACCATTCGTTCAAAACTGTATATATATATATATATATATATCTATATATATATATATATATATATATATATATATATGTGTCCGTGAGCACGATAACTCTCGTAAAAATTATCCGATTTTGATGAAATTTGGTATAAACGTGTAAAGCAACATTTATGACTTTAAGTTCGAAAACCAGCCAGATCGCTTTATCCGAAAGGGTATTTTGGGGGGGTTTTGTACCCCAAAAATGGGTTTTTTGAATTTTTTACATATAATTTTCGAAATAGTCCAATTTTAGTTTTTACCATTTGATTCAGCTTAAAAAAACACACAATTCAGTATTTTGATCATTTATCTACGTCAATTGGTTACCGAGATATTGAAAGTGCTAAACACAGTACGTTGTCTAATGTTATTCTTATGGAGGAAAAGAAAAATTTTATATCTCGCTTATTTATGAACATATACTGACAAAACTTGGTATACGGCTTCATCTGGTTGTGAATTATTGATATTTGCTAAAAAAAACAATTTTTTGCCAAAGGCTCCCGTAGCAGCAAACCTGCGTACTCAGCCCCATGTTATTCTTATGGAGAATAAGTAACGTGTTATCTCCCTTAATTATGAAAATAAATTAATGAAATTTGGTATGTGGCTTTACCTAAATGAGTTATATTGATATTTGTATAAAACCCCATTTTTTGTTTTCCTTCCTTCAGCAAACCTGCATACTCATCCGCCATGTTATTCTTATGGAGAATAATTAAAATGTCACAAATCGTTTATTTATGAATGTATATTGATGAAACTTGGTATGTGGCTTTATGTGGTATTAATATACATATATATGCATTGGAAATTCGCTGAGTACGCAGGTTTGCTGCTACGGGGGTATTTAAACATTCAATCTTATTTCTCTTAATATAAATAGAAGTAGATTTCAAAAATATTCTTAATTTATTGTAATTATTTGTTAGAATTTTAGTTTTTATATTAATTTATACTTAGGACTATACCTAAATCGGCTTAATGCTTAATGGTGTGCGGGTATGCGTCGACGAAATAATTGTATTTATCCTTTTTTTACATTTAATATCTATTAGTTAAAGAATTTTGAATATTATGGAGGCTCTTATTTAAAACCTAGGTACAATGTAGGTACTGAATAATCATAATCTCAAGGGGATTTAAACTATTTTTATTTTTGTCCTGTACGAGTGTTTGTGTAGTTATCATTGCAAGTTTGAAACCCCAGAAGGCAAATCTCTGAAGGTGGAAGTTTTCCAAAACCCCAGAAGGCAAATCTCTGAAGGTGGAAGTTTTCAAAAACCCCGGAAGGCAAATCTCTGAAGGTGGAAGTTTTCCAAAACCCCAGATGGCAAATATCTCAAGGTGGAAGTTTTCCGAAACCCCAGAAGGCAAATCTCTGAAGGTGGAAGTTTTCCAAAACCCCAGATGGCAAATCTCTGGAAGTTTTCCAAAACCCCAGAAGGCAAATCTCTGAAGGTGGAAGTTTTCCAAAACCGCAAAAGGAAAATCTAGAAGTTAAGGGCTTTCAAATAACACATAAACCACGATTAAAGACTAAATTGTTTCTCCAGTAGCTTACTAAAAAGGCCAATCCCATAAGGCCAATGTTGTCTTTTAAAACCTCTCCCTCCTCAACTGATTATCTGAAATCGTTGAGATATGGTTCATTTTAAAGTAAACAAAAAATACCTACATAATTCAATGAGCAGAATTTCGACATCACATATAGTTCACCTTTTAAGATCGTGAATATTTTGAAACTGTATTTAACGAATATTATTTGCGGTATTGACATTTTGCTCACTAGGTATATTTTTTGTTTGAATGAGCCATAAATCACGAGATAGGTTAGTCCATTGGGAAGGGACGGGCTTCAAAATTTAAAATGAATATTATGGGGACATCAGGAAGAAACACCAAATGTTTCGAGACCGGAGCCCCCTCTTAGCAGGCACGCGAGAGCAGGCTCCTGCTCAAGGATCCGCGCGCCGCGCTGTCGTGGGTGACCATTACATTCCTGCACTGTGCTCATGTGACGCTCTCGTCGTAAACATGCGTAATTATACTTTAACGTATTCCACTACATTTCTGACCGAAGGTTTAATTGGCATATTCCTTATAAGACACGCTCCGGCCTTACCACTAGTAATTACAGTTACAGGTAGTGTTAAGTAATAAAATATAGCGATTGCGAAAGGGCTAATTATTTTTATTAGTGGTGATTGTAAGTGAACTCGTTAACTGATTAGGGTTATGGTTCTCCAGCCACATTCCACTGGATGTAATGTGTGGGTTTGCTTATGGGCTATAAACCATTAATTTAATTAACATGAATCATAAAGAGCGATTATGGGATAAAGAATGCAATAAACAATTCAAATTGTTGATGCGCTAACAAAAATAGGTGTATCAATAATCTTCTTAATATTTAAAATCCAAATACCACTGACTGACCTATCACGAAATCTCCATAACTATAAGGCCTACAGAGTTGAAATTTGACATATAGGATCCTCTTTGGCCCTAGGTGCTTGCTAAGAAAAGGTATTACGAAATTCCCCCTGTGTTCCGCCCCGTTGGGTCCCAAAGTTCCCAAAGTGGACATTTACTTTAAAATCTGAGCTGAAAATTCAAAAGTATGATCTTGAATTAGTTCCACGGGCTAACCACAGATTGAACAACTATCATAGTTTACGGCACGGGCAAAGCTGCAACGGGTCGGCTAGTTTATTATAAATTAATTTTAAATGGTATTTTAGAATAGTTCCAAAACAATTTCTAAGATATTTAACATTACATGTTATGTATTAAATTTAGACCATTAAGTTGCACTCATTTACAGCTACCAAAGTAAAATATTTGTTCTTCAGTAGAGGAAGTACCTAGACCGAGCTCCTTTCGTCGCTCAAATAACAATATTTTAACGATTACATAGCAACGTTTGAAGGAAACTGGGACTTTCCTAAGGTCGGAAAAAACGTATGCATATACTAATAACGTAGTATGGCCTAGCAGCAAATTTGAAGAGCCATTTTCGAGCCTTTTAGATATCATATTTTCATCATAAGTGTAAAATGGCAACTTTTGAGGCCATTGGAACAGAGCCATCTGAGACTTGGGAGAGGGAAACGTATTCAACATATTGTTGGTCCCCTGTGAGTAGTTTTGAGGAGACACTTTCGTAATCAGCTGGAGTACTACTTTATTAGTACAGATATTTTCTCCATAAGAATAAAATGGCAACGTTGTAGCCACTGGGGTGGAGCCCTATGTTTGAGCTTATATAAAAAGGTATCCAAATGTTATAGATCATTAACAACTGGCTAAAATCAGCACCAAAATAGAAAAAATAACATTGCAACTTTGCCAGAGGGTGGAGCCCTAAAGTTGGTGCGTGGGGGGACGTATCCAACGATAGAGCTTTATTAAAAAGATTCGGTAATTAAAAAAAATCCAAATAACCATCACATTTCAAAATCGGAGGTCTAGAAGTGATAGAAAACGCCAGTGGAGTGGAACCCTGAGGTCGGGGGAAAAATTACCCGCAGTTTTTTATCCTCCCAACAACCTGGTATGGTCCGGGAACAGATTTGAGGAGCCTTTTCGCAATAACCTGGAGTACTCTGTTTTTTATAAGAATACATGGCATCGTTTTAGCCAATGGGGTGGAGCCATTGGTGGGGGGGGGGCATTTCCAACGTTCATTCCAGAGATGAACCTTTGTAAACATATTTTAAAGAACCATCACACGTCAAAATTGGAAGTGATATAAGAGGCCAGTGAGGCGCAGCTCTTAGGTCGGGAAAAGATTATCCGAAGTCTTTTAGTCCCCCAATAACCTGGTATGGTACGGGAGCAGATTTGAGGAGCTTTTTTCGCAATAACTTGGAGTACTCATTTTTCCATAAGAATAGCCATGACAGTGTTTTAGCGACTAGGGCTAAAAGTTTTAAGGTCGGGTTGATAAAAAACCTACGGTACCCAAATGTTATGGATTAATGACAATTAGCTGAAATCACACAAAAAAACGGAAAGAATAACATTAAAACTTAGCCAAGTGGGTGGAGCCCTAAGGTTTGTGGGGGGTGGGCGGCGTGTCAAATGTTGGGACATCATTCAATATTTTTGGCTTTGTAAAACATATTTCCAAAGAACCATAACACGTACAAATTGGACATTGGGAAGTAATAGAAGAAGCCCGTGATGCCCGTGAAGCCCTGAGGTCCCGACAAAATTATTTTAAGACCTTTGGTCCCCTAACAATATGTTATTGTCCGGGAGCACATTTGAGGAGCCTTTTTCGCAATAACTTGCTGGAGAACTCATTTTTCCATAAGAATAACTATGGCAATGTTTTAGCGACTGGGGCGAAGCCCTAAGGTCGGGGTCACAAAAAACCTACCCACATGTTATGGATCAATAACTAAAATCACGCAAAAAAACGGAACAAATAAAACAATTTTACCAGGGGAGCGGTAAAGCACGCCTTTACTGCGACTTCGCTATGCAATAATCTCGTTCGCGCATTATATAATAAGTTTCATTTTATGTCTTCTTTGTGGTGACGCCCCGTATCAAAAATGAAATAAGGTTATGGGATGAGAGTGACCTATGGACGACGAAAGATAAAATGACTCTATGACGATTTTCTATGTGAAACCTAATCTTACGAAAATATTGTTGTGGGTCATTAATTAATTTCCTACATATACCGCATCAAAATATTTCACTTTGCATTACTTGCCTCTTTTATATAACAGTGCTAAATTTAGCAAAGCAATCACGAACGAATCCTTTTGCAGAACAATAAATAGCGTGAAGTATAGGCGGGGAGGGCTAGTCAACTAGGATTGGCGTGGGAGAAGAACAATGTAAAACAAGACTAACAAGGGAAGAGGCGGCCTGTGTCAACACTCGCTGGTGAAATGGGATCTTGATTTATTCTGCTGGAGTCACCAGCATGTTTATGATATACCGGGTGTAAAATGCTATAGGAGAAGATGTAACTGGGATATCGGGTGAAATATATTCATTAATAGATAATATTGTAGAAATCTAAACTTACAATTTTTAATTTGATAGAGATAAAGTAATGTCGTAGTAAACTTTCTTACATGAGATCGCTGCTCTTCGAGTGTAGCCCTTATCCTCCTAGATTGAAAAAATGACTTAACAAGTAAGGTTACTTACCTCGCGGCATTGAATATACAGCTTGCAATCGACATGCCATCCACTAAGTGTTAATAGATTAGTAGTTTCGGGGCTAGTCCTGTCCCATTATCAAATATTCCTTATAGAAAAAAATGAGCACTTAAGTCGTTTTCTTGAAATTTAAAACATTTGTTCAACATATAATCACAAATTGTATTGACGCTGAGAAACATTAAATATATTTAACAGTTCAAAATTTGTGTATACATTCGTAACACCATGAGTGGCCAGCCAAGGACAAGAGCAGACTGACAAAACAGGAATAGTATGTAACCAACGATGGCAAGTAAATGTAATCACGTCACCAGCCAAATTGTATATACTATCCTATACTATAATAATAATATTTATTCCGTGACAATGTTTAACAATGTATTGGAATTTAACAACAACAAAATAATAAATTTATGGGGAAGTCTTTTAACCAGGTAAGGTAGGCCTGAGTCCTATCTTTTCCTTCCTATACTCTAATATGAGTAAGGCTTGTTTGCTTGCAACTATGATCTCAAAAAAGGCTCCAACTATTTCCTTCAAATGTTGTTATTACCTAATTATTGGGATAAAAATAAGCTCTAAACAGATCTAATGCCCACAAAAATGTCTAATAAGGTAAAAAAAACTAATCAGAAAAGTAAAAAAATTGCTTATGGAGTTCAAAATAAAAACAAAACAACTATATCAGCCGATTATAATCAATTAGTGAACTGCCAAAGTAATATGTAGTTTAACTTTTAGCACGTGGTTTCCTGAGAAAGGTGACTAACACCATTGAATAAAGATTAAATACAGAGTGGTCACATCCAAAATGAATCAAATGTGCATATAATCAAAATCATACGAACTTGAAGGAACATTGAACTATATTAACATCTGGAGTGACCTTAAACATGCAGGCAAATAAGCTAAGAAAATATTCTCATCAGTAAGTGAAAGGTGAAAAGTTCCTCCAAGTCAGCTAAACAAACGTACTGACCTTCCCTGAGCAAAGTTCGGTCCCAGATATATTTAGCATTAAAAAAACAATGCGAAATTGCATGGCCGTCAACCCCGACCATACCCTGGGTTACGACAAAGGCATGTGTACGCCGACTCATTCTTGGTGGATTTAAATCAGCTGTAACATGAAAATGTGTAATAACTTGATAGCTGATTGTGCCCCATGGGGCCTTGCGTCGTTTATGGTTATGCCTTGTCCCACCGGATTCAATTATTTTAATGACATACAGTTGCACTTTGTCGGTGGAACTGTTATGTTACAACGGATATGCGTTTGAAAATAGGGTTTAACTGATTGTGTAGCGGTTTATTTGATTGAAAATTCAAACCGGGTATTGTGGTGTCCATGTCATAAATTTAGTCTCAACAAAAAGAGAACGCATAAATTAAGAGATATGAAATTTAAGAGTATTAAGTTTATACTAAGTTTATATTAAGTTTGACTTATGCGCTAAAAACTTTCAATTAAAGTCAGTGTATGTCTTATTTAAGCAATTACTATCTCCAGATAACTATAGGAAAGGATGTAATCTTACTTCTTAATTCCTGAAGGTATTTGTTTTGTGGCTTTCATGGTTTTTATTTCATCACCGATTGAGGTGTTAAAATTAAATGGATTTCCTTAAGATGCTTAGAAGAAAACCGACTTCCCCTTAGGACCTCAGGGCTCCACCCCACTGGTCTTCAAAGATTTCATGTTATTCTTATGGAAGAACAAATTATTTTATTTGGGTCACATGTGTTTTATCCAAGTTGATTTCATTCAAATAGGCAGATGTTATGAGAAATATTTCTAACTGCAGACTGTCACTGTGTTGTTTACATTTTAAATTTGTACTGAACAGCACTCTTTGTGCGAGATTCCTGTAGGGAGAACGGTATACCAGTTGGTTTAGAATTAAGATGTTAAATAATATTTGATGAATTGCATTTTAACTCACGGAATCTAAGTTTTTGTGAGAAATCTTCATATTTAGTAAATCTACTTGATAAATTTACATTTCACTTGAGGTCTTCTCATTCAATAAAGGCTTAACAAGTTTCACTAGTTTGTAAACACCAGTTGTGTCTGTAAACACACGAACCGTGCGTTATCTTCGTTTTGTCCCGGTATCTCGACAATGTTGCAGCTTTCGCCAAGGGTTACGTCTGCTGGGACGCTGGGACACGGGTGCGGCACCGGTCTGAACGAGCGGAACATCCAAGGACGGGCACTCATTCATACGCTACCCGGTTGTTCACCTTTCATCGATGAGTCGATAGACCCGATATCTCGATGTTGGAGTGGCATGCCCATTCGGTGATATCGTTTCGATTATGGAAATGGGTTAGAGTAGTAGGTTTGGATTCTGTTGCTAGAAGAAAACAATTGAGTGTAAATCAGTAATTGGTAAAGGACCCTTAAAATGCTTTCAATCACAACAGTATATTGTCAAAGGACATTACAAAGATAATAAACGGTATCAGGAAACTGACAAATACTTTCTCCCTTCCAGCCCAAATTTAATGAATAAATTACTTTTTATTTACTAGATATAGAATACAAAGCACGGACGAATGTACAAAAAATTTTGTAAACAAGTCGTTTTCAAAAACATTCACCCAAATCCCTGTTTTGGGGCCACTACAGAATCCATTGCTACACACGTGGTTTAAAGTGGGCAAATGCCCCTTATTCCCCTCCAACATATTTCGAATTTACTCTGTTGGTCAATGCTAACTTGACAAGCATATCAGGTTTGAACGAAATTGATCAGTAAATAAGAGAGAAATAGTAATTTTTGTATTCCCCATAAGAATAACATCGGACAACGTACTGAACGTACTGCGTTTACCACAAAATGAAAATTTAAATTTTCTCCGCAACCAGCAATCGGGAATAGTAATTCAAAATACTAAATTGTTTAGTTTTTGAGCTCTTTTTAATGGTGAATAATAATATATTTTATATCCTGTTTTTTTAAAATAAAAAACCCAAAAAACTGAATTTTTGATGATTTAAGTCCTATAATTTCTGAACCCGAGTTTTTACAGAAATGCGGGTGATGTCATTTTCTTGGAAACCTAAAGCTCTACAAACGAAAAAAGTTTAATTAAAATCGTTAGAGCCGTTTTTGAGCAATTTGCATTTTTCATGTTTTTTAGCGGTTTTTGGGGGATAATTACCCTTAAAAATAAAAAATTCCAAAAAATGAAAAAACTCCTAGAGATATCGTGGATTAGTACCTACATACCAAATTTCATAAAAATCGGACCATTCGTTAGGGCTCTAGCTCTGTACACATCCATACAGACAGTCAGACAGACAGACAGACAGACAGACAGACAGACAGACAGACAGACACACAGATAGACACACAGACATCATGTAAAAATAACTTTTTTGGGTTCAGGGAGCACCAAAACGAATATTTCCACTAACAACTGAAATTCGAAAATTTTGCCGAAAACAATACTTTCTCCATATACTATGTATAAGGGTAGAAAGTAATAAACGGTATCAGGAAACTGACACATACTTTCTCCCTTTTAGCCCAACTTTAATGAATAAATTACTTTTTATTTACTAAATATAGAATACAAAACATGGTCGAATGTACAGAAAATTTTGTAAACAAGTTGTTTTAAAAAACCTCCACCCAAATCCCTGCTTTGGAGGCACTACAGAATCCATTGCTACACTCGTGGTTTTAAGAGGGGAAATGCCCCCTATTCCCCCCCCAGGGTTATTAAGGGGCAACATATTTCAAATTAACTCTGTTGGTCAATGCTAAATTTACAAGCATATCAAGTTTGAATGAAATTGATCAGTAAATAAGATAGAAATAGTAATTGTTGTATTCCCCATAAGAATAACATTGGACAAAGTACTGCGTTTACCGCTAAATGAAAATTTCAATTTTCTTCGAAACCAGCAATCGTAGAATAGTAATTCAAAATACTAAATTATTTAGTTTTTAGAGCTCTTTTTAATGGTGAATAGTAATATTTTTTAATATTTATGTTTTTTTATGAAAAATCCAAAAAACTGAATTTTGGATGTTTTAAGTCCTGTAATTTCTGAACCCGAATTTTTACAGATATGCGAGTGGTGTCATTTTGTTGGAGAGCTAAAGTTCTACAAACGACTAAAGTTTAATCAAAATCGTTAGAGCCGTTTTTGAGAAATTTTGATTTTTCATGTTTTTTGGCGGTTTTTGGGGGATAATTACCCTTAAAAATAAAAAATTCAAAAAAATGAAAAAAACGCCTGGAGATATCGTGGATTAGTACCTACATACCAAATTTCATCAAAATCGGTCCATAGGTTAGGGCTCTAGCTCTGTACACATCCACACAGACACACACACACACACACACACACACACACACACACACACACACACACACACACACACACGGACACACACACACACACACACACAGATAGACATCACGTAAAAACCACTTTTTTGGGTTCAGGGAGCACCAAAACGAATATTTCCACTAACAACTCAAATTCGAAAATTCTGACGAAAACAATACTTTCTCCATATACTACGTATAAGGGGGAGAAAGTAAAAATTACCTTATAGATTCATGGCCACCAAAACGTAAGAACCTTCAGTTTTAATGTTCCTTAACCTAACGACAGGGATGAGCTATTCAAATGTTTCGGACGTACTCCTTCCATGTCGAACGTTTCACGTAAACTCATTATAAAATATAAGAACGCATTCAAGGATAAAACTAATTAAATAGGGTGTCAATTTTTCACTTTGTTATATTTAATTTGTATCGATATCTTTATAAAATTTGACTGAGGTTTTTATTTTTCATATTAGATTAGTTCCATTTTCCCATTAAAATATGTTTATGCACGGAAGAAAGCATAAACACTGATAGTAAATTTAAGAAGAAATTGAGATTCTATAGTTTTGGGTTTAAACTATACATCTTCAGAATATAATCTACGATATTTGTAATACTGTACCTAATTGAACGTTACTTTAAAGGCATAACGCTTCCAAGCCACGTGAACCACTGTCAGACTTATCAGAGCCAACGTTGTGTGTTGAGTAACTCTAGCATTAGGATAATAAACAGATTTAGTTCTCAGCAGGGGTAGAGCTGGTACATGCTGGTATTGGTTGGACAGATGGAATGTAACCCACCAGTCAATCTTTACAGGTTCACAGCTGTTTCCTACCAAGAAATGTGGTTACGATAGAAGGTTTATGATGGTTGAGTCGTACTTACGGTTTATTGATCCTTACAGAGAAAGCTGAATCAGAATGTTGATCTATCATTACATACATTGCGTCTTTACTAGGTACTTACAATATCTTACGGATTTCAGTAATTTAAATAGTGTTCATAGCAACTGCTTTATATGCTCATCAAAACGCTCATACAATCGTCAAAAATTGCCAAACAGAAGCCAAGAAATTCTTTGAATAAAGTAGATTTGTATGATTACTTTTCACCAGCTCTTTGATGAGCAGATAAAGGATTGACGGTCAGTCCTATTAGCGGTCACGGGTAAAATCGTTCAGTTTGCGGTCACCCCAAAAATGTCGTGGGCTAATTGAATTATATTTTTCCAATTTGCGGTCACATATTATTTGAACCCCATATAGTGAGCCGCAGAACAAGCGAGCCAGGGGTGTGTCGCATACATCAGGTATGTAGGCCTACGCACCTGTACGGGTAAGCGACCAGAAACCATATCCCGCAGAAGAAGCGAGCCAGAGGAAAAAGAAATGCATGAAACTGGAAGAAAGAATAGCAAGGAGCCAAGACGTTGCGAAGAAAGTGGTGATGTGCGAAAGTTTTTAAAGATCATGTATTATGTTTTAAAACTGGACTAGGCACTCAACAAGGTTATCAACACTATTCCGCGGTGGAGAGTGGACTCCTCTGCTCCGGGAGCGGACAAAGTTAATCCGCGGTGCGGAGCAGAACAATTCCGCTGTCTAGGAAAACAGCACCATTTGATTACATGCTGAGGAGGGGCCAGCAAACTCCGCTCTCTGCAGCCGAAAAGTTCCGCGCCTAAGAAAACCCAGCTTAAGCAATTTGTACGCACATTATAACTGATAGTTTCTCAGTTCTATTAATATACAGTATATCTGACCAATAATGTTATGTTTTACAATTTAATAATCCTAACATAAGCGGATGTTTCTTATACAACATGCTGTCATTTATTGGGACCCGGGGAAGCCCGTTGTAGAGGAAGCGCCGGCCATCAAGCCTTCCCTCTCCTCTAGGACGAGTCCGGCCCAACAAGTGGCAGTTCCTAGTGGCGGAGACGAAGGACTTCACCCTCCTGGTCTGCTGGTGACTTAGCGAGGGGCATAGGTGGGAATAAAAGTACAGAGGATTCCCAACTCTCTACCGAAACTTCAGGAATTCGTTCCTGGGGTCAAAACAAAGAACAGATGCTATATAAACATTAGGTTTATCTCGCTCCGTTACCCATCTTATGTCTAGTTTTTTTTTCAATAAATGAATAAATTAATGAACCACTTGAGTTACTAACATGAAGCTTGGCACGTGGATTATACTTGTTTAGACATCAATTATTTTTTAATTTGACGATTCCATCTTTTACCCTTTAAAAGTGGTGGTCATTTAAACTTTTAAAAGCTTCTTGAAAAGCGCACATTAACAAAAAGTATCTAGGCATAAAAAGTGTGGAAGTTTAAGTCAAAAAGATGGAATAAAAATGTCAATGATCACTCTATTCATAGCTGATCAATTGCAATTCTTATGTGTATAATCGTGTAAATTACCATAAATTACCACGTATTCATTTAGAAAATTTGCAATTACTCTGCTATGGGTTGTGAGTTTTTCAAATATTTATACTTTATTTTTAAAGACAGTATTGGGCATTAAACAAATTTAAATAAAATGTATCAGCTAGAAACGTCAAATTAAATACCGAATTAGACCCAAACCAGTTTAACACATGTGTCAAGTTTTAACTCAGTACCTCAAGTGGTTCCTACGATATGATGCATTGATTAAAACCCCAAACAGACATACAGATGGGTAATGGAAGTACATAGGCCATATTTTTATATAACATTTATTTCGGTAGAGTGTTCGGAAACAAACTGTATAATAATACCCCCGTCGCAGCAAACCTGCATACTCAGCGAATTTCCAATGGAGATATAAATGTCTTAATACTACATAAAGCCACTTACCAAGTTTCATAAAAATATATTCACAAATAAGCCATATATACAATTTTAATTATTCTCCATTAGAATAACATTGGGGCTGAGTGCGTAGGTTTGCTGCAACAAGGAACACAAAAAATGGGTTTTTATGCTAATATCAATATAACTCAACTAGGTGAAGTCGTATACCAGTTTTTATTCATTTATGTTCATAATTAAGGGAGACAGAGCTTTTAATTACTCTCCATAAGAATAACATGGGGGCTGAGTACGCAGGTGTGCTGCTACGGGAGCCTTTGGCAAAAAATTTTTTGAGCAAATATCAGTTGACACCAACGAGATGAAGCTGTATACCAAGTTTCGTCAGTATACGTTCATAAATAAGCGAGATATAAAAATTGTCTTTTCCTCCATAAGAATAACATTATACAACGTACTGTGTTTAGCACTTTCAATATCTCGGTAACCAATTGATGTAGAGGAATGATCAAAATACCAAATTGTGTGTTCTTTTAAGATGAATCAAATGATGAAAATTACAATTTGACTATTTCAAAAATTATGTGTAACAAATTAAAAACAATTTTGGGGTACAAAACTCCCCCAAAATACCCCTTCGGATAGAGCAATCTGGCTGGTTTTCGAACTTAAAGTCTTAAATGTTGCTTTACACGTTTATAGCAAGTTTAATCAAAATCGGATCATTTTTACGAGAATTATCGTGCTCACGGACACACACACACACACACACACACACACACACACACACACACACACACACACACACACATATATATATATATATATATATATATATATATATATATATATATATATATATATACAGTTCCGAAGGAATGGTGTTTTTGGGGTCTGGGGACCTTAAAACGAAAAGTTATCATGGTCCCGGGCCTAGGTCTTACCATGCCGACTACGGTAATAGCTTCTTCCCTACAGGGGAAATTCGCTAAAATGAACCTTTCTACCTTCTTTCATTCAGGAATTATCTAACGCTACTTGGAATCTTCAGCCACCTATTACACAAAGAGGATGTTTAAACTTAAGGCACAAAAGTGTGTTAATCCCTGAAGTGGTCTGGGTCAACCTCAACACGAGTCCCGGAAGTGACTAGCGATGACGTAGAAACGAGGGTGACAGCTCCTTATCACTGATAACGCGATCACTGTCCAACACACCTTCTACAGCTAATGGCTACATCACGGTCCTACAGGTGATTCGTCGTCTCGAGAGGAGGATAATCCCTAAACCGTTGGAATTGCTTCCGTAAAATATATCAGTTCTATTTATAGATCTATATGTTTCCTTTATATAGACAGGCGTTCTTGGGATTTTTAAAGTCGTCTGTAAAATTATTTTGTAATTATTTATTTCTTAATTATTAAGAGAAAAAACATTTTAAGAGAAACCGGCCCAAACCCGCGTGCTCAAAATCTAGCATTTTATAGTATTTAAAAAAGTGCAGTTTTTCTGGGATATAAACATAGCTTATGTACCGTCATAACTTAAATATATTTAGTAGAGTAAATATGTATATTGAAAAGTCGTTGATATATACTGTAATTACGGTGTTTAGAATTATACTGATATTGTAATGATTACAGTACCTAAGGAGCCGCTTAAAGCATTGCTCGCTGGAGGTCAGATAATTTTCTTCGTACGAATAAAATACTTCTTAATCACGGCCCCTCTCCATGATCATAGAATAACTGCTTTGCTAATTTGACTATTTTCTTCATGGTGGGACAACTGTAGTTGTTATTACAACTGAATACATCTTCAGGTAGTATTTTATCCAGGTTAAGTTTCCTGCACTCAGTGGTTTCAGTCCCCATCCTCACGGAAATCTACATCTTGATGCTTTAAACGGGTGTTACTTCGTGTTAGTTAAATTGACGTTTTCCAACTCGTGGTTTTATTATTTTTGATTTTGATTTAAAACTCCATGAGCTTATTATAGTAACGTTTCAAATGTTGTATTGGTTTATTTTTACAAAGTAATATTTTTTCTGTAACCCATTTTTTAGCCCATAAATTAGATTATTCTAAGATTATAATGACGTTTTTGAGGTAAGAGTTACAAGCAAGCAAGCATACTATTCTTACTCATATAATACATGGATATACTACATTTTATAATTAGGTAACATTAAAATATTAATTAAAATCTTGAATCCCTAGTTTTGAGATTAAACACAAATTTTAAGTTATTGTTAGTATAGTTAAAATAGGTGTAATAAATACATTAACTGCGCCAAGAAATCATAAAACCTCCAAGATGATGTTCATGTTAATGTTCAAATGTTTCTGTTCACGTTCACGTTCATGAGGTGCTCGTATTCATGTTGTTCATGTTTGACTAAAAACTAAAATTAACTCATATAAATGATACGGCGAATAGAGAGACTGATTACAAATAACACGTCTTTGAAAAATAAAACTGACTTCTTAGCTATATTGAAAGTCTAAATTTGAGACAAGAATCGTGGTGAAGACAGGGACCGATATAACTACTAATAGTTCTGGCACAAAGCCTGTTGTATGACGGATTCGTCGTCTGGCAAACGTACTCTACACGCACGCACGCACACTCACACACACGCACTCCCACGAGCGGGCCTACCTAACCTGGATACCCAAATGAGTGTCAGGTGCACTTCCACGCACGACGCCTACAGTATATGGGTCAATGTGTTATATAATTTAGTGTCCACCCAACTAATCCGTCCTTTTATAAGGTAGCAACAACTTTTTCACTCCGCTTGGGAATATTATGTGAACTTCCACATATTACAAGTACCTATACAATTATTTCATCATACTGAACCGAAAATAGCTATTTGCAACTTATACAATTCCAAAAAAGCCAGATAATTTTTTGAAGTTTCCCGAAAATCAGCAATAGTCCAGAAAATATTCCGTGCACCTATCAGCTGATTCATGGAATCAATTAAACCATCCATAAACATATGTTCATAATGAATTATTCAAAGAGCTTAATATAGCTAGAGTTCTCATCGAGGGAGGAAAAGTAAAGCCAATAGGGTGGCCACAATTTTTCCCTCTACATAAACAAAACATATGGGTCAAAGAAAGGGGGTACCATGGAGTTGGAGGGCTAGAACTGGTGACATGGACATGGAGGAGTTTGTGTACTGGTTTGTTTATGAATGTAGAGAAAATGGCGGCCACCATATAGGTTTCACTTTTCCTGGCGGTTGGAATATGTATGAGAGCTCTAGATGTATTAAGCTCGATAGAATTATTGGCTTTCTTGTGTCATTTCGCAGTATGATTAAAATTATTGTTTATTGTGCATCTAAATACCTAGAACAAAACAAAATGAGTGGCACAGTCCTGGAAAATCTAGACAAAATTTGGAACAAGCTAAAACAGAGAACAGTTAAAGCAGAGTTTAGCTTTTCTGTGATTTTGTCCAGCTTTGCCGGGATTGTGCAATTAATTTTGTTATGTTCCAGTGATTTTTCCAACTGAAGACGGGGTAAGATTCCAGAAATGTCACGAAATCTTGATCAGTGATAAAAAATGTCCGCATAATTTCTTAAACGAGATTTCACGCGAGGACGTGAAGATAATTGCTTAAACGAGGTCCCTTGCTGACGTGAGGGAAGTGAATTTCCGCATTAAAACCTTTTAAAAAATCTAAAAAAAGGTTTAAAATAACACTGGTAACATTTTTTGGAAAATTTAAAAATATAGTTTTTTGACTCTTCTAATGCTCCTTGTTATATTTAAATTCACTATTAGGATGGCAATGTAACACATTATAAAGTTAGGAGGAGGTATAGTCAGGATAAAAAGTTGGTATAGGGGTATTGTGGGTTATAACACTACATCAAGATATCAAAAAACAGCCTTTTCCAGTGTAAAATCACCATAAGACAACGTACTGTGTTAAGTCAATTAACATTTTCTTTAACAACTCGGTAAACACAAGTGCTAGAATGATGAGGGAGGGCATCACATTTTTGGCATTTTACGTAAATTAATTTAATATATGCAATAATTTTACATTCGGGGCTTTCTGACCCTTTTTGGGCCCAACAACTCAGAATTAAAAAAAATAAAATCCCACAAAAAGGGGGTTATATTAGTCCGATTGTTTTGCCCAACGCACTTGTCCAACTATTTACAGAAGGAAAGGTTGCTACCAAATTTCAAGTAAATCGGACAAAAATTGTGGCCGCTAGAGTGCGAACACACACACGCACATATATACATAAAGTTGTTAGCGATCCCCCAAAACGTGTTCAGGGGGTCACGTTAGGAACTTCTATGGTGGTCCCGTGCTTAAGTTTCACCGTGTGGGTCATGCTAATAGTTCACCTTTCCATATGAAGTTCACTAATAACATATAACGCGATGAACCACGCAAACAACTATCAACCCACAACTGTTACTCCACAGGATGTGATTCAATCATCCACTCGTGGGTAATCACAAAGAGACAACGTGGAGGAATCAATGATCGCGCACAATCCATTGATGCAACAAAGGCGGCTCGGAGTAATATACAGAGTCTGTCAATAGCATGAGCTCATCGCATGTAACGCGGTAATACCTTTGTCAACAATGAATGTCTTCATGGCTCTAATGCTGTAATAGCAGTCAACGACTCCGCCGTGAAGGCTGTTGGTCTTTATGGTGTTACTTGTTCAAGTAATAGTTAAAAATAAGTAATGAATATCTAGTCTCCTTAATTCAAATTACGAAAATCTGATGCATACTTCTCCAATTATTAGTACTTATAGGGGACTCGTGCGTATTTTGGATTAGTCGCGATTAGGCAGGCCTATTGGTAATACTTGAGGCAACATTATTTAAAGATTTGCGTCAAAAAAGCGAGCCGGTAATGTTGTCAGGTTGGTACACTGGAGGGGAACATTTCTCGTTCTTCAAATGAATCCGTTCTTTCAAATCCGTTCTTGTAAAACACGGGGCTAACAGTTATTAAAATTGAAACAAATTAATTTGGATTGTTTAACGCATTTAGTCTTGCCGTAAAATATGATAAACTATGAACAAATTTACAAAAAAAGATTAATAATTTTGAAATCATACTTTGTTTCTTTTCCTCACCAAAACATGGCATCGGTGGTTCGCAATTTTGTTAATTAGTGTTGTCTCCAGTGTTCCCTTGGTCACAAGTGAAGGGTAAAAGAGAAATATTTTATAGGCACTGTCCACGAATATCGAATCACTGTTTAGAATCCAACCACATAAACAAATTAATCGCATATTAAAGACCTTGAATGTAGCTCTGGACATTATAGTCCTGACTGTTCATAACATTTTGTATTGTTAACTATTTGTTTAGTAACAATAAATAGTTAGATTTTGTCTTCTGGTATTTTTGGTTATAAGTTATTCCTATGTTTTGTTACTAGGTATCTTGCCATGTTTTATAGAATGTGTGCCGTTAGAACTCCATAAGTGCATATACATCGTCTTTGAGAAGAAAATGTCCTTATCATGTTTTCTGTAACTGTAATTTTGTTATGTAAAAAATAAATAGTTTGGATCGCATCCGTCAATTAGTAAGATTAGTATTTAATATGCCAATAATATATACTACTGTTAATATGGTCACTGCAGTGTAATATGGTCACCGTATTATAAAAAAAAAGTGTAAAAAGATTGAGGACATACAAAATCGATTTTTAAGAATGATTGGTTAAAAATTGGTTTTAATTATATGGATGTTCCACTTAAACATATGGAAGAGATAATAAATTTAGAAAATCTAGAAATCAGAAGAAAATATTTGGAAAAATGATTTCTTTTTAAAATTGTTAATGATTTAATTGTACACTCTCCAGAAATAATACAAAAGACTAAATTTTAAAACTCAAGAAATTCCAGAAATTCATATACTTTTACAAAACATTTTTATGGAACAAATTTTGAATATTATAGTAATCTACCGCGTCTTCATAGGATTGGAAATGAAATTTATACAAGTTAAGATCTGTTTAATTGTCATCTTGAACAAATTAAGACTGAAGTCAAAGACTATTTAAAAAAAATTGAAAGTATTTTTATAATTTAACAATTTAAGTTCTAATATCCAATATATAAAAAAAAAATACTGTTACCTATATAGTTTTACACTACTTTGTAAATGGCTTGCCCGTTAATAAATGAATATGAATATGAATATAAAGGACACTAAAAGTTTCTGAGGGACTTGACTTAAGTCTGGTTATAATGGAGTTTTAAACATCTATATTCTTCACGGATTTCCGATGCACGAATCAGATTCCACAGGCTGAACATTAAAAATGGAGAGTTTAGGTGCTTAGAATTGTTTACTAAATTTGACATCAGTCCAAGTTTATCCATAAGAACCTTAGGTTAAAATTACTAATCAATTATACTTTTCCCTGAACTAAAGAAGTGTTACCTAAATATGTAATCATGACTAAAATACTACAAATAAACAAATAAAATATGAATTGACATTCCAACTAACCTTTAACAAAAGGCCCAGAATATATAACAATACACTTTATAATTAATTACCAAACAAATTCTAGAAAATTAACGATCCAAATAAGTTTAAGTAAATGTTAAAAGCGGAACGTCTTTCAAAGTGTGTATACAAAATTTAGGACTTTTCGCAACTTATGATTAATATTAATTAGTTTATCAACATGTAATTTTAATATTTATGTAATACCAGCTGTTACCCGCAGGCTTCGCCCCAAAAATGATTTATAAAAACTATGACAGTTATGCGTGCTGCATTATGTGATTATCCCGTGGAACTAATACGAATCAAAATCAGCTGTTTGTATTTTCATCAGCTAAAACAAAAATGAATGTCCATAAGGAATACATAATGGGAACTTTGTCGGGGTCTGGCGGAGCCCTAAGGTCAGATCAGGATGAAAACCATTTATGCTTATTTTATGCCTAAATAATCAGAGTACGCAATTTCAACCCTCTAGGTAAATGGGAAGTAGGAGAATTCGTGGTGACCGAGTGAGTGAGTGAATGAGTGAGTGAGGGCTTTGCCTTTTATAGGAATAGATTACAAAAAAAAATCAATCATATTCATGGCAATTGGGCTGCTACGCAATTAAACAAATATTTGGGTTTAGGAAATTGTAAAGTAAATTTTACAAACATGAGTCAAAAGTGCTCCGGAATGAGGCAATTCGTAATCGTTCAAATCTGTTATAAAATATAAAAATATATAATGTTACAATCGAATCCAGTTGCTGGAATCCAAGCAAATATTTTCCGATTAGGATTATCCAGCTCATTCCAGAAGTTAGGTTGAAACAGCTGATCTTTCCTCTGTTCTGTGTTTTGTTAGTATCAACAGCTGTTGTTAAACAGCTAATCTTTCCTCTTTTCTGTGTTTTGTTAGTATCAACAGCTGTTGTTAAACAGCTGATATTTCATCTGTTCTGTGTTTTGTTAGTATCAACAGCTGTTGTTAAACAGCTGATCTTTCATCTGTTCTGTGTTTTGTTAGTGCCAACAGCTGTTGTTAAACAGCTGATCTTTCCTCTGTTCTGTGTTTTGTTAGTATCAACCGCTGTTGTTAAACAGCTGATCTGTCCTCTGTTCTGTGTTTTGTTAGTATCAACAGCTGTTGTTAAACAGCTGATCTTCACTCTGTTCTGTGTTTTGTTAGTATCAACAGCTGTTGTTAAATGTTAAATTAAATTAATTGCTATTCTTCCATAAGATTAACATTGGAACTTTGAAAGCCCACGTGTTCAGCCATGAAGGTGGAGGTTTTCCAAACCACCAAAAGGCATTTATAGACGTTAAATGCTTCCAAATATCAAATCAACAATAATTCAAGACCGAATAGTTTCGCCAGTATCCTAGTCACAAAAATCAGCTTATTCTTTCAATAATAATAGATAACTCAGTTTCGTTTTGTAAGAGAAAGTATCGTAAACATCCTGCTTACCAAAGACCGATAAAGATTCCTAAACAACCTACAGAAATGAAGCAGATCCAAATCGGAATGTTTAATAGGTCAGAGTTAGCACTCAACGTAATGTTTTGTTCTCCATCATTAATCTTTTTGGGCAACTCCAAAATAGGCTGTCCCCATTCTCGCCGTGTTTGTATAACGGCTTGTTGGATATTTCCAGATCGGCGTTTATAACTGCGGCTTGCGCTGTTTACAACCACTGGCAGAAGAACTGTTACTTTCAAAACAGTCTGGTTCTTTTCTTTAATTTAATTGTTTTTAAACTAGCCGCAATGTTTTCGTCACAGATTATAAGTTAGTTAAGTGCAAGTATTCGTTTATTAAATTTCACCTGCTATGTAAGTACGATTTAAGTAGTTTTCTGTACATTCTGTTCTCAGTGATCAGAAAATCAAGCAGCTATAGTTTGTTGTGTCCCAAAGCACCCGCTATCCGACTGTGTTTGTGTGTCGAACATCCGACATAGATCCCCATAAAAAGCCAGATGGTTAACTAAACTAAACCCGATGATAACTAATTCAAAACCCTCTGGTAAAGACGAAAGGGAAAATTATACCGAATGATAAATATACTGCATTTTTGTTTTGATACTTATATATCGAACTTTTCAGTTATAGTTTTGAAGTTTCATAGTGTGGGGGTGGTTGGTAAAGATGGGGTTTAATATACAATTTTAAATTGTTTAAGATATTTAAAAGGTTTCTAACCAAAGACAAATATGTAATAATGTAAACAGTGTAGAATAAGTCCATCTGTTAATCACAAGCATGAAACAACTTTGAACACTTTCTTTAATAACTCTATAAGATTATTGAATATAAACTATACTGAGATAATCGTAAATCACAATGTCACTATGTCAACTATGTTCGTATACAGATATATAAAGAGCTGTGTAATTTACGTAGGCTTTATCATAAGCGCACATTTGGCACTCGAAACTATTCATCTTGTCAGATAATCACATTTCTTGGTTTGAGTGATTCCAACTCAGCTTTCTCTTTAAGAATCAATAAACCATAAACACGAATCAATAGTCATAAATCTCATTTCCTCATAACCACATTTCTACTTGGACCTGCGCAGAGAGAATCTTGTTACTCGCCAGTAGGCTCTTGTTCACGGCGATTTTTCCGTAATCAAAATGTTATACCACATCTACAGAAGAGCTCAGTCAAATATGTTTATTATTCAAGTAATCGTTATATATAATTCTGTAAGAGAAATTTTAAATCCACAATTGTGGGAGTTTGGCAAATCGCAGGATGATGGGAGACGGCTCCTTCATTTTGGGAGTTGGTGTTGACGTCCCCTCTTTTCAATTTTTGCTGGAACAAAAACTGTTCAGCTAAAATGCCTACGGAAAATATAGTAAGTGTCCTAAATATTTTCAGTTTTAATTGGCTGTATATGAATACTTCATTTCTAAGGAGGAGAAATGACTTGTCGGTATGCAGATTACCGAGTGGATATAAAAGATATACTTCTGTTTCTTAAATTGTTATTTTCCGGAAAATATAGTAGTAAAGAATGTTGTAGGAAACGAGATAAAAGTTATTAATGTTAACAATAAGATAGCAAATTTGCATTTTTTAGAATTAATGATAGATAATATAGTGGTTGATCAACCTAAGGGCGAATTCATTTCACCCTAAGGGCAAATATCGTTAGGCTAAAATGGAGTGTGGTTAGGATGCAAGCAGTTACTTAACGATATTTTAAATTGCAACAAACACAAATAGCAAAATCGCTATTTATGTTTATCTCTAAAAAAAGCCTAGTTCAGTAGTTAATTTAACCACTAATTATTACAAATATTTACCTGTTTAAATTACCAGATGTTACGACTCACTTAATAGTTGGATCAGTAAGCAAATAATTCTTTATTTCCCTTAAATCAATAAATATTGATTAGGCAATTAACATTAATTTTTAAATAATCTAAAATCAAAAGATACAATATCTGTACGTTAGATGGCTTACTTATTTATTATGCAACATTTACAATTCAACATCCAAAAAGTATGAAGATAATGAGTGAATTTTACATTGAAAACTTAAATATGAGTTAATGTCAAATACGTAATTACTGTGCCATTGATATAAAATTGCTAGTTGATAGTGAGATATTCCTCATCACCCTCAGCAGTACCGTAATCTGCAACTTGTCCTGAATTAGAATTTTAGGAATAGAGCGTGCCCACCATGACTATATATATCACGACCACCATAACACAGTTTGTGCAATCACAACGTAGCTGCAGCAAGAGTGTATGATCCTGTCACGTGCTCATATCTGGCACGTGCTGCGTCCAAGTCAATCATCGCGGCCGCAAAGCCTAAACATCAACTGACTCACTGACTGACATTGGTAGATTTTTATTTTTATATGCGACAGCCATTCTGTACAACCATCTGTTAAAACTCAAACATTAGACTGTGATTGGTCGGTGACACTTAGGATGTTTTTTTCCAACGAGCTCAATGCATATAGAGGTTAATCTCAAGAAAAAGTGAACCCTACATGGTAGTGACCATTTTTCCTCTACTCCTTCCGTTACCATGGCAACTCAAATTGCCACAGACTATAAAATGTACCTATTTTTTATTCAAAGCATTGTTATTTGTGTGGTGTTTTGTTATAAAAATATCTTCCAGTGAGGCTTAAATTTTTCACCCTAGAAAAGCACTATAGATGTGTAAAGCCCGTCTGTTTTGTCCGAGTGATTGACTGTGCATTCAATCTTAGAGCTTTTAGAACTAGACGAAACTGGATATTTTGCCTCAAATTGATTAATTTGAGCTGTTGGCTTCTGTTGTAGACATCGAATATTATTACTTTAAAAATTAACGAATACACATTACTAGTTGATTATTAGTTAGTAAATAAGGATTGAAAATCAATAAACTGGGAATAATAGAGCTAAAAAAAGTAAATAATTACTGGAATAACGGCGTAAAAAAAGGGAACGAGCTTTGCTTGAAGAAGAAATTATCTGGAATAGGTTAAATATTTAACAAAATAATTGGTTTTAACAAAATTAACTGAGCTGTTTATTTGTACTGAAGATGGGATAGTAATTAAAAATAAGACCAGCAAATCCAGCTGTTTGAATTCGAGCAAATATATATTGCTTAATTTTAGGGAATATCCAGGTCAAACCGTCTTATTACTTTACATAGAGATACCATTCCAGAAGCGTTCTTAAAACAGCCGATAATACTGTTTGTTAGTATCAACAGATGCGGTTAAATGATCAATTAAATTTATTTATATTCTTCCATAAGATTAACAATGGCATTTTGAAAGCCTAGGGGGCAGAGCCCTGAAGGAGACGTCTTCCAAACACAAAAAGTCTTCCAAAAAAGGCACATACCCACGCCAAGGGCATCTAAAAAACACATCATCAATGATTTAATATTTTCGCCGGTAGCCCGTTATTAAAATCCTTAATTTTTAATAAGATGATGATGATGATGATTATAGGGCTACACTTCGCAAACCAAATCACATTATACTACACACAAATTAAAGGAAAGGATACAACAACAATAGGTCCGTTGTTTGGAGTGCTACGCTACTGGTCATTTTACCGATATTTTTCACCGCCAGAAATTTATATTGGTTGAAATGTTTCAATCGAAGTAGCAGATCCAGTCCCTGCTTGGATCAGCCTCCGAGCTCCGTCAGTCTCTAGTCAGTTTATTTCTGTTGCAACGCTTATCTTGATTGTATCAGCGCCCAGATCTAGGCAATAGAATATTCATCGGCTAAACGACATCGCGGACACCCTCATTAGCTAACAGCTGCTCACAAGCTCAACACGTCGTCAAATCTTATATTTTAATTAAACCCACACATGTTGAATACTTCGCTTCTAGGTTGTTGCCCTTTTAGCGAATTTCCCCTATAGGGAAGAAAATATTACCGAAGTCGGCACGGTTAGACCTACGCCCGGGACCATGATAACTTTTCGTTTTGAGATCCCCAGATGTCAAAAACACCATTCGTTTAAAACTGTATATAAATATGTATATATATTTATATATGTATATGTGTGTCCGTGAGCACGATAACTCTCGTCAAAATAATCCGATTTTGACGAAATTTGATATAAACTGTAAAGCAGCATTTATGACTTAAGTTCGAAAACCAGACAGATCGACCTATCCGAAGGGGTATTTTTGGGGGGGGGGTTTGTGCCCCACAACTTTTTTTGAGTTTTTTACATATAATTTTTGAAAAAAAAAATCAAATTTTAGTTTTTTTGCCATTGGAATCAGCTTAAAAAGACGTACAATTTGGTGTTTTGACCATTGCTCTACGTCAAATAGTTACAGAGATATTGAAAGTGATAAACACAGTACGTTGTCCAATGTTAGTCTTGAGGAGAATAAGACAAATTGTATATCTTGCTTATTTAAAAACTTATCCTGATGAAACTTGGTATATTGTTTCATATCATTGTGGTCTATAGTTCCCGTAGCAACAAACCTGCGTACTCAGCCCCCATGTTATTCTTATGAAGAATAAGTAACTCGTTATCTCTCTTAATTATGAACATAAATTAATAAAATTTGGTATGTGGCTTTACCTACTTGAGTTATATTGATATTTGTATAACATTTCAATTTATTTTCCCAATTTTGTTGTTCCTTGCTTTAGCAAACCTGCATACTCAGCCGTCATGTTATTCTTATGGAGGATAATTCAAATGTCATAAATCGTTTATTTATGAATGTATATTGATGATGGTATGTGGCTTTATGTGGTATTAAGATACATAAAAAGGCATTGAAAATTCGATGAGTACGCAGGTTTGCTGCTACGGGGGTATTTTCATTTTTTGGTCATTACGGAATAAATTATTTTCCTGCAGAAAAATAATTTTGCAACTAATAACCTGGTGTACATACAAAACTTTGTACAACACTTCAAAATATATTAAATGTTATACTGTATTCATATACAATACGGTAAATGTACATAAAATAAGGTAAAAGGCTATTTTAGTATGAATCTTGAGTATTTCATCTCTACATATATGACACTGCTAGACTTTCATTACTGGCATGACTACACTAAGAGGCAAGAAACTAATTGTGTTTAATGGAGTTCGCTGTTAATTTTTTTAAGTATATGGAATCCAAAAAGAAACATATTTTTACAGTAAAAATGAATAAAAACAACTAATTTGATTTAAAAAAACCAGATTTATTATTTTAATTTTATTAAATATGCCACACGTAAATGCTTCAACATAACAAAAATGTAGAAGATAATTATTTTGTATATATCCCTTCATCATTACACCTACCAGAACAGTAACCAGAATTTAATAGGGAACTAACATATGAACATTGACAACTAATTTAATTTTTGGAGATGATTAAAACGTGTTATTTTTTAATAATAAGTACCTAATACAAGAATTAAGGCTTATTAGTTGGAAAGAAGGATGTAGAAATCTGTAACAAAGGCGTTCAATTAACAAAACCCTTTATAACTCAACATGATAACTCAATTTTTTCCGACTTTTAAATGCAAGATTTGTGGCGATTTATAACAGTCTCCAAATCTGTACACGATACTGACTATCTTAACCGTTACATTATTGCTGCGCGATGTTGGCGCCCAATGCAATGTACAAGCTCCAATGTAAAGAGGGTGCATAATCATTGTTCCCAGGATAAAAATCGCAAGAGTCTGCAACATCTTCAGAATTCGAAGCAGAGGCTAAAATGCAAGGTTAGATTTTATATGTAATTTTCCTAAACTGCAGACTGTTTTATTCGATGGTTCAGCAATTTCTACTAGGATATTGCTACTCGACTATTCAAATTGTTAATAGCACGATGAATATTAAAATGTTTGATAATTTAAGGTTTTATTAAAATGTCTTTAATAGATAGCCAGAAAGAAAAATTAAAGAAAACAATAACAAACTAAATAACTTTTTACTTAGTCTCCTCTTATTTTTATACACTGGAAAACCACTCTGTTTGCTCCTTAAACCCATTTTTTCATTACTAACCCACCAAATATTAAACATTGGGGATTTTCTGGAAGTAATCATACGGTAAAATATAATAAAATCCAACAGATTAAACTACTTTTAATCTTTTAACGCAAATTTTAATAAACACATGACTATAATTAATGGTAATTTTTAAATTTTAATATTACACTTAAAATACTTAAACCTTACATTAATGTTTACATTCAACACAGTTTTTTTAACTGCTTATATTTCATCTGTTTACCGTTACTATAGATAATTTAAAAATCTAATGGAAGAATCGATATTTAGAGTTTTGACAATCGATTGTTGAACATTGG
The DNA here is from genome assembly GCA_963675035.1 of Allygus modestus. NCBI lineage: Eukaryota > Metazoa > Arthropoda > Insecta > Hemiptera > Cicadellidae > Allygus > Allygus modestus. The sequence goes on from OY776114.1 coordinate 27,508,708, forward strand.
AATGACAAATTCGATAGTTAAGGGACACTGCATATCAAAGTATACCTAAATATTTTTGACAATCTGTAGACATAATAGCATTATCTATTGCAGATTAAAGGTAGTTTTCCCCTCCAAAAAGGTTAATATAGTTGTATTTGTATGATCAATCACCTTTTAAGAAAATAATATCCAACACTTTATTACCCGCTGGTTCACTTTAACCATTAACTCACGTTTCAATTATCTCTACAATAATTATCTGCGATGTCCATCATACAAATAAATTTATTACAATCGCCTCCAAGAAGTGCTAAGAGGATCTCCCAAGAATCCCATCGCTATCCTTCACTCGCAGGCTGCAAACCCCACTGCCATCTGTTATCCTATTTCATTATTTCTAATCTAAATACAGCGTGTTGACACTTAGCTATAAAAGTGTTAAATACTAACAACCTGCACATCCAACGTTTGTGATTTGTTCGGATATTTTACTATCTGTATTTTGAGAGATTCAGGTTCAGGGTCAGTTTATAAAATTTGTGTGGGTCTTGGTTTTTAATTTCTCCTGGGTTAGGTATAATGGAACAAAACCAGCAATAGGCTCAGTTCAGTGACTCAGTCTGACTCACTCCATTTAAGGTTTATGGTCTGCGCCTGTCAGTGTTTGTGTTGGAAACTGTTCTCGCCCGCCATAACCAACTCAGCGCCCTTGACTTACCAGAAATATCGCAAAGTGCGCGCCGGGGTCAGAGAGCAAGTCAGTCTCCCACTTCAGTGTTATTGATGCGTTTCACCTGGACAACTGACGTTTTAAATCCAACTTTTGTTTTGAAAGAAACAGAGAAAGCTAAGTAGATTAATGGATTTCTATTTTCGCTAGACCACTCATCCTATCTCCTATCATAATACGAGTTTCTTTGGTCGGTTCCTTACTTGCAACTCTGATCTCAAAATCAGCTCCAATAATTTACTTTAAATGTTGTAATTAACAAATTTCTGGGTTAAACATAAGTTACAGAAATGTCTTATCTCCAAGAAAATAAAACTATGTTAAAAACCATTTTGGAAAGTCACAAGGATTAGCATTGTGCATATGGATTCTAAATCGAAACAAAATAACTAAAACAACTGTCATAATCAACCAATGAACTATTCTAGTAATACTCAAGCCCTGAATATCAAAATGTGGTTTCCTGATAACAGTAACTAAAACCATTGCATAAAGATTAAAAGAGTAAGAATGTGTAAAAAGAATTAAATATGTATTTGTAAGAAAATTCTACTTGAAAGCTTAACATGAAATTGAGTTGAGTGAGAAACATGCAAAAAGGCAAATTAGCTAAGAAAATCTGCTCGATATGAAAGGGCCGTGCTGATCGATTACTCTTAGCTTACTAAACAAACTGTTTAGTTTTCTCCGAACAAAGCTTGGTCCCCCATGTTGATACACAAGCAGGTTTTTTATAAAAGCGTTATATAGGGGACTGAACCGATTTTTATGCTACATGTATCAATTAACAGGTCGAGGTGTAGATTCAACGAATCTAATCATAATTTGCATTCGTCTTTAGAGTTTTGCCAAACAAGTCTTCGATACTTCAATGTAAATCTTACAGATGAATATAAATGAATAAAATTGTATATTTAACAACTGTTGACACATTAAGAAAACACAGCACCCCAGCAAGGAAAGGTGTTATAAATCAGACATATATTTTATGACGTAGTGTGATCAAGAGGTTATGGGTGGTGATGTTATGTTATGTTTATAGGTTATGAGAAGAACATTTGGTCGAGATTGAGCAAACTAGCAAACCAGCTCGAGTTTGAAACCTACTATTCATACTGCTTAACGTTAATTTATTGGTATAGTAAATGAAGAATAATCTTATTAACGGTAAAAATGAGGCAAAACCTACTGTTTGGAATTTCGTAGTTTTAGAAACGCTAAAAACCAGTTTCAACAACCGGTTTTATAAACTGCTGTGTTAACCGTCTTGTTTATTGTTCTATCTGCCGTCTGACTTCCCTTCCTCCCCTCTCCAAATTACTAAACTATTTCAAAAATGCTGTTTTACAATAATAATTTCAGGTTATTAAGGCATTTTTTCCTGTTCACTTGTCAAATTAATAACTAATGTACTGTTACATGTGCAATTTAACTACAACTATTTGAACAAAATGTAATTCAAGTTTAACAAAACATAACATTTTGATAACTGAACAATCATTTCTCGCACTAGTGTATTAAATTAATACATGTATATCAGTATTAATTTTACACGTTTGGAAAAATTAAGAGTTAGATATGTAATATTGATCAAGAAGTCGTGTCAAGGTTAATTAATAGGTAATAAGACAACAAAATATAAAATTCTCAAAATATGTATTACAGTTTTATTATAGTTCTACTGTGAAATTACGACTCCAACCGGTTTGCATACGTATAATGACAGTTGCTCACTTGTTCTTGACCATTTCACTACTTATCTTCATTACGCTAAGGCCTACACTCTATTAGCATAACCGACAAAAACTATCACATAACGACATGCGACCGCAACTATTTATACACAGTAGGAGGTCAAGAGCACAATTAAATGTGCATGAGTCCTTGTCGGGAGATGTAGATGTGGGGACGAGGCCGCAGATCATTGTTGACGTTCGGACGGGAGATTTGTTACCTTCAGTCGTACCAGAAGGAGTTCCCCGTCTGGGAAAACATAGGGTCAGGGAAATATCCCTGGTAGGAATTAACATAAATTAAACTTGACATCCTACTAATATTATAAATGTGAAAGTTTTTTTGTGTGTTTGTTTAGATATTTTTGGTTCAATCACGTTCAAAACACTAGACTGATGGAGCTGAAATTTGGCAGAGGGGTACTTGATAGTCCTGCTGAGTAACATATATGCTTCTTAAAGTTGCGAAAATCTTATAGGGCTTTGCCCACGGGGGTTCAAAGCTCCCATGTATTCCTTATGGACATTAATTTGTGTTTGAGCTGATGAAAATACAAACAGCTGATCTTGATTCGTAGTATAGTTCCACGGTCTAACCACAGAATGCAGCCCATACAACTGTCATAGTTTTTATACATCATTTGCGGGGCGAAGCCTGCGGGTAACATATAGTAAAATAAAAGTTTGATAAAAAAGGAGTGTTCAGTTTTCATAACATTATCGTAACTCAAGGCATGTAATTTCATCGATCATTCAAAACTATTGAATGGTATTGCAGGCAAAATAATTAATCAGGAATATTTAAATTGATATCTTTTTTAAGAAAGTTAAGGAACATTGTGTAAAAAATGACGTATAACATTATATTTTTGACAATTCATAAACTAAAAATTACGTGTAATGTACAGTTCCAGAAGATATAATGTGTAATGAAAAAAATGGTGAGTATATAGTTTGATTTTAAATTACATAACCTATGGCTCTAAGGTTATAAAATATTGAATGATGTAAACCCCCAATCCATGAATGATTTGAAAAAGGACGGACGCAACCGGAGGCATATAATGTGAACGACCTTTCATAACTATTTAAGGGGTTTCCTGACAAAATAATGAATCGGGAATAATTTATTATTTATACCTTTTTCAGAGAGTCAAGGTATATTGTACAAAAAATGTCATATACATCAAATTGTTGAAAATGTATCCTGTACTCTAATATGAGTAAGGTTTGCATGCTTGCTTGATTGCAACTCTGATCTCAAAAACGGATCCAACGATTTAATTTAAAAGTTGTAATTGACTAATTTCTGGGTTAAAAACAAGTTCTAGTCAGGTCTCACCCCCAGGGAAAATATGATTATGTAAAATAATGAATTGTAAAAGTTCAAATAATTAAAATTGGCCTTACGGAGTTTAAAATCAAAACAATAGAATCATAACAGCTGTTTATTATAATAAATCAGTGAACTGTCAAAGTAATACTCATGTAGTTTAATTATTAACACGTGGTTTCATGAGAGCAGTGACTAAAACCATTGAATGAGGAAAAAGGTTTTCATATATAATGGACATACAAAACATAAATCAAATGGATAATAGCTAGGTAAGGTAAGGCGAAATGGTGAAAAATTACTCAGTCATCAATACAAGCTGACATTACCCAAGCAATGCCTTGCCCCCTGGTACCAAACTAATAATTTTGTATAATTTACAGTTGCAGAAGACATCATGTGAATACGAAAAAATGGTAAGTATATGGTTTTATTTAAAATTCAACCTATAAAACATAATTTTTAGGGTTATAAAATATTATATGATAGGGGTTTAACTATCTTGAATAGAAACAAGTTAAGTTCTAGTCGGAAAATGTTGCAGTTTACCGCATAAAACCGGTGGTATGTGGTGTTTGGTATGTCGCATACTATCAATTAACTATTGATTTATTAATAATTTTGTAACTTAATGAAACAATTTTCATTGGGGTTCTTTGAAGACACTGTATACTACTTTTTATTCTCAAATAAATGTTACATGCTGCGCTTTATAATACATCGTCATAATATATAATGCTACACATAATGGCCGTTTTTCAAAAGGTGGCAAAATTATTGTGCTAATAATACATACCACACAAGTTATGCAAACATGTAAACAAATAAACGAGTTCGCACGCAGCACGCTGACGTGAGGGAAGCGAATTTCCACATAAAAACTTTTAAAACTCCAAATCAGTGTAATAACATACATTTATTCCAATTTTTATTGAAATCTGAAAACAGTGATTTTTTGGCTGTTCTGATGCTCCTGGTTTCATTTACCTGCAAAGCTGGGAATACAATTTTGTGCATTATAATGTTAGGAGAAGGTCCAGACAGGCTTTAAAGTAGGCGTGAGATTGCTGGGGATGATAAAAGTACTCTAACAAAGGAATAACAGGCTTTTCTAGTGTAAAATCCCCATAAGACAACGTACTGTGTTTAGTCGAAACACATTTTCTTTAATAACTCAGTAAATATGTATGCTAGAATGACGAGAGAGGGCTTACAACTTTTGCCTCATTAATTCCCATCTTTTTAAATACATTAATTTTACATACGGGAGATTTCTGACCCTTTTTGGGCCCAAAAAGTCAAAATTTGAAAGATTAATCCTCAAAAAAGGGGTTTAGAGTTTTCCGATTGTTTTGCCCAACGAACTTGTCCAACTGATTACAGAAAGTAACGTCCCTACCAGATCTGAAGTAAATCGGAGAAACCCCGACCGCTAGAGTGCAAACACACACACATATAAATATATATATATATATATATATATATATATATATATATATATATATATATATACAATTTTGAAGGACCCCCAAAACGTGTTCAGGGGGTCACGTTAGGAACTTCTATGGTGGTCCCGGGCTTAAGTTTCACCGTGCGGGTCATGCTAATAGTTCACTTTCCAAAGGAAATTCACTAATGATTCCGTAATTCTCTTACAGATTCCTAGCTGCAGAGTCGCATACAATTCCTCACCATACGAGATCCAGCATAGTATCGAGCCGCGGCGCGGCGGCACACAACTTTGTATCCGTTCTCGTAACTCATAAACGCGTGTTTACCCGGCACGCACGCACGCACGCGGTCGAGCACGCGCACGTGTTACTGCCCGCCGTGAGTTACATACACTCATACACTCGTATGTACTGTAAATGCTAATGTACAGCGTGTTGGTATTGAGGAAAGCGAGAATGTTGTGTCTTGCATAGACCGTGGCCTCATGGAAAACTTTAGAGGCACAGATCATTATTCAACACTACAGAAGATAGTTCGCTTTGAACGCTAGTGGCGATAGGTCACTCAGAGGGGGTGCATTGGGGTACATCCTGGACACAGCTGCCTCTCCTCACGGCGACCCGTCTCTGGCGCTGCCACCGGAACGATACCTTCTCAAGGTCGCGTCGCAACCCTTCTCCTATTCCAGTCCACCCCTGGGGTACATCCTGGGCACAGCTGCCTCTCCTCACGGCAACCCGTCTCTGGCGCTGCCACCGGAACGATACCTTCTCAAGGTCGCGTCGCAACCCTTCTCCTATTCCAATCCACCCCTGGGGTACATCCTGGGCACAGCTGCCTCTCCTCACGGCGACCCGTCTCTGGTGCTGCCACCGGAACGATACCTTCTCAAGGTCGCGTCGCAACCCTTCTCCTATTCTAGTCACCCCTGGGGTACATCCTGGGCACAGCTGCCTCTCCTCACGGCGACCCGTCTCTGGTGCTGCTACCGGAACGATACCTTCTCAAGGTCGCGTCGCAACCCTTCTCCTATTCCAGTCACCCCTGGGGTACATCCTGGGCACAGCTGCCTCTCCTCACGGCGACCCGTCTCTGGCGCTGCCACCGGAACGATACCTTCTCAAGGTCGCGTCGCAACCCTTCTCCTATTCCAGTCCACCCCTGGGGTACATCCTGGGCACAGCTGCCTCTCCTCACGGCGACCCGTCTCTGGCGCTGCCACCGGAACGATACCTTCTCAAGGTAGCGTCGCAACCCTTCTCCTATTCTAGTCACCCCTGGGGTACATCCTGGGCACAGCTGCCTCTCCTCACGGCGACCCGTCTCTGGTGCTGCCACCGGAACGATACCTTCTCAAGGTCGCGTCGCAACCCTTCTCCTATTCCAGTCACCCCTGGGGTACATCCTGGGCACAGCTGCCTCTCCTCACGGCGACCCGTCTCTGGCGCTGCCACCGGAACGATACCTTCTCAAGGTCGCGTCGCAACCCTTCTCCTATTCCAGTCACCCCTGGGGTACATCCTGGGCGGTTGTAGGACTGAAGATCCCAGGGTAGCCCTGATCAAGGGTCGGTTGTAAAATATTTTGGCGAGGCTTGACTCAGGATCCCCCCCTAGCCCTCATTAGCCCTGGGATCTTCAGTCAAACCTCAAAAAACAGGTATACGGCACTCGGGCCTCCGCCTCTACCTGCCAGGCGGGAGAACCGCTGGGACTAGCTGTTCTCATCGGCCCTGTCTATCTCCTATTTCGTAATTATAACTATAGAGTTATAGTTTCAAGCTTACAGTTTTATTGTAGGATTTGTATTGCAAATCTTAGGCTAAAACTTTATGATTTTCTGCAAGACTTAAAACAGAATTATTAAACTTATCGAACACATTTTAAAACAGACCAAAAAATAAGTAGGCTATATATTATTTTTATAGCAACCAGGCTATGGTTAAATTGATATAGAGTATAACTCTATATAACCGCGAAAGCATAACCGCACCAAATTAAAACTGAAAAAATACAACCCAATTTGCTTTTCACTCAATTTACTAAAGTAAAAATTACATAATTTTCTTTCCTAAATATGTTTTTTCCACGAAAATCACTCTTATAGTTTTCTTTACACTTGTACAATATTTATCTCACAACAAACTTGCGTTTTCAGTGAACGTTTTATGTAATGTTATTAATATACTACAGTTGTTGTGCAATCTACCTACCCAACGACAAATCAGTGAGATATTTTAAACATTTAAGTCTAACACATCTAGTAATCTAATTGGTAATAATAAATCGTGCACTTTATTCAATAAAGATAAAAAATGCAAGACTTTTATTATACACAAAATCAACCTACATACTAAACCAAATCGTGCATTATCACCTCGCCTCAAATATATCATGAATCGGAGATCGTAGGCCTATTCCATTGGTTAAGTCCCGAAATAAACGCAATTCTTATTACGTCAAATATACACCTCGAATTTTTTTAATCAACACATGAAGCATTAAAATCAGGACAGTAGCTCTTTAAACTTCGCCCTTGCTATAAAAAACTACCTGCGTATTAATATTAAGATTGGTTGCCAGTGTAATAGGTCGTAGGGACGTCTGCAGATGGATTATTTTATTAAAAAGTCTTAGAAACTGGGACAAATAATTAACAGCTAATTGTTTGTTCACAGAATAATATTGACTAGAATTGCTCTTGCGCAACTCGCGCATTGAAACACCTGTTTTGATTTAGTTGTAATTGTCGCTGTGGGATGTTGTCCCTATTACGTTGAAAAATAAATAAATGATTATCGCCCAGTAAATTATAATTTGTATGGTTTAGATTATTTGTTTATTTTTCTCATTTAGCGGTGAAGGTCTCAAGAACCGGAAAGCCTATATGGAGAAATCTATCTATATTATCAAAACGCTACATGACAACTTTTTAAACAATAAGGCTTTTTCGTTACCCCCACTATTATACACTAAAACGCGCGTCTACATGTGCAGATGGGCAAACTGGATTTAAATTTTCGTCTTAGGCAACAAGGCTCTGCCCCACGGGACCTGCAAGTTATTCATATGGAGGAGAGTTTTATTTGGTTTATGTCACATGTGCTCTTTTTTTGTCCAATTCAATTAGATAAACAGCTGTCATAAGGATCGTGTCTAACTACAGACTGTCATTGTTTTGTTTACTATTTAACTATTTGCTATTCTCGCATCACAAAACGGGAGCAAGCTGTGCATAGAATATTCTAGTAATATATAAATGTACTAGCTGTTACCCGCGGCTTCACTCGTGAAAAATTAAACCACATTACAAATATTACAGTAACCTGACCAGCACTATAAAATCTTTGTTTACGTTATCGGGTATGTATGTTAATGTTACATGTCAGCATACATGGAACATTAGCATGTTTTAAATAACAATGAAAATATAAGGAAAATCTGTCATAACTGCAGTCAAAAAGAGCCTTTTTTTGTATTGTTGTGTACTGAATTACAGGGTAGGAACTAAAGCCATTAGTTAATATTTTATTTTCAATTACTGCAAAATTTAAGTGACCCAAGGTGTGAGGTGTTATTGGTGCCCCTTGTCAACCCTCATCAAACTCGATGAAGATCCCAAGAGCGAGGCTTGACCGAAAGATCCCCGCTTGACCCCTCATTAGTGCTGGGATCTTCAGTCAAGCCTCGCCAAAACAGGTAAACAATTCCCAGGTCAATTTCAACCCGGGGATCTTCAGTCCGTCTACCATCCTGGGCACAGCTGCCTCTCCTCACGGCGACCCGTCTCTGGCGCGGCCACCGGAACGATACCTTCTCAAGGTCGCGTCGCAACCCTTCTCCTATTCCAGTCAGCTTTCTGTGGTGTTGGATAGTTCTCTGTGGAAGGTCTAGTTTTTTCTCTCGAAAATTCCACCTTTAAATTAGTGTTTCCACTCTGCGGTAAATAATATATCAACGAGTTCGTCAGCAATTCCCATTTTATCCCTCGATCTGTTTGAAATATTCCTAAAAATATTCCCCACTCCCCTCTGAATTTCCCCAATGAAATTACTTAAAATTAGTTGGTTTTTAATGGCATTTCATTGTTGAATCTCATGTTATTCTTTTGTTTGGGATAAAGACAAATATTTGTGTTGCTTATATTGTAAATGGTTTTGTTAACCATACAATCTTTGAAAACATTGATTTAAAACACCCTTGAGCATGTTCTGTTACATTTTACACGTCTTAGCTTGCACAGATGATAGTGTTATTTATTTTTTATTTTATTAAATTCCTTTTGAAAAATAATATATATGGGTTAGGGAAGGATACTCAAACATGAGCTACGGAATGAAATCTCTTTGCTGACACCACATATATTTAAGATAAGTTAAATTCATTATAACTTAAAATAGTTAACACTTTGTTAATAAATACAAATGTCAGTTTAATACTTTGACACGTCATGATGTGTTTTTATCATTTTTGTAAATATTTTATAGGTATATTTTGTTAGTATAAACGTGTTATATTTGTTATAGACGAAATTAAAAAATAAAACCTTGTAACATTAAGGAGATTTCTAATTAAATATATGAAATATCCTTTTAGTAAGCTTAACCGTAAGGAAAACATTTTTAAATCCTATAGTCAACTCACCAAATTATGTTTTCTACTGTATCGTAAGGAGACTTACCTGCAAACAAAAATACAGATAAATGATCACATGATACAAACACAAAAACAAGGTTTCACATTGAAAACTTAATTTCAGCGACGTACTTTTGTTAATTTAAACATTCCCTAACGTACAAAACAAAGTAAAGAGTGTTTGCATGCTTTGATGTGGCGAGAGCATTTTAGAGCACATCATAGTGGCGTGGTCGCGTAACAAGCAGTCCGCTGGGTAGAAGCGTAACCTTGAGTCCTTACTTTGACTTTCCAGAGCCCAATGTTTGTTGTTTCGTCTATTTCCGACCTGCAGTAATGTATCTGGGTCAGTTGGTCTGGTGGATTGCAGCCTTGTGCAGTACAGCTGGAGTCCACTTTACTCGCTTGTTCGTGTTGTGCGGTTGCTTTGACGCACTTCAAAGAAAATTATATGACCTATTACACCAACTATGTATTTCTAACTTAGTTTAACTATTTATTAAACAAATATGAACCCATTATCGGTTAATTTAACACTCTAATGTGATTATTTCTGTAAGAAATCCATATTAATCTACTAGAAGCAGTACGATGTAAAACCACATCGTAACAGCGTTTGGTAATGTTATTTTTTCGAAGGACATCAAAAAAAGAAGGCAGTTCTACTATTACTTTGTAACATACACCAATCATAGAAACCTGTTTATTATTTGAGCTCTACCCCGAACAAAAATCGTTAAATCATTCCGAAGGTATCGTTAAATTATTGGAAGTTACAAAAATAATTCAAAATTATGTTCCTTATAATTTCCTTATGTAGGGAAGTAAACTTATGAAAGTGGATTAGACACAATGAACCTCATTAACGGTCTTAAATTGTGGTAATTATTTTTCAACCGCGCCTAATTTGGCAGTGGTTGGATGGGCGGTGTTAACAAGTTTTATATTTTATGTGGTGGTTAAAACAGTCATCTTGTGTTTGTGTACAATCTGACCAATCTTATTATTGAAACTACCCCTTGTCCTACCATTTCAGGCTGCCCATGTACGTATCTCTAAAAACAAGTGCTTATTATCGACTTCAAGACCCTACTATAATACAAAGATATGCATGCCTTTAGCATCGTTATTCTGATAATTAATTAATACATAGTTAAATTCATAGGTTAACATTTTATACTAATTTTTTTATAAATAAAACCATCAGATTTATTAAAACAATATCATTCAGTACACAAGGGGAATTTCCATATAAATATACGTACTAATTTTCGTTTTAACTTATAAATTTCGTGTAAATTATTGGTGATCCCCACGTAGCATAAATTGCTAAATTTCTAGACGGTAAACTATGATTTATAGCTGTTCGGTAAGTCAATTTAATGGTATTAAGACAGTATATAACTTTCTTGCATCATCAGAATTACTCTCTTTTGGTAATTTATTGCTCGAAATTCCCTAATTTATGAGGATAGAAAGCGAAGAGGTTTTGACTCATATACAGATTCAAGTAATTAAGAAGACTGTAAAACTAACGAAGCAATAATGTTTTACGATCCATTTGACTCTGAACGAGTGTGTTCCAGTTGGGAATTGAGAAACGATCTGTATTAATCTAGTTTATTTTACCATCCGGTTTCTTGAAATATATTAGCGGAAGCACATCAGGACCCATTTACTTATTTTGTGAATGAAAATATACAGTTGTAACACAGTGAAGTACTTGATGAACCAATTATCTTGTATAATTTCGAAAAACTGTAATGTAGAGGGTATTGTAGATATTTTTTATATTTTAACTAAACAGCAAAGTGGAATATCATATCGAAAAATAATAAATATACCGTTTTGGTTGGGACTTAAAATTAATAGTTAAGCTTATACGATCTCTCTCTCTGGCGACTTAAAAATAAACTGCCAGTTTGATGTTTTTTTTGTTGGTATTTTTCATATGAGACCATACAGATTTCCCCAAGTGTTATATAATATACAAATAAAACACAGCAGATGATTACATTTAGTTTATAACCACTAGAACACGCCGATCTATCCTCAGCCAAACTCACTATCAGGATTAGGGAGACTGAGACAGGTTGCAAGAATAGTCGTGCCATTGAAAGAATCGATACTTAATCGAAACAGACGAAATTAAATTGTTTAAATTTTGATTACTTTTATTCCAGTGATTTGAATGAACAGATTCAGTAGAAAAACCGAACAACGCATTACCGAAGTTTCCACAATATTGTACCATCCTGACAAAATTACTGGCTTCCTCTTTCGACGAATATCGTTAAGCAGTGTCGTCTCCATTATTACCAATAGACCTCTTTGGTGATACAGTTTGCCTTTTTGTTTGTTTGCAGACACTGATGGCAACGATTTCACCACGGATGGCTGGAATGCTGGGGGTTTGACAATCGCCACCGGCCTACAGAACCAGTCCGCCCCGTTGTCGCGAGGTGGAGTAAAGAATTACCCAATAGAATGTAAAACTGCACTTCTGGTTCTCTCCGGTGCTACCGCAACATTCCAGTATGTGTGTTTCAATCATAATCCGTCAACGTATTTCACACAGGAGTGGAAATATGGTAATACGCTTTTGTTTCTTTACGATGTAATTCATTCGTTAACGGTCAGAAAAAAAGACTTTTTCCTCATACTACGCGGGAACATATGACTTTCAATACTAAAATGCGGCTGGAAAATTGCTGTTTTCATTTAAAATAACATATGTTCCTCTGATGTTTTTCCGATCACTTCTTAGAGACGTTCCTTTCTGTAATCGGTTGGACAAGTTCGTTGGGCAAAACAATCGGACAACTCTCGAGTTTGTGGGCCTAAAAAGGATCAGAAAAGGCCCGTATGTAAAATTAATGCATGTAAAAAGATGGGAATTAGTGAGCCGAAAGTTGTAAGCCCTCTCTCGTCATTCTAGCATAAATATTTACAGAGTTATTAAAGAAAATGCGTTTCGAATAAACACAGTACGTTGTCTTACGGGGGTTTCACACTAGAAAAGATTGTTATTCCTTTGTTAGAGTACTTTTATCATCTACAGCAACCTCACGCCTACTTTCAAGCCTGTTTGGACCTTCTCCTAACATTATAATGCGCAAAATTGCATTTCCAGCTTTACAGGTAAATGAAACCAGGAGCATCAGAACAGCAAAAAAATCACTGTTTTCAAATTATAATAAAAATTGGAATAAATTTTATGTTTTTACACTGGTTTTGGGTTTTACAAGTGTGGAAATTCACTTCCCTCACGTCAGCATGCTGCGTGCAAACTCACTTTATATGACTTTTTTGTAGTATGACGAAAAGTATCGTTCAATACTCGTCCGAAAAGCTCTTTGCCAGTGCTTGATCTAAATTCCGTGCTCGACTTCGTCTCGCACGTAAACACGATCTCGCACTGGCAAAGAGCGCTTTTCCGGACTAGTAACGAAATATACTATTGTTGCTAAAACATGCCAGTGTTATGTTGTGGAGTAAAATTATACTTTTTATTTTTATTACTATTGAAGCAAAATCTTGTTTAACAGTCTGATATCGAGTGATGCTAATGCAAAAGACCATTAGATCAAAGCCTAATTATTTTATGATGAAGCCTAATTTATGATGAATATATTAAAATAAGCACCAAGAAATAGATTAGCTGGATTTGTTATTTTACTAGTTGTCTAGCCGTGATCCTGGAATCAATCTAAATGGAACTAAGATTTAACTACTGAAGTGAGGTATCATTAAACTTATTTTTTAAAGGTGTACTCTGAAACCATGCGTAGTCATCACCTGTGTTTATGTGATGAAAGATGTGTAGGAATTAACGATGAAAACACACAAAGCGATATTAAAATTGTATACAAACCGAGAAACAAATATGTTTTGTGATTGTGTTGGTGGTTAAACAATATTCGGTTACAAAATTGTCTGCTCATCTTGAATCACTACATATGCCAGAGCTTATTTTATTGATATGTCGAGATTTAACCAATGGCATTAAAAAAAATACTATAGCAGTAAAAAAGTGTGGCAAGTTCTCGACTATTTTCCTGACGTCTCTTAACCAACGTATGTGGCTATAAAATAATGAAATATATGTAAAAAAACCTAATTTTTCCTAGGAAAATCAGCCATTTTTTATATTAAACTTATTATAGACCCAGAAATAGTAATTATTATTTAAAGTTTCTCGAAAGTTAGTTTTGTGTTAAGATAAATACTCTCACAAAGCATTAACCAATTGAGTGAAGTAATAATAAAATTTAAAACAACAGCACTACAAGTATGTCAATAAAGTTTACAATCGTCATTAATTGATGGTTTCTTCTTATGGAAATACATCACAACACCAAAGACGGTATTCGTACTTGTTGTACATGGTCGTTTGCTCGCTTCAACGAAGTTGACCAAAGTCGTGTTGCCAAGTGTGGTCTCTGCAACCGAAATATTACCAGAGTATGGCCCACCAAGTAAGGCGAACTCTACTGTAGGCGTACAGGTGTGACTAGTAGCCGCCGCTGCCCCATTTCACTTATAGACATCGCTGTAAACAAACTCAGAACACAGACTTGGCGTGGTCAGTAAATCAGCTGATTGTGTTTGCCGGCTTTTATTGGCGCGCTAAATCCGTCTACCGGCCTAAATAGAGATTGAGTAGCTTACTAAAAACTGTAAAGGTTCCTGATTGTTTGCTGATTGTTTGATTGTTTGCTGATTAAAATGAACAATAAATCAGAGATTTTTAATAATACGATGAGGAGGGACGGGCTTTGAAAGTTGATATTGACCTTACGGGAGAAGCAGCGTGAATGGGGCCATCTCTTAAGAGTTAACACCTTTCCTTGTTTCTTAGAATGAGTTTATACATCACATGGTAATCATCTAAATACTTTGCGGTAATGTAGGACTATATCGGATAGTAATTTAAGCTTATTTAAAAAAATGTAACTCTTCTCACTACAGCTAAAAATAAAATTGCATAGATAAAATTACATTATTTTAACCGGCTTCCCACCACCAACTATAATCGCAATGCAAATGAGTTATGTTATTTTTTTACATGTCTAGAAACATAAACATTCACGATACTACAAAAAAATTTCAGATGGAAATAATATCTGTCATATGAGCTGACAAGATCGGAAGAGCCTGGGAGTGTGAGAAGTATGGTGGGGTTGCGCAAAGATTCGTGGCCCAAATAGACGAGTGGCTCTAGGCGTGTCACAACCTTGTCAGTAGCCCGTTAGTGTTGGGCCGCCTGCGATTAACTGTAGGAAACCTAACAGACTCTCGAGGCACGTGAGGGACAATGCTTGTTAAGGGGTTCGTTTTGTAATCTATTTATAACAGAAGTTTTGGAGTATTGTGAACGTTTTAGAGATAATTATAAAGTTAGTTTATTGAGCATAAGAAATATGTTATAAAGGATAATGTGCTCGAGTCTGTAAGTAGAAAATGAGGTCGGTGATCTTCTCAACTATCGCTTTCCAAATTCACATTGAAAAGGTTCAATTGCATGGTGAAGTACAACCTGACATTGTGTATACCCACTTCCTATTCAACTAGTTCGTTTGAAAAATCTAAATGTATTCTGTCAAGATATAATAACTGAACAAAGGTTATTAGGTTATCAATAATCTAATAACTATGAGGGAGCTGACAAAATAGAAAGAAAATATAAAAAAAACTATTAGGTTAGAAATAACAAACTTAAGAATAACTTAAAAGCGAAATCGCTTCACGTCAGGGATGTCCATTTTTTATATTATGATAAATGGTTTAAGAAAAAGAGATGAAGTAAAGAAAATTATATAGTGAGTACCAAGAAAACATTCCTCGCTTCAACCTCTGAATTTTCAATCCAACTATGATTAAAAATCTCCTTAAAGTCTAGTGAAGTACGCGCTTCTGCCCAAAGAAATATTGCAAGTTGATTAATATACTTTGTACCTCTTTAACCGAAGACGAGTAGCTTAATTGTAAATTACATAAAACATTTCTTAGTTGATGAAAATAAGATTAACTTAATATTTTATGAAATGGCAATACCCATAAATTACAACTAATAAGAATAAAAGTCGTATAAATCTTCTTCAAAGGAATGCCGCTACTCAACTATAGCCAATCAAGTGACCACATCCATTCAACAGATGATTGACTCAAGCGATAGTTGTATCTTATCCTTTGGATTAATCAAATACATGACAGCAACACTGAAAGTTGACAAGTTGCCAGCCATGCTCCAGTCACTCCCGTCAAGTTGCCAGCACTGTTACCTTCGCTATGCCAAGCCAGAACACTTATATTGATCGCCAAGGATAAATATTTAGAATTGTCTTGCCAATAATTATATTTACGAAAAACATGAAAATGAGTGATTTTGCGTAGGTTTTAAACTTTTAACATTAAACTGTTTTAAACTTATGCACTCCAATTCCAGCTTATGGTCTCATGAAAAAGGAAACATGGCACTGTCTCACCTTTTAGTTAATCAATTACCAACATATCTACACGAGCCTTTAAACTCCACACGACTAGGTCTATGGTTTGAAAAAAATACTAAATTTACAGTTTAAACACAGACTACATAAATGCTCAAATTGTGTAAAAGACTTCCATTTGTATTTCTTCCCCTATTCAAAGTATATCGAGAAAGTATGGTTTTCGTCAACATTTTAGAATCTGAGTTATCGATGAAAATATTTGTTTTGGTGCTTCCTGAACCCCGTGGGGGTTGGGAGGAGAGTGATTTCCCGTCGTAAAACCACTGTGTGCAGCACGTATCTCTGTAGTGTCCCCATTAAAGGGATTTGAGTTGACATTTCTGAAAAAGGTTGTTTTGTGTACATGCTACCATACATGTATATATATGTATTTATATATATATTATACTGTTTTATATATGTATTTTAAACTGTATATACGTTATATATTACTTCATATTATGTATGTAGTAAAAATTTAACGTTTATTGGTTAAAATGGGCTAAAAGAGAAAAAATATGTACTAGTTTTCTGAAATTTTTTATTATCAATACTAATTTCAGTTTTCCTACACAGTAAAAAGTTGCAGTATTTTTCAAATTTTTCTTATCCTTACTGCTCACTGACTAGCAGTATCTGCGCCACTAAGCTTCATAAATTATTCTCTTAACTTAATAAACACAGAACCAACTAGCCGGAGTAAAGGTCTCTAACCTTCTGTTTACGTTTTATTGGATGTACTGTGTACTGGAAAATGAATCAGTATTATTTATGTTTACATTTCACTCTTGATTATACTCTTATTACACAAATCTACATTAATTACATCTGATAATAAGTTCATCGTGAAGTTTTGACATTGTCTAATGTACTTTAAGGACTTTTGAAGGTAAAATAAGAACAAAAAGGAAAACCTAGGTACGTTAGGTACTTCCTCATCTAATTGTCTATGAACGTTTCAGCTTTTATGCTCATACGAGGACTTCAGAAACCATCGCAAAGACACAAATTTAAAACTTTTGCTCTATACAATTATATATTAGAATAAACTTAAGAATAATTACTGTCTATGTCGCCGGCCTGAAAATATTAAAAAGTAATCTAACTCATTCTTAACAACGGTGCTGGGGTTTTAAAGCCAAAAAAACACGAAAGAAACTGAAGAAGCCCAGATGACTATTCAACCTTGAGTAATGAATTGGGTTTAGGATTGGGTTTGTTATAAACGGGTCACTGGAGCGAGCTCACCATTTCGGGAGCGACACGAGACGCGCCCTAACGCCTGGACGATAAACACAAACACGACCTTCGTCACGAGAATATTGTCACGCCCTGCGAAATGGGCTAGGCCTGAACTGTTGAATATAAATGCGGTCAATACTCATCCCGATTCTCCATATGATTTTACGGTAGTTAAGAAATTGATATTGGTAGAACAAAATGATTCTCTTTGAAAATCAATTGTTGGTTATTGTGTGTTTATGAAAAATACTAAGGACAGTTGCCCTCACTGGATCTTTATATATTATGAATCGAGAGTATTTTTTGTTGACAGATCATATCTCCATTAAAACTTCATAAAAACCTTAACAATAAAACTGTAATTGGAGACGCTCATTTGTTTATAGGTCAACATACTATTGACAGCTTGTTGCAGCAGCGAGTTCAACTATCTTAAAAAAGGTATTTCAATGCGCAAGCAATAGACAGTTCTAGTTATACATGTAGGCCTATTCTACCAAAAGGTGTTGTTTGGTTATTAATTAACATTAATAGTGATTTTATTGTATTTAGGACTGCTTGACAAACTAATTTTTCACAACCAAATGGAGGAATTATGAAGAGAAATGTTATGTTATGTGATTCTCTTGAAATGTTTGATCAGCTATATTGATTACCTCACTAAAACACCAATCACGATACAGTTAGCTGGCTCTTGAACGCTACTTAATCACGCCATGGATGTCCAGTTATTATTAAAGAAGTTATTGCGGTCATTTTCAATCACTGATTGTGAAAAACAAGTTTAACGACGCTTCCAGATCCCGAAACGTCATGAAACTTTTACTCTCAATCAGCGATGGAAAATGCCCGAAATAAATCCTTAAATAGTATAGATTCATTATCACCCACAAAAATTTGTTTGGCTGTGAATCAGTAATGCATACACATCTAACTCTTGATAAAGTTAGTGCAAACCTCAAATAGCTTACAGGAAGGAAACCAGAAATAATTCTGAGTTTATTTCACATTTATTTCATAAGAGGGTTTACTTCTCTAATAGTTTAGAGTAAATTTAGGTGTAATAATCTGGCAAAGGAAGTTCCAAGTGGATTCAGCCCAGATGGTCTCGATCTGGCGTCGTGGCCAGCAGTTTGAAAGAGCTTGCCAAACGAATTACTTCAAGATTAGAGGGATTTAAACAAATGTAATACATCTGGGATAATCATTGGGGATTTGCCAAGTTTATATTTTGTTCCATATACACTTAGATCAGTTATATCGCTGCACAGGAAATCCCCTGCTGTACTGTGTTTTAAGTTGAAATTTCTAATGAATTTCTAGCGTCCAAAGATAAACCTTAACACGTAACAAAGAGGTCGTTAACAATACATTATGAAACAAACCCCCTGGTAATGTTTAAAGCCAACTTAAATATGCTGAAGACTACATAAACAACAATAAATAAAAACAAATCTAACCTTTTACTAGAATTGCTCATGCGCAGCTTGCCCCTTGAAACGACTGTTTTGAGGTAGTTGAGCATTTCGCTGTAAGATGGTGTCATAAGTACGCTTACGAATAATTAAGAGAGAATTGCCCATTAAATTATAATTTATGGGTTTTGAATTTATTTTTCACATTTAGTGGTTAAGGTAATTGTCAACATATGGGCTCAATTATTGGTTTTGATTATGCATTAAGAGATATACATGGCCTACTTAGAAAATAAACCATAGAGAAAAATAATAAAGATTACAAGTTTAAAATAATACTTTTAAACTGTACACAGATTTATAAAGAACATACGTGGTGTTTACAGACAAAGGAGACACTAAATTAAAAAAAAACACAAGAAGTTGATTGTTAGAACAAGACTCTGTTAACTGGCTGACAAATTGGCTGACTGAAGCTTGGCAGTTAATAAATCACTCGCAATCACTTAACAACCGGGCCTCTTTCTAATTTACTGCAGTTTTTTTTATACTGGAAATATATTGGACGTACTCATAAGATTATATCTATACAATTGTGACTTGACTAATTTAAACTGATAAATATTTTGGGGTTACTAGCTGATGTCCCGTTCTACGCACGGGTGTCTAGCAGACACAGAGCAAAATTTTGTAAAAGTTTGTTCACACTACAATCAGCTGACTAAGTAAATAAAGGCATAAGATTAACATTGAAACTTTAAAAGTCTATGGGACGAAGCTCTAAAGGTGGAGGTTTTTAAAAACACCAAAAGGCACATCTAAAGAAAGAGCTTTTCGTTGATACCAAACACGTATATAAAATAATAGTTTAAGGGTAAAAAATGTCCGAACAAAAATCAAGAAATTCTTTTAATAATGTAGATTTACTTTTCTAGACCGAATTGTATAAAATAGAGGTAACACATTTATTTAATGTAATTTGGTCAATCAGAATAAATTTCGAAGATAAGATGCATTACCTTATAAAAAATTAATTAATTATGACAAACTTGATAACAACTACTGAGTTTTTGATCAAATCAGCTGAGCTCACCAATTTCAGCTTTATAACAGTACACAGACCTGATGATCCCAGTTATACCAAAAATATTCATTTGAGAGTGAAATACTGTTCTGAACTCTCTAGAGAAACTGATGAACTTTTATCACTTTTTATATAATTACCTGCCCAAAGAAAATCATCGTTCGTCATACATAAACACTGAAACTTTTAAGACATTGGACATTGCTTTATTTGTCCAAAGCCCTGAAGAAATTAGGGTTAATTTCAGAATGTTAACGCATGTAGGAATCGTGAAGAACGTTTTAAAACATATTTAATATGTAGTGTTTTGTCACAAAAACACATTAATATTTGCTGGGCATTTTTATTTACAAAGAATCCAAAACTAGTTTTAAAATGTAGATAACTCCTTTGAAATTTGTTTCATAGGAATAATTATGTTACAAGAACAATATACGATAATAAAACGCTTGAACTCCTAAACGAACTTTACACCTTATAATCAGCATTTGAGTCGTTGACTTCTAATAAGCATACATTTAACTCCTCACTTCCGCACGCGATGTCCGTTAATTAGCTTATTCTAATGTATTTGCTAATCATATTCGTTATTGCATTGCTATTCATACATTTGAATACATCGATGCACACGTATAATAGCCTTGTAATGCACGCAGTTGAGTACTGTACAGCGTCTCTCGACAGACTGCATGTTTCCGAGACAACGAAGGCTTCTGATGTCACGACTTACTTATGGCTTCCTTACACTGAAAACAATAGTTTCCCAGATGTGTTTTGTTGTCACCTTCATTAGCTGGGAAGCTAATTTGCTTAGATCTAATCTCTTCTGCATTTCATTTGGATTGAATGGCTGTTTGTGCAGCGTAGTGAGTTTTAAATCATTCTTTATTTCCGTATTCAAGGAAAAACAATGAATATATTTACCTTAGTTTGATTCTTAATTATGGTTCCCATAAACTCAAACCCTATTTGTAGTCAATTTCAAAAAGCGTCTGTATAATGTTTACGTTTAAAGTTATTAAAGGTTATAGTTTCAATCGGAATAATAACTTTGTAGTTGGTTCCTGACCTTACAATGAAAGAAGATCATCCGCGTAATGTTTAATCGATGTTCATTGAGGGTTATAAGAAGTAATTTTAAAAAACTAAATGAGTGCAAGTGTCCGATTGATCATGTGAACGTGACGACAGATAAATAATGCTCATAGAGTGATGTTGGGGTGTTGGTTTGAAGTGCATTCATTAACTAGGATAATTACACAGTTCGAAAAACAGGTTAAATTACAGTAGAAAAAACAAATATACAACCTAGAGGGCCAACAAAATACTTGCACATTGGAAAACTTCTTCAATTCAGTCTAAAATCTCATTCATAAACTTACTGTCACCTGTTTTGAGGTAGTTGAACTTGTCGCTGTAGGACAGACCAACGTTGACAAATGAATAAGTAAGAATCACCCATTAAATTACAATTTTCATGGTTTTGAAGTGTTTGTTTATTTTTCGCATTTACCAGCATAGATAATGTTCAAAAAGATGGCTCTATTATTGGTTTTGATGAAGTACTAAGCCTACCGAAAAAAACAAATATGAGAAATAATATTTAACGATATTTACTGACAGAAGCGTATCTGTTAGCAGGAAAGCCGATTGGTATCAACAAGTACCGCATTTATTTATATACATATTGTTAACATAACAATATATCAGTACATCAGTTTATTTTTTTAAACACAGTCATTACCGTACTAAGTTCTCTATTAAACAAATATTATTTACGGGATGTAATAAAAGACGTCTTAAAACCCTTAAGAATATTTTTACACTTATACTGATTCACATACAGATGGTAAACACATATATAAAAGATGGTACAAGGCTTTCGATTTCGACCAGTCACACCGGTCATCATCAGGCCAACGATGACCGGTGTGACTGGTCGAAATCGATAGCCTTGTACCATCTTTTATATATGTTTACCATCTGTATGTGAATCAGTATAAGTGTAAATATATTCTTAAGTGTTGTAAGACGTCTTTTATTACATCCCGTAAGTAATAACAACACGTAATATGCTAATCAAAAAGTTGTTTACAAATATTATGTGAAACTGGTGATTTCAGTTTTAAGGAATTTACATATGGGTTTACCAAAGCTTAAAAATAGTAAAGAAAAACAGCATTACCACCACAAGGCGTCCTGGCAATATGGCATTACCAGCGGCAGACGGCCAACCTGTAATTTTGAATAAATCAACTGCTTGGCCCAAGCGGTCGGTTGTTACGATATAATAAAACTTGCGCCGACAACTAGCAGAAAAAAAAACTGTTAACCACTCAACTACCTAACACCTATAATCAGACGGTCGTTTACAGTCTCGTGTCTGCCACATTTTCTATTAGCACCTTGTTTAAACCGTTTTGAAGTGGCCTTGTTGAAAGATTATTGCTGGTTTTTCTAACACTTTTGGTTTTGGTTTTGATGCAAATTCTAGTTTATTTATTACTATTGCCTTGTACAGGCTATAGCCTCTAACCTTATGTTTAAGTTTTGACTTATGTACTGTTTACTGGAAAATAAATAAATTCAACCTGGTCATGTTACAAAAATCTAAATATGCTATAAGCAATTATCGCTGATTAGTAGTTCATTTTAAAGTTTTAATGTTTTTTGTTGTACTTAAAGGAATCTGTTAATGGAAAAATGGGTATAGAAATCGGGCTTCGTTGGGTTTCCCCCCATCTACTTCTCTTTGATGGTCCAGTTTCAACATTCTACGTTGAACGATAGTTTCAGAAACATACGCTAAAACACGAACATGCTATTCAACCACTACACTGCGTAATTAAATATTAGGATTAGGCACGTGCACAAAGATATAAATTTACCGACTTTTCCTTATGCAATTATACCGGGTGTCCACAAAGTAATTCACCCATTAGCCAAATATTTTATTTATGATTATACTTACATTATTTACAAACACATTTCCAGAAAGAGAATTTTCTCAAGTGTTTTACATACTATAACAGTTCGATGTGGGCTTCGTTCCTTGCTCGGCATAGTTCGAATCGAAAATCGACCTCTTGCCACACCTTTGACAACATTACTGGAGTCACAGAACCAACAGCCTGGCTAACCCTCTGCCGTAGGTGTACGACATCCCGGATTTTCTCGGAGTATACCATGTTCTTAACATATCCCTAAAAGAAAAAACTAATGGCATCATGTGCGGGCTTCGTGGTGGCCAAGAAATTGGTCCTTCTCTTCCAATCCATCTGTCTTCAAACATTCAAACCTGTTGGTCAGAGCTTGGCGCACTCGCCCCTTGTAATGAGGAGGAACTCCATCTTGCTGAAAAAATAAGAGGCACTCATCTTCTTCAATTTCATCTAACTGTGGAAAGACATACAGTTCTAAAATATCACCATTAATATACCATTCATTGCATTCTCAGCAAGAATGAATGGTTCAATGATACAGTTATGCATCAAGCCGCACCAAACTCAGAGATCTTCGGGGAATTTCTCTGATGCTTGACAAATTCATGTGGAGGCTGTGAACCCCAAATTCTACAGTTGTGACGGTTGACTGTACCACTAACGTGGAATGTTGCCTCATCAGTAAAATCTTTTTTTTTCAAACAATTTTCATTATCAGAAATTCTTTCCATCGTAAAAACTGAAAAGTTAGTCTCTTGATTTTATCATTCGGCTTAATTTCATACAATAGTTCAATCTTATCCTTATAAGATTGAACTATTGTATGAAATTAAGCCGAAGTTAGACGAAGTTTCGTGACTTAGTTTCGTAGTTAGACGAAGTCTTTTACGAATCACTTTGTGTAAGGTTGATTTGGGTACTCCTAACCGCAAACTCCTCCGCCTTACTGACCTCTTTGGACTGCGTGAACACGAAATGCGGATTTCTTCAACGGTGTCTTCAGAAACTCGCGGCCTTCCAGTTTTCTTTCGATCTAAAATACTTTCCGTTTTTTAACTCCCTTTAGCCACCAACGAATAGTAGTTTTGTGCGGTGCATTGCCTCCAAACACGCGGCGAAAATTACGTTGATCTGTAATAATTGAACCACTTTCAACTAGCCAAACTATGCATTTTGATTTCTGTTGCGGCGTCGCAATTGCTACTGCGAAAACACGTGTAAAATCGTTAACAATGGGTAACAACAAACAGGGCCACCAACCGTTGCACAATAAACGTAAATTACTCTAAAACAAAACTTGGAGTGTTATTCTTCACAACAAAATTATTATCAGTGTTCTCAGTGTTCTCCGTCCAAAATTGTGGTTGCAAGGACTTCATCAAATGGGTGCATTACTTTGTGGACATCCGGTATAATATAATCTTTTATTGCACGTTTTCCTGTCAGTATGAATAGTAATTTTTAAGCAACGAGAATCTTTAACAATTTCGAAACGGGCTATTGCAGTAAGAGTCAAATATAAGAGCTATCGACTTAATACGATTTTCCTCCCAAACTTTATCTGCAATACATAAGTTATAACATTGATCAAATAGAAGACGAAATAAACATTCTATAATTAATTAAATAAAAAGGTTTAATAATCAAGTTTGAATGTAATCCCGTCTTATTGTTACAATTTGTTTTAGTTTCAAACACAGACAAGAGTAATAGTTAAAAAGACGAGATCAATAAAACATATAACAGATGTTTTAAGACACTTAAAGGCAGATATCAAAAATGCTCGGTCAGAAACAGTCGTTGATAAAAGCTTAACACTTCCCAGATGCAGAGATCTGGAGCGCGTCATTTTAGATGAGCAAATAAAGTTTCTAGCGAAGATTTATTATGTTATAGAAAGAGTGTTTAAAACAAGGAGGGTTGTCAAATCAGAGGGAGGGTCCAGTTTCAAAAGTTCATAACTAAATATGGTAATATTTTAAGGCAGTAAATTCTTTTTTGTTAGCAGTTGTAGATTAATATGATATACATGCATACAGAGGGGTTCCTTCAGGGTAGCTTAGCACACAGTATACAACAATTTTTCAGATGAATGTGATATATTTAATTTTTAAAGCTATTTTATATCAAACAAATTCGTTTACTTAAAACTGAGTTTAGTATATCTGGGTAAAGAAATGTGTTTCACTGTGGCTGATAGTTTAGAATTCCATGGGTTTTTATTCCAGAAAATGGGAAAAAACAAACTACATCTCGCAACAGTACAACATCGTCTATATATACCTATAAAAGGCAAAACCCTCAAATCTCATCACTAATTCTCCAACTTCCTGGCATGCTAGAGTGGTGAAATTTTGAACATTGATTCTTTAGGTTTAAAATAGGAAAGTTAAAGTGTTTTCATACCAATTAAACTATAGGGCTTTGTCCCACGGGGCTTGTACCATGTATTCAAATAGCTGATATTCATAGTTGAATACCATGTACTAATTCAAATAGCTGATTTCGATTCGTAGTTCCACGGGCTAAGCACACAATGCTGCACACACAACTGTCATAGTTTTCGCGGGCGAAGCCGCGATGGGTCTGCTTGTATTTATACTAGTCATATTTAGTACGGTAAATATACATAAAGGATGGTACAAGGCGATCTATTTCAACCAATTTTACCAGTATCCAGTATTCATCCATCCAATCTGCGTGTATGGCGAACTGGTTGAAATCGATAGCCTTGTACCGTTGATCCTTACCGTCTTGAATCAGAACAGTTTGTCTAAATACATATTGAAGTGTTGCGAGCGTAGTTTATTTCATCTTGTATAATTGTAACAATACTTATGAAGCATGATACCAACATTTTTTGATGTAGTTCAAAATGTATTTTCCTTTTAGCGAATTTCCCCTATAGGGAAGAAGCTATTACCGTAGGTCTCATGGTAAGACTTAAGCCCGAGACCATGACAAATTTTTTTTTAAGGTCCCAAGATGACTAAAACACTATTTGTTCAAATTTATATATATGTATATATATATATATATATATATATATATATATCTATATATGTGTCCGTGAATGCGATAACTTGAGTAAAAAACGTCCGATTTTGATGAAATTTGGCTCAAATGTGTAAAGTGACATTTATGACTTTAAGTTCGAAAACCAGAAAAATCAGACTATGGGAAGGGGGGTTTATGGGGGTTTTAAATTTTCCAAAAATCAGTTTTTTGCATTTTTCACCCTAAAGTTTTTGAAACAGTTAATTTTGGTTTTGACCATGTTATAGAGCTTAAAAAAACAAATAATATGGTATTTTGAATTATTAACCTAGGTTAACTGGTTGCGGAAAAAATCCAAAAAAACATGCTCATAAAATCTCCCATGTTAATCTTATGGGAAAAAGGTTTTTGGCTTTTCCTCAGTTAGTTTTACTTTAAACTTCACATTTGCTTTTACCAATCACTTCAGCTCCACAAAACAATCATTTTGGTGTTTAAATTGTGATTCTACGTCCAACCGTTGCAGAGATATTCAAAGTACTAAACACAGTACGTTGTCCAATGTTATCCTTATGGAGAATAAATAAAATTTAATATCTCGATTATTTATGAATGTATATTGATGAAACTTGGTATGTGGCTTCATGTTGTACTGGTATATTGATATTTGAACAAAAAACAAATATTTTGTTGGTTGTCCCCGTAGCAGCTAACCTGCATACTCAGCCCTAATGTTATTCTTATGGAGAATAAGTAAAGTTTTATATCTCCCTTAATTATTAACATAAATTAATAAAACTTAGTATGTAGCTTCACCTGGTTGAGTTAAATTGATAATTGCATAAAAACACATATTTTGTGCTCCTTGTTGCAGCAAACCTGCATACTCAGTCCTATGTTATTCTTATGGAGAATAAATAAAATGCTATAGATCATTTAGTTATTAATTTATTTTTATAAAACTTGGTAAGTGCCTTTATGTGGTAGTGAGAAACATATATATTCATTGGAAATTCGCTGAGTACGCAGGTTTGCTGCGACGGGGGTATTTATTAATTACTATACTAGTACCATCTAAAACCATCCTACACAATTATCAAGCACAATATATATATATATATATATATATATATATATATGTATGTATAAAGCGGTATACATATATAGCGGTATATAAGCGGTATATATATATATATATACCACGCGTTTTATATATATAAAGAGATAGGCCAAAATAAAGTTTTACATCTTAATAAAGAAAGAATAAAATAAATCAGTAACACTATCAACAATAAAACATTAAACATGACAAACCTCTACACCAGCCACTTCGTGTAACTAGCGTCTTAATACACCAGAATAACCATCTGGTGTATTAATCTACAGTTTTTGTAGATTTAAAAATGATTGGTCGTTTGCATGGCGATTTAGAAATGTTTAAGAGTATGCATTAATACCACGTCATAAAACATGCACATATAACTTCATGCAAAAATAACCATCTGGTGTATTAAGACGCTAGTTACACGAAGTGGCTCATCAATTTCGCGCTTGTAACAAGAATTACGTACAGCCACAGTAGTCACGGAGTCATCAATATTCAACAAGGGTGTGCTTTTATTGTTCTACTACATGGAACTAACACTTAATGGAGCAATAACCTTAGGACAGTTAATAATCATGCGAGGTGTTGATTCTTTAATTACCCAACTCGGGTGGAAACTTAGAACATATACTTTTGTTGTCCTACAGTTTACATGAACGCGTGGTTTTGTGTTTTAGCCATAGCTATCCTGGATTTATTGTGAAATAATTGTTTACAAACTGGTTTTATAGTTTTATTTTTTCGACCTTACTAAAAAAAACCTTATACATACTCCAGTCACGAAACTTTTCGCGTTTCTACATGCTTCGCCCATAAGGCCAATGTTAACTTTGAAAGCCCGTTCCTACTCAACGGATTATTCGAAATCGTTGATTTATGGCTCATTTTAAAGAGCAAAAATATACCTAGCGATTTCAGTAAGCAGAATTTCGATATCGCAAATACTAATCGATCAATGAAATTCCAAAGTATTCAATATTTACCATTGTTTTATGCGCGAACTATATAACGAAATTCTGCTCACTGAAATCGCTAGATATATTTTTGATCTTTAAAATGAAGTATAAATAATCCATTTCGGACATCCCGTTGAGGAGGGACGGAGTTTGAAAGTTAACATTGGTCTTATGGGAGAAGCAGGTAGTCGCAGCGGACTGGAGCCCACTCTTAAGAAAACTCACACCCTTACGTAATATCGCTTCAAAGTTATTTTGCAAAAAATAATTTTTGCCAGAGCAATTTCCAAAACGCCAACAATCTGGACTGTGAAGCAATAAACATTTACAGGTTACGAGACGAGGTTTGTGGTATTCACAAGGCACCTACCTCCAGCTGTGAAACATCACACTCTCAATTGCTGTACAAAAGTTCTCACAGTTCCAAAAGACATGTTTATGGAGGCGTTTATGAGACAGGTTTATATAAGTGTACAGGCTTAATTTTACAAATATTTCATTTTAAATATGTAAGGGAAAATGTTGCAACCAACAGTTTTTGTAGATTTAAAAATGATTGGTCGTTTGCATGGCGATTTAGAAATTTTTAAGTGTATGTATTAATACCATGCCATAAACCATGCACAAACTTCACTGTTCTTGTATACTCGAAGTATAAATGTGAATACAGATTTATTGAATTACAAAATTTGACATTTAACTGGATTTTTAATTTATTTATTGAACTTTATGCCCAATATGCACGTTCTTAAAATGCATTTACTTCGTATTAATTAAGTGAAGGATTAATTAATCAACTGACTAAAACAGTATCGACGTTTCTTCTAAAGGTCAGGATTGCAATAGTTTAATGTTTATTTTATATTTTTGTTATGTACTATGAAAGATACGGGTTTGCATATTTTATCTTGCAGTCACTAAAAGTACATGAGTTATCAGCACTGACCGTAAAAAAAAAAAACTGTCGTTTTGAAGCATTTTATAGACTTTCCCTTTAAGTTGTATCACGTTGTGTAAACCTTTGTAAAATAAACTTCATATGTATACGTTGCAAATGATAATACCAAATTACTTTAAGCAACTCGTCTACACTAACCTTTTCATAATACCTACTTTTGATTAAGTGCAATTTTTTTAGAATACATTATTTTTTTAAACCCCCTTTTAAATGAAAATAGTAATCTTATATATTAAAATAATTAGTTATAATCCAAGGGTCAAAGAGCAGAATGCTTAATTTTCTTTTTTATTTCCTTTGGTTTCCTCTAGTAAACAAGTACAAATCCTAGGCCTTGATACGTTTTAATCTGACTGCTGTACTTTTTTTCCACTTTTGCCTATCGCCGTAAATACGCAGGAAGCACACTACAAAAATAAACTGAGGTAATAAAGAACTAACGTAATTTTCAGTTACGTACTTTCTGATCTGGTTGAACTTCACTTTAAAAAGAATAAAATTGGCTCAAGTTATATGTTAAGGAAATTCCTTAACAGGTTACAGTGTTTCAAAAGTGCCAAATCAAAGAGCATTGTTACATTAACTAGCCTAACTAAAAGTTAAATTCATTCAACAAGTCGTAGCTATCAGTGAAATCGTAGCTACATAACGTACCACAGGCAGTCATACAAAAATTAACAATCCGTCGCTTTAGAACAACTCTTGGCCCTCTTGGTCAGTAATATACTGATATTAAACAGCCATATGTAGTTTGAAGACTTAAAACACGGAAATAAGCGTACTGCACTCGTGACAATGGGAGCCTTGGTGCATAGAAATATGTGACATTGTCTAAGTAGCCAAGAACGTTCCACGAGGCGGACATAGTACATGAAGCTATGACTAAAGTAGTTTGTCGTTAACAATGAATAAATGCTCATTCTCCGCTAACACTGGTAGTTGATTAGATGACAGAATTAGGTTAAGGACAAGAGCCGGCAAGTTTAATAAAGTTTTATAAGCTTAAGATTGGTCTTCATCTAGTTGTTGATTGGGCTTGATGAAAATGGGCTATTGTAAAAGGTCCTGTAAAGTTATGCTGGTAGGTTTTTATAATTTTCTTAAAATTGTTATGAAATTTCAAATATTAAAGTTTATAGACAAAATTAAATAATTACCGCGAATATAAGTAAAATTAAATTAAAAAGGGACAAAGTAAACTACAATATATTCTCGGATCCATTAGCGTACACAAAGATTTAACATTAACTAATGAAAGTTTCAAAACTGAACAAAACGAGCACAGTATAAAGAATGTTGACAAAAACTCGTGAAAGAAAGTGGCTACAAGAACGGATGCCTTGTTCGCCGGGGTTTTGTAGTGTGTGATTGATTGTTGTTCATTATAGACACGGCGAGGTTTTACATCAGAGGCTGAGAAAAAAGGGAATTAAAAAAAAGTTAGGACGGCAGGATCGGGGCAGGTCAGTAACCGAGGGTGCGCGGTTAAAAATAAACCCCCCATTCGAGATTATTTCCATTGTTTCCATTGTAATGTTACCGTTTTAAAACTTAGCTATAAATCAAATTATAATGCAAATTTTTATACATATTTATAAATTTATAAATACATATTTATAAATAGTTTTTTGGTCGGTAGGCCATATCTCACTTAATACTTTATCAAACATCATGTTGAAAATTACCACCGGTAAATACCAAAAATAAAAAACAACTAAAAACCATAATTTATTATAAAATAATGGTCGATTCACATTTATTTATTTCTCAACGTGCGGTGGCACCAGCTTACAGCGACAAGCTTAGTTAACTCCAAACAAAATGTTTCACATGGGAATAGTTTTAGTTATTTCCATTTATTTATATTTTAAATCACGTAAGTAGTACTAAATATATTCCATGTATACGCCGCTTTTAATGGTCTTTCAAACAAATTGTTGCAGAATTTTTTGATTAGTTATTTAAAAGCCATGAATCATTACCATAAAACATAGTATAAGTCAGTTCAAATAAAACCCCTCAAAGGTGCAACGACCTCATACTTGAATATGAAATAAGAAGGATTAGTTGTGTGATTAGCGTGAGATTCGATCGAGCTTGGCAAAAATGAATAACATCATCGACCCGAACAGTCAACAACCACTCCCCACTCTGTAACCACTAATTTTACTGACCTCCTATAGCGTTGAGACATCTTAATTTTAAGTCATTTTGAGTTCATATTCATATACTACGTAAAATGAAAATTTAACCTAAAGTTCATAACCTGCCAAAGTTAGTGTTACCGAACAATTTAAAAGAACGGAGAGGCAGTTTGTATTCTGTTTTCAATAATAATATTAGGATTAGAACAAAACTGCTTAGATATACTATAAGTATATACCGATAGTATGAAGTAAGTTGAGTTAGGCATATTTTAACCGAATTTCGACCCTCTCGCATATAAGCACACGGAAAAACGGCGCGGCGCCGCGCCAAAGTCCGACACCATAAAAACCATGCCATAAAGAACTTCCAACAAATTTAGTTACCGTTTAACATACCGTTTCTCAGAAACTTGCACTCGTGTCATTGATAAAAATAAAATCTTCTTGCCCAAAATGCAACTAAAACACAAATAATTCAAGAAGATTATACAAAAGTACACAACGAGGCCAATTAATTAATCACGAGAAGATCGGCCGGCAATAAGAGGCAGCGGCGAGGTATTCAATGTTAATTGGCGAAGATTTGTCTAACGAACCCTCAGAAATGCAGAAGGCGTGTTCATCAATAATTCAGAGGGTCCAAAGCCGGTATTATAGGAAACTCAGCCCCCTGTTTGTGTTGGGCAAAGACCACATACTTGCATTCTACCTGGGGTATTGGGTGCCGCTAGCCGCTTCCCACCCCAATGGAAGGGCATGCAGGCGTGCAGCTTTAGCAAACATGATAGCGGTTGGGTTGTCTGATACCTCTTTGCAGATAACTTTAAGATTACCTATCAGTTTTGTAAATAAAATCACGCCAAGAAAATTATTTATTATACCTTTATTTTTCCCATTAAATTACTGGGTTATTACTATTGCTCAAATGTTTTTTTTTTTTTTTTTGTTTTCGGTGGTTCAGGTTGTTTGTTGTTCTATTATTGACTTTATTAATACGCTACAGAAATTGTATTGGTTTCGAATTCATATGTTTTAGCGAATTTCCCCTATAGGGAAGAAAGAAGCTATTACTGTAGTCGGCATGTTAATACCTAGGCTTGGGACCATGATAATTTTCGTTTTGAGGCCCCCAGATGCCAAAAACACCAAATTCATATATATATGTATATCTGTGTCCTTAGGCACGATAACGTTCGCAAAAATGGTGCGATCTTGATAAAATTTGGTATAAACGTGTAAGGCAGCATTTATTGTCATGAGTTCGAGAACCAGACATGTCGCTCTATTTTAAGGGGGTTTGGGGGGATTTTGTAACCCAAAAATGGGTTTTTAAAAACTTTTACTCATAATTCTTTTTAATCCCATATTTTAGTTTACACCATTAAATTAAGCTTAAAAAACAAACAATTTGGTATTTTGATCATCGTTCTACGTCAATTGGTTACTGAGATATTGAAAGTACTAAACACAGTACGTTGTCCAATGTTAATCTTATGGAGAATAAGTAAAATTTTATATCTCGCTTAATAATGAACATATTCTAATAAAACTTGGTATGTGGCTTCATGTGGTTAGGGTTTACTGATATTTGCATAAAAACTCCATTTTTGTAGTCTCCATGGCAGCAAACCCGCGTACTCAGCAGCTATAATGCTATTCTTATGGAGAATAAGAAACTTGTGATGTTTTGCTTGTTTATGAACATAAATTGGTAAACTTTTGTATCTTACTTTATCTAGTGGTGATCCATTGGTATTTGCAATAAAATCCAATTTTTGTTGTCCTTGATGCAGCAAACCTGCATCCTCAGTCATAATGTTTTTCTTATGGAGAATAAATAAAAATTCATATCTCGCTAGTTTATGAATATGCTTTGATGAAAGTTGGTAAGTGGCTTCAAGAGGTAGTGAAGTACCATTTGAAATTCAGGTATGCAGGTTTGCTGCAACGGGGTATGTTTAAGTTATGTTACGTCATGATCTTACTAGTTCGAATGTTTCAGGAAAGAAAACTGGCCAACTTGTTCTTGCTGTTCCAAATACAAATCAAATCCCCCCCGAAAAATATTTCTGGCCACGCCACTGTTGTTGACTGTATGTCAGCAGCAGGCGAAATACTATTTAATGTTGGTATGCCATTTGTGGACTTGTATTCATCTTTTTACTATCAAAACATTGAAAGTAGTTTGCTTAAACTTTATTGAATATTTTAGCCCCATGAACAATTTTAAAACGTTTAATACAATTTAACTTTCGTTTTTAAGAAACAGAATTTGGCTTGAAGAGAGAAAAATCTGATTCTGATTCAATATAAAAAACTTAACTAACTACAAAGTTTAAACTAAACCATTGAATCCCCTTTCTGGGATATTTTGTATGCGGGCTTAAAAAGTGTTCTTCGTAAAAAGAAATTTTTTTGAATTTGGGCACATTCTAATTAATAATTAGATATTTAAATTTGTAAGATATTGAGGGTTTGTTATAATGACACCTTTAAAACGTACATTTTAGAAAATACTTAGTTTTAAAGGTGGGGAGGGTTGTGTTTGGGGCAGGCGATAAGAAGGAAGTAAAAACTCGTCTAATGAAATTTCCAAACAATATTTTGTTTACTTTCCTACTCTACGACATGTTCCCTGTTAACTGAAGTATGTTTTCACCCTCTGGTACGTTCACCAAAGAAGCTGTTGAAAACAGCCCCAGGCTTATTATAGACGCTTGAAATTGTTAAAATTAGTTTTAATGTTAATTATAATTATTACGGTATGATTAATTATGATACACTGCGTACAAAACACAAAATTGTGAAAGGATTCTACTCCGCTATGACTCGTCGATTGTGTTACCGTGATAAGTCGAACCTCAATATTCCGAATTATTCGATCACTCGAATTTTTCTGTCCCCCCAGAATTGCAAGTTATTAAGGTTCCACTGTATCCAAGTTTTGATCAAAATATTAAAATGTGTGTTTTCAATATATAAATTGACTAAAATAAACAACAGCAAAGTTTACTGATTAGAGGAGAGTTCTAATAACGTTGTGTCGATGTCATAAACGCTTTACGTCTGTTGACAGCCCCGTAAACGCCGCGTACCACAGCACGCAAGACGCAAGGGCCTGGGAGTGTTGACGGGAAGGGCGAGGGCCCTTTGTTTGCTTATCAAAGTACACATTGCGTTTGACAGCCCTTGATTTATCTGTTTGACTTGTCCGATAAGGGAGAGTGCACTTAGTTCAAGTGGCGAAGAAATCGCTCTAGTATTCTCCCCTCTCTTCCTCCCCTGTAATATTTCTCGTTTATGCCCAACAGCATACATATAAAGACGTTACGTTATTTGTATGAAAATTCGGAGGGAGAGAAGGGTGTAAAATAGACTAAAGAAATGAAAAAGAAACATAAAAATTGAATTCCGACAGGTTGAGGCTTATTTTTTTTTATTGTTGTAATTTTCTTCCCCTTAAATATTTACTTCAAAATTTAAATTCCCCAAAGCATATAAGTGAGAATATTATGATTTAATTTATTCAGTTGCCTCTATTCTTTATTTTATAAAAAATGGATAGAATGTTTTTGTGACTTTTTGTAATTCTATACAAAAGCTACGGCAAAAGTGAAATACGTTGCATTCACAAATCCGCGATCTTTTACAATGGTTGGCAAAATGTACAATGTATGTTGTAGTTTCTTACATTTGTGTGAGTTCTTTTTGTAATCCCCCATCCTCTTTAAGACATGTTTACCATTTTCGCTTGTAGCCTTTCTAAACATGATAGACAATTTCCCTGCGTGAATTAATTTTATTCTTTAATACGGGCCCACTGGTTTCGGTCACTTTTCTTTTCAAGCACGATAAGCTTCCCTTTAAATATGAGAGTAAATTAACCTACCCTTACTACATATGTAGATTGATATTCACCCATACCCTTAAATTAATATGTATTTTTAGTTGAGGAAAAATTTTGGGATCACACTTTTGGAAAACATTTTACAATTTTAATGTTCCCACATTTTAATTATTTAAATCATTAGTTTGTTTTAGTTTAACTCTGTCCTCATAAGTCCTTTATCTGTACGTCTAGATTTCTTACAGTTACACTAAATTAACCTGATTTTCATCCCCAGTAGAACTATTAATACATTTTGAACGAACGTTTATTTAACCGTTGGGAGACTAGGCAAACATTGCCAAAATCATGGTAAAGCGACACTACAAGACCTAAACACTCGCACATGTTGCGGCGCACACACTTGATGGAATTAGGATGAAGTGACCACAACGCTGCGACCTCAGACCCAGACAGTGTGGTCCTAGCCTCGATGAATCATCATCAGCGGCACCCTGAGCCAGGGCCAGCTGTGACTGACATGACCCGGTCAAACAGCTGACCCGAGGGCACCACAGCTGATAAACAGCTGATTCTATTTCGAACAGCTGATTGTGAATCACGCTATTTCAGTGACGAGGTGGCCGAGTGGTTAAGGCGTTGGACTGCTAATCCAATGTGCTCTGCACGCGTGGGTTCGAATCCCATCCTCGTCGGGATGTTTTTGCCTCTTGCGTAACCAGAGACGCGGGTTCAGTGAAGGTTCGTGTTCACTTGCAAAAACGTTGACGAATCGCCGTTGAAAGTTATGTTTTGTGTAAATTATTGTTAAAAAAAATATATATTAACAAAATAATTCATATACGTACCTGCTAAACAATCGGAATCACAATATACGGGGCGTTTTTACAAACCATCGACACTTCAGAAACTAGTTAATAAAAAACAAAAATGTTACATAAACCTACGGTCTCTCTCGCTCCATTTCCCATCTGTATTATTTTGTAATCGATACAGCATGTCTTAGGATCCACTTGAGGTACTGACTTGGCACGTGCATTATACCATTGAGTTTTCATTATATATACTCTTGAATCTTACGGAAACAATGGAAAAAACAAGTCTATACAAGGTCAAAAGAATATTACAATTTAACGAAATTAATTATTCAACTGAAATAGCTATTTATTTGTATACTTATATTTTTACTCAGGGAGTATGGAACGATAAATGGAACGGTAAATTTAAGCTGTAGGTTTCAGCAGGGCCATACTCAGGGGGGGGGCAGGAGGGGGGACAACAACCCCAGGGCCCGGGCCCCTTGGAGGGGGGGGGGCGAGCCGGGGTGTTATTTATTAATTTATTAAGGTCAAAACACAAAATTTCCATTAATAATTTCATAAATCCGTTTTCTACTTATAATTGATGCATTAGCTCACTGATCATAGAACGGCAGAAAGGCCATATTAATTTTCCACGATTCGTCCATAATAGGTTACAGGAATAGTAACAGTTTCCAAAAACTCCCAAACCTATCGGCGCAGGTGCAAATCCATTATCTATAATTCACGCAGTGAGATTTGCTTGAGCAGTTTTCTCTGACATTAAGTTTTCCCTTCCGTTTTAGTAAATAATACGTACCTTACGACACACAGACAAAGGAATCTATAGGAATATATAGATTCGTTTCTCTGTGCTTATGAAGATTATTGTTAGTCTCTCTGTGCAAATATTTATATTATTTTTCTTAAAACATATAAAATGCTAAAACAAATTAACATTTATATAGGGACTTCAAAATTCAGGTATTAATTATTTGGTTGTAAACTTTAACATATTTTTACCGAATATCATTAGTGAAACTTCCACTTACTACGTGAAAAAAAAAGAATTTTCGCTTAACGCATTTGCTTTTATATTAATTTATCATTCTATCCCTAAAATAGAGTTGTGATTGTGAGTACCATTAGTAATTTAAAACCCAAAATAAAAAAGCATATTTTTCATGGATCGGCCATAAACGGGTAGCCTGAGGTCGTTGATCTTAAATCATTTTTAGAATGAATGAATAAATTACTAACCACACGCGGACAAATAATTTGTCTTTGACACAGCAGATAAATATACGTTGGAGAATATGTCATCGATCATGTTCATTAGACTAATCGAATAGCCGTGATTAATAAATTGAACCGGTAGGAATAAATCAGATGATGCATTGTTGCAGTTAGAAATCAGCTGTTATCTGCCACATGTTAGCTTACATCAGCTGTTATCAGATCGCCTAGTTGAATGCATCAGCTGATAAGCCGGTAAATGGAGAATGCCCTTGAATGCCTCCATAAAACATAACATTAGTAACGGCTCCGGAGGAGGTACGGGATAAGCGATGGGGCTATAACCACCTGGTGTGGTCGTGTGGGTTAAAGAATTCGTTGGTTCAGAGTTAAATTGGACGGTATTTGTTCAACAGTAATGGTAGGCGCCTGTTATCTAAACAACGTAGGAACTAATATTAACGTAGGTAGCCAAAATATCTCGACACAGGAATCTTGCGTATTTGGTTTTGATTATTTTGATGCTCCAGAAATCAGAAATAAAAAATAATGAAGAATTCATGCAAAATTCACATATCATCAATGTCCCATGCATAATGCAGGACGCGTTAGGGAAACATAACTATACGATTACATTTTTTTTCATACATTTTATATACAGCCTTAAGAAAGTTGTCATCCTAATTTAAAACAAGTTTTTAATATATCATTTGGATCTAAAACCTGTATTTATTACATATTAAAATAATGTTGTAGGTTTTCCTCGTCCACCATTTGAAGTACTCATAATGAAAATGTACACTTCTTTTAAATTGACAGCAATAATAATTACTATCGAATTTACCTTCTGAAGTTCCTGTTGGAGTTGATACGACTCGTTTCGTCAGCCAAGTGACATCATCTGGCAGTGCATCAGCGTTCAGTCACGGTTAAATTGAAAACTCTTCTATGATTTATTTAAAAGTGTTTTTGATATGAAGTTTCATGAAAATTCTTACAATAAAGCGAATTCTCTGGCTACCTTACACATTAATACATATATCCAAAATCGCACGTCTTGTTTGAATGTCATACAAAATGAAACGGTACATATTTAATCCATTATTTTATAATAACCCATCTATTAATATAGTCTGTATCCGCTGTAAATGTATTAACAGTTTTCATTTGACTCAGTGTCTCTTTCAAACAGGCAATAAATCGCCAAGTGGTAGTTGGCCGAGTGTGAGGTACGCGGCAACACAGCCGCACACAGCGGAGAGGGCGAGGGGAACGGCTCCTCGCAATTGTAAACAAATTAGACGTATAAACAAACATAAACACACGGTGAACCTCTCAGGTCGGTGAACTCCCGCACGCGTGTCGAACCTGGATTACACGGACCTATATCCGTCCGTGGTTGCCGGAGTCAACGTCGGTGTAAACAAGTAACAGGTTATTTGGTGTGTAAATTGAGTGGAAGACAAAGTTAATCACAAACGAGATTGTGTCTCCAAGTAAAACATTCTAAATTAGTCCAGCTCTACTGAATTACACTGTATCGTAAAGAGGAAGAATAATTACAAAGACTGTAGTTCTTTGTTGGCAAATTGTTTCGGATTATTTTATTTTTACTGGTTTTACATTTCTCCGTTTTAACTTTTTGTTACCCAGCTTTGCCTAGATTGTGCTAATGATTTTGTTATGACTACGCATTATGCTCATCTGAAGACGGGATCAGATTCC
Source organism: Allygus modestus (assembly GCA_963675035.1). Classification (NCBI taxonomy): domain Eukaryota; kingdom Metazoa; phylum Arthropoda; class Insecta; order Hemiptera; family Cicadellidae; genus Allygus; species Allygus modestus. The sequence continues at coordinate 27,547,517 of OY776114.1, forward strand.
AGATCCTGAATCGTTGTTAAGCTTTAGTATTCTCATTTACTGATGGCAAATGAGCGTAATAACTTCCAACTAACACAAATAGTCAAGTTGCTTCTAAAGTTGTTTGTGCGTATGACATAGACACCACAAGTAGTACGACGGGTATAATGGACAGCATAATGGATCTTCAGTCTGCACTGCCGCGCGTCGTTATTGTGATCTTCCTAGACAAGTGTTTTGCGCAACATGGCCCTCTACCTTACGTCTGTGTGATACATGGAAAAAACTTGTTCAGTAAGGACTTTATTATAATTTAAAATTAAAATTCTATGCTCCATTTTTTCGCATTACACGGGATTAGGAGACTCTTACACACGCATGCGCAGAATAGCAGCAACCCCTCTTGGAACGCGAATGACTCATACACTGGTACGTCCAGCGTGTAACTGCTATCATTGTAAAACACTACATTTTATTTACCTTAACGGTATTTAGATCCTCCGTGAAATTTCACAGGGAATGACACCATACACGAATCATAATAATATATGGCCATAGAAAAACGTAGGATTTTAATTAATTCTGAATCGCCTAAAACCTATCCATTTGTTTCAAACAAATTAGATATCTTGATTAAACGCGCGCCTGCATGCTACACTTTCCCTCAACAGAGGCTCCAGTCAACTGCTTCTACCTGTTTCACCCATAAGAACAATGTTAATTTTCAAATCCAGTCCTTCCTCCACGAACTACCAAAAATATTGATTTATGGCTTATTTTATCGAGAAGATAAATAACTAAAAAATTTCAGTGAGCATAACTTTGACACCTCTAGCACGTTATTCCATATCAAAAACCCCCATGTAATGGTTGTTTTGGAGTTTTATTGAGCAATTAAAAAAAACATTATTTGTGATAAAAATCTTGCTCCCTGAAACCACTAGGTATTTTTTTGTATAGAAGAGCCATTAAAAAAACTCAAAACTTTCGGATAATCCATTGAGTAGGTTTACGGTTTGAAAGTTATCGGATAAGCCTTATAGGAGAAGCAGATAGAAAAACGAAATGTTGCATGACTGGAGCCCACTCCTTAATAAACGACGCAACAACACGTAAGATGCCTTCAGGTGTCGCAGCCCACCCCACGTCGCTGTTAGCGTTCCCAGACCGAGTAGAGTGACCGGAATGTTGCAGATTTCCGCGGAGGCTCGCCGCGCCGCAGGACGCAGGAGGGGCGGCTCGGGTGTCCTGCGGTCCCGGGGCGCTACCGACGACAGCTGGAGGGCTTCTGGCCGATTTGCACCTCCGGAAGTCCCCCGCACGCCTTGTTAAATTAAGGTTACTTTGGCTACTTGAATTTCATGCCGAGAGGTGTACGAGTAATGTTAGAGCTCTTTTGTTCCTTGGAGGAAAAACTTTCAAAATCAATTTAAACAAGTTGATTTAGTGTACGATGAGTGAAAGAGTGGGCGAAGGGGAGGTTAGTAGGAGGAAGTGGACCCAGTAGTTATTTATCAAAGTTCAGGATATTTCACAGAAATGTCTTAAACAAAAGTTTCGGTGGTATTGGCCTGCAACGATATGCGTAAATTGTGACCCACAATTAATGCCATATTTGGTACCAATATATACATATTATATGTATAAATTAGACTTTGTGAAAAACACCTTTACAACTACTTTGTAAGAATTATATTAGGTGTAAAGAATAATAGTCTTATTTCGCAATGAAGGATGTTGTGTAATTAATTGTATCATGCCTGTAACATACAATGGTAATTAGTCCGTGAAGAAAAATATGTTACCGTTAAGTTTCAGTATGCTGTTCTACTGAATGCAAAGACATTAAGAGTGAGATGCCTGAAATACAATAAATAACTTTTTAATTAGGATATTACGTGTTGTTATTACTTATGGGATGTAACAAAAGACGTCTTACAACACTTAGGAATATATTTGCACTTATACTGATTCACATACAGACGGTAAACATATATAAAATATGGTACAAGGCTATCGAAATACAATATCATACATATGAAATACAATAACAAATGATTTAAAAAGTCAAATATTCAGAAAAAAAACAGTTGTTTTTACTGTGGTCAATCGCAGAAATATACTTCGAGACTTTAGATTATCAGAATTTATATTTTTAAATAGCAAAATGCCTTAACATGAAAAAATAATTAAGTAGGTTTTCTTACCTTCGTAAATTGTCCAAATGTGTCAAACAAATTATGCTGACATGTTTCGTTGCAAGCGCACCAGTTATTAAAGCTTGCAATTCGTCAAAACATAAAATTATAAAACTGACACAACACACAAACACGAACAACGGTGCGCATATAATTTCCGATAGTGCTATCGACTAATAAAATATGTATGCATTTATATTTTATATTAGCCAAATTATTTCACTTATTATTTAGACTTTTTAAAGTTCAATATTTTGAAAATAGACATAAGAAAAGAAACAAAGTTCCACATTGACACACGAAGTTTACATAATTAGAGCATAACATGTTCGTATTACTACACAACTCAATTTGTAAAATAAAAACTTTCTCCCCCTTTTTCTACCACGAATCCACTTGCATAACAGAATTTGCACGACTTCCCCAATTTCTAAATTCTTTCAAGAAATTATTTTCGCAGAAGCTATCAGTGAAGATTGCGACACGCAGTGGGGAATCTAGAGCAGCGAGAAGTGCGGGAATACGCAGACGGTTGACAGTGAAGTGATTATAACTGACTGTGACACGACCTAGACCAAGATCACACTTCCGGTATGATATTCTCGGAAGTGAGAACATAACTGTCAGCATCACTGGTCCACAGATCCGCTACCCGATAGCGCCACTGTTCTATTAAACCATTCATTCGCATACAGTTGAGTTTTTATTTTGTTCCAGTAACTCAGTCATACAGCATCACACCAGTTAGCGCACCAACCACAAAGTAAAAATAAAATTAGCTCATTAGATTAGATAGGATTTATCCTAGCGTGAATTTTAGTTATACTATCAGAACCAAACCGAAAATTAAGAGTTTACTAAAATAAACTAGGTTTAATAAGTTGGTTTAGTTTCGGTAATTCTGTACTGGTGTCAGAATGCATAACCAATGAATTGAGGAAAAATCCCCAGATGTTTTCGGATCTAATGCTAAAGTATCACTTTCAGTTATGACAAATTATTTTTAAAATTTATAATATGTACAAATTTCCGTATGATATTTATTTAGGCTTTGTAAGCTTTATAATTTTGACAAAGGCTGTAGCCGTAGGCTATAAAACTATTGCTTATTGCTTGAGTTATTTTGAAGTATTTACCTAACTGTAAAAATGCTCACGTTTAACAAGTGACTTTATTTTAGAATGTTATAGTGTAATTTTATCCTTTATGCAGTGGTTTCGTGGATTAATATCTCACCTCATTAGCAATAATTGTAAAAAGTGCTAGGATTGGTTGGGCTATGTTGTGATGCGCTGAAATGGTTTCAACTGTAGAAACAAATGGTTTAATTATATTTACAACACTTCTGAAAACATAACAATTTTTAAATAAGTGCAAACGTTTTTCTGCACAACAATAAAACCAAACCGTTCCCAATGTTTCAAAACAAATGAAGCATTATAGATAACATGACAGCTAATACGTTTAACGCAAGATTAAATAGAGTGCGAAAAGCAATAACGACGTCGATGGTAAGATATTTAACGCACAGACCAAGCAAGGGCCGAGGAACATATCGTAACTTTCTAAACAACTTGTTAAGCGATAAGAGCGAGCTTGTCTGATGGCGTGAACATGTGGGTTACATGCATCAATGGCTCTGGTACAATGTAGGTACAGTCAGTCTGTTATGCCTCCTCAGCAAATGGAAGTTTCAAAATTAACTCAGAAAATTGGTAAATAATGAAGTAAATTTGGAAAATTGCAGTAAGGATACAATATTACGTATCGCACTTAAGGGGGTGTGGGGAGTAGCGTTACTTTTCGTTATTTGGGGGTGGGGGTCGGGCTCAGCTTTATGTAATTTGCTTATTTTAAATATAATGCTAGATGTCATAAAGATTAATGTTAATTATCATAGTACCTTTTGACTATTTATTACGTATTTATATAATTTATTGTTCAATTAGTTTCCAAGAGGTTGTTTTGAATTTATGATATTAAGTTATTACTTTTAAATGTTTGCTATGTTTTAGCTAGGATGGTTTATTAGTGAATTTCCTTTGGAAAGTGAACTATTAGCATGACCCACATGGTGAAACTTAAGCCCGGGACCACCATAGAAGTTCCTAACGTGACCCCCTGAACACGTTTTGGGGGGTCGTTCAAAATTTTATATATATATATATCTGTTTGCACTATAGCGGTCGCATTTTTTGTACGATTTACTCCAAATTTGATAGGAACATTCCTTTCTGTAATCAGTTGAACAAGTTCGTTGGGCAAAACAATCGGAAAACCGTAAACCCCTTTTTTGGGAATTAATCTTTCAAATTTCGAGTTCTTTGGCCCAAACAGGGTCAGAAAATCCCCGAATGTAAAATTAATGTAGAAAGATGGGTATTAGTGAGGCGAAAGTTTTAAGCCCTTTCTCGTCATTCTAGCATACATATTTACCGAGCTATTAAAGAAAATGTGGTTCGACTAAACACAGTACGTTGTCTTATGGGGGTTTTACACTAGAAAACCCTTGTTAGAGTACTTTTATCATCCCCAGCAACCTCACGCCTACTTTCAAGCCTGTCTGGATCTTCTCCTAGCATTATAATGCGCAAAATTGTATTCCCAGCTTTGCAGGTAAATGAAACCAGGAGCATCAGAACAGCCAAAAAATCACTGTTTTCAAATTATAATAAAAATTGGAATAAATGTATGTTTTAGACTTAATTTGAGTTTTAAAAGTTTTTATGTGGAAATTCACTTCCCTCACGTCAGCGTGATGCGTGCAAACTCGTTTTCTTCTTTGAATCTTGAAAATGTTACCAAAAAATAAATGACGTTACTTTTATGGTTTTTCTTAAACCTTAACATTACTGTTTATTTTTTCAGCGTTGTTCTTTGAGAGGTTTTCAAAAAATGTGTTGGTTAATTTAAATAAAATGTTTGTTTGATTTTAGTATTTAATTAATTTGTTACCAATGCTAGATAACAGATTTATTGGAAAATAAAAACCACTTCTCATTAAAATACTATTAATTGAAATATTTGCAAAAAGTAACACATTGAGAGGGGTGGGGGATGCTCTAGTGTTACAGTTTGTAATATGGGGGAGGGGAGGGTTTGAAATTATAAAAAGATGCGTTACGTAATATGGGTTTATCATCTGAAACCAAATTGTGAAACAGAGTTGTGATAGGGAAATAGTTCCTGAACTTAGTTGTGTAGTTGTGTGGAAGTTTTGAAGATTTCAAGACACAATAGACATAATTTTAAAAGGTCTGAGACAGTATTATAGTGGTGCATAAATAACTCTTTTTTAAATAAGTTTCGGGAGTTGTATACCTTTAAACAGACCTGAGATGCATGTCATAAGCCTGACGGCTAATCGTACATATTAATCAAGGTCTGGTTAACGGAAATATATGTTAATAGTATGTTCGAACAAGAATCTGTTCCCATTAGTCTAAAGAACTATGTAAATACGATGGACAAAACCTAGATAAAATCTGACGCTGGGAATTATACGGGAAGTATTCGTCTACAGGATCACGAACCTGTGCTGACAAATATTGGTAATAAATTTCTTGCAAACCGGTTTTTTCGATTACTGACGATCAATAATAAATCAAGTGGCGAAGTTTGCCCGAGGGATCTCGAGTTACCGAGGCTGCCGCATGAAATTTTCAAAAACACTCAAACAAACTCCTGGAGTAAATACAATTTGGTTACCTCAGGATGTTAGCCGACTGACATAACCTAATTGGAGTTACGGATTGGCTAAAGTTAAGTTTTGAAGTCAGGACGTTTTTATTCTAAGCGACACAAGTTATATGACTTTAGTACTTTCTTCAAATATTAACCACGATTTTCATGGTAAAAGTCTATCATGAAATTAAAACCGTTTTATTCCAGTTGCATTAAGAAGTTAGTGTATACAATTATTATAAATACTATCAGTGCTTAGTTTTGTCCTTTAAATATAAATTTGTTTGGAAATATTATCTAAAGGAACATATTGTTCTTGCATATGTAATATTGAGAAATGTGACCTTTTACTTATAGAAATATGTGTATTATTCGTTACATGAGGCAGACATCATAGTGGGCAATTAGATGAGCTTGGCTTAGGTGTTTTGTGTTTATTAGTTATTAAATAGTTTTTACTGACCACACAACTAGCCATCGAGGTCAGTTTATTTCCAGAGCCATTTTTGAAACACTATTTTGTATTTTTCTAGTAATAAAATAATATATAATTCATTAAATTAATACTTAAAACGCACGAAGGATGTGGCGCCACAATTAATTACTATAAATGCCGTAGTTATTTAAGAGAATATATACAACATTAAATTTGTTTAATATTTTAACAAGGTTGTCAATTTGCTAAGACTAGTAAATAATGTATTTTAAGACGTGTATCTTAAGAATTTTGGTTGTTACAGCGCATTTCAAGCTTATTCACGTTCACTTATTTATTATCCTATTGTGAATTACACTCGAGATCCATAGCCGTCTTGTGCCGTTGTAGGCAGAAGAAGGGAGTTTTATGGAAAAGCGTCCATACTTTTCATCAGACCAACACATCGGATTATTCTATTGCAAAATTCCTAAGCTAGGCCTTGTGTGTGCCTGCAATGTCTGGCAAATTGCATGGATTGCATACAATGTCTGACAAATTGCATACAAGCGTCGTGTTCTGCTCTGCTCAATCCCTGACATCGATAGCACAATGAGATAAAGTACAAAAGACATTTGCGACATCGCTTTCTACTCCGATGGCCAATGTTGCAGTTTGCTTATATGCAACAAAGAATTGTAATTTATACTACATAACTTTCTTTGTTGAAAATTATTCTCAAATTACTTTATTTACATCTTTTTTGATTTATTTTTTGTGTTATACAATGGGGTTTTACACAATGACATACATTTGCATGACAAGTCTTCCGTTCCTTTGCTTGCGATGGGTCTGTATACAGTTCGGTCTATTCAGTAAGTACTGTCGTATACAGAATGTTCAAAGTGTCTATTTTTACTTTCTTCCCCTTATACATCGTGTATGGAGAAAGTAGTGTTTTCGTCAAAATTTTCGAATTTGTGTTGTTAGTGGAAATATTCGTTTTGGTGCTCCCTGAACCCAAAAAAGTGATTTTTACGTGATGTCTGTGTGTCTGTCTGTCTGTCTGTCTGTCTGTCTATCTGACTCTCTATATGGATGTGTACAGAGCTAGAGCCCTAACCAATGGGCCGATTTTTATGAAATTTGATATGTAGGTACTAATCCAGTATATTTCCAGGCTTTTTTCATTTTTTGGAATTTTTTATTTTTAAGGTAATTATTCCCCAAAAACGGCCAAAACACATGAAAAATCAAGATTTCTCAAAAAATGCTCAAACGATTGATTAAACTTTAGTAGTTTGTAGAACTTTAGTTTTCCTACAAAATGTCACCGCCCGCATTTCTGTAAAAGTTCGGGTTCAGAAATTACAAGACTTAAAATATCAAAAATTCAGGTTTTTGGATTTTTCATGAAAAAAAACATAAATATAAAAATATTACTATTCACCATTAAAACGAGCTTAAATTCCTAATAATTTAGTATTTTGAATTACTATTCTATGATTACTGGTTGCGGAGAAAATTTAATTTTTAATTTTGCGGTAAACGCAGTACGTTGTCCAATGCTATTCTTCTGGGGAATACAAAAATTACTATTTCTCTCTTATTTATTAATCAATTTCGTTCAAACTTGATATGCTTGTCAAGTTAGCTTTGACCAACAGAGGAAATTCGAAATATGTTGCCCCTTAATAACCCTGAGGGGGGAGTAGGGGGCATTTCCCCTCTTAAAACCACGTGTGTAGCGATGGATTCTATAGTGCCTCCTAAACAGGGATTTGGGTGGATATTTTTGAAAACAACTTGTTTACAAGATTTTATGTACATTCGACCGTGCTTTGTATTCTATATTTAGTAAATAAAAAGTAATTTATTCATTAAAGTTGGGCTAAAAGGGAGAGAGTATGTGTTAGTTTCCTGATACCGTTTATTTATCCTTGTGTTGAATTAGTAAATTAATGAATATTAAAATTAATAACCATGCTGCTACAGAGAGAATAAAACATCGTTTTCTCTATGATTGTGTTACTATTTACATTGATTATTTCCCAACATGTTATTTTTGTTCGTTAATATTTGTCTTAGTTCAAAATCGCTTCTTCTTCCCGGGACTAAATAATTGCCCAAATTGACCTGATTTAGGTGTAGCCGGGGTATCTGAACTGCGCAAATCACTCCAGGGAACCATTAGAGGTGTTCCTTAACTGCGCAAAGTAGGGGTTTTTAATAAGCTTAATACACTGAAAACAACGTGTAGTAAAAAAGTCGACATTCACTGAAGAAAACTTAAATATTCCGGACAAGCACAATTTTAGTCTTTTCACCAAGAAATTACTCTCAACGGAAAACAAATTAATACACCACATTTAAAGACTTGCGGGCGTGGTATGATGAAACGTTAAAATGGAAATTCCTTTTGTCGACAGTCACCCATACCTGGGCTGGGCTTTGCGGAGTTAGGGAACATTGTTAGGGACCTTTGGACCCTTTGAGGGCTTTGCGCAGTTAAGGAACTCTTTTGCGTAGTTAATGTACCTACCTGAAAAGCATATTCTTCGGATGTATCAACAATACAAATTAAGTCATAAATCGCCGTAAAGTTAAGTGTTAAGTTAAGTGTTACTCCTGTACATTTTTTACATGTTTCAATTCCCTCCAAAAAAACTGTATCATTTATTTAAACAAATTAATTGGATAAAGTTAATTTAATTATTTGCGGAAATTTGCCATAGTTGAATGATAAAAACACGGTTCACGTCGTTTCTGCATCTCCAATCTGACAATGTCTTCACGTGAGAATACTACATAGAACATAAAAACATTAGATAATTAGATACCTAATTTTGCCACGTTCTTGGTATTGTATTCTTGTCATCTTCAATCAGATCCCAGGCCCTGAAACTTTGCGAAACTTGATTTTCTCATTCAGTGATGGTAAGTTTCGCAATAATTTCTCAAATTACATTCACTCACTACCAAAAACAATGAATTTAAAACAAAGGGCTTGTTTAAATTGTAAAACACATTTTTTAAAGACATAACACAAACGTCTAGAATAAAGCCCAATACTCCTTTTTGAGTTGTGGAAAATGTCTAAAGCACCCCGTCTATGGCATTCCTGTCTATAGCATTACCGTCTGAAGCTACTCCCACTCAGATCACATTCCGTGGCAAGACCGACTCCGCGGTCTATGGCCCTTCGTCTTGTTGATTGCGTGTGTCCGGATAATGGACGTATGATAAAGTGAGCCTTCCTTCAATCTCCGGTGGGAAGAATGAACTCTCGAGATGCCGAGATAAGATCTCGCCTCAGAATGGACTGATCGGTCACTTTCCAGTGGCCGAGGGAATATTTTAACACGTGATTGATAACCGGAGATAGTGTCTTTCAATTGGAATACGTTCACTGTCAATTCCTGCCGAAGGAACGGTGAGATATATAGCATTTTAAAAATATCCTTTTTATAAAAATCAAAATCTACAAGGAATAAGGTTGATAAAGAAATTCGTGCAGACATTTTCCATCACTAAACTAGTCTCACGTAGTTTTGGGATCTGGAGTCTGATCCCATCTTCAGATTAGAAGAATAACTAGAAATACAACTAAATTAGTGACAAAATCCAGGCAAAGCTAGACAAGTAACAGAAACATAAAACTATAGAAACTATAAAATCACTCAAAGACAAAACGTGCGAGGCATTATTCCCACCTGAAGATGGGATCATATTCCAGATCCGGAAATGTCATGAAACTTGTTTTCCTAAATCGGTGGTGGAAAATGTACGAAACTGCTTCTTAAATGACTTAAACTCGCCATTACCAACAAATAATTTTTAACAAAGTTTGCTTAGGATCTTGCATACATTTTTGTAAACACGGATAAACAGTTTTTTCCAACAGACGGTTAGGAATAAAGTGAGACAGTGAGACAGTGAGACAGCGTACATAGTAAATTAAAATAAACTTCACACTTGATGGCATAGACGATGGTAAGGATAAATTGGAGTAAGTTGATTCTATTTTAGTGATGCCTGTGGAAAGAGGATTACACTTATATTGGTAAAGGCAAGAAACAAATTGTAGAAACTTAGCAAACATAGTTTATGAATCATATTTAAAAAGTGACACTTTCGTCAATACATTATTAGTTACAAAAATGAATTTAGTGAAAACAATTATAGAGCTTCATTAGGTTGCAGTAACAAAAGAAAATATATTGATACGATGAACCATCTTTTAAATAATTTCTTTAGTAGCACGATACGTGTTGTTAAAACTAAATAGGATGGATAAACTACGTCTCACAACACTACAAAGTATATTTATCCTTATACTGGGCTTACATACAAGACGTTGGTAAATATACACAAAGGATGGTACAATGCCTTTGTAGTGTTATGAGACGTAGTTTATTCATCCTGTACCTTCTTTTGGCATTTAAGGAACTAGAGTTTCTTTTAAAAATTAATAGTTTTGGTTCATAAGAAGGTGATTCATAAATTAAGTTAATGTTTTGAAAAAACCCCAGGCAAGTTTTATATTGGTCATCATGTTCAAACTCGTGTACGGCATAATAATTTTAGATTACAAATTTAATCATATTTTTATGGATTTTAATTTGTTACCGACAGTAAAACACATTGTTTAAGAATCGGTCCTACTTTTCATTTACTATAAATAACGGTGGGTAATGGGACTTTATTCCTAGAACTTGTGTGGTTATTAGAGTTTTATGACTTGGACTTTGTGATAAAACGTGCGTGCGTCGAATATTACCTTGCTGTAAACAGTGACAGTAGTTAACTCCGTGTTTTATGTATGGATTCTTTGTATTCCCTGGAAGGACTTTGATTAGATTTATTATACTATATAATAAATATGATTTAAATTTGCTATATTCAAAGTAGAATTAAAACAGGTGTATTTAATTCACACATACTTGTTAATGCAGTCTTAATACATAAACATAGTTCAACGAAGTTTTTCGTCTTTATTGTACCACATTTGCTTTTTACAAAGTTTACAATTTTAGTGAATTTTGTTCATAAATGTATATTGTACAATAATCAGAGAACATTTTGGAATTTGGTGAGGAAAATACACCCCATTAATTACAAGAAGAGATATTCTGAGCATAGTATTGTGAGTGTTGGGCGAGTTTAAGTGAGTAATGTTTTTAACATTGATTATATAGTTAGCTTGTAATTGAAACACGGAGAGCTTCCAATAAACATAAAAAATCACCAAGGTTTACTGTGTTTTGCTTTTTATGGATAAATTATGGGAGTTTCATGATAGTAGTAACATCTTCGGCTCTTCACAGAAGATGAATGCCCTCTCAACTCTCAACACTTGAGGGGATCGACTAGCCCATGATTTACCCGCCATATTTCAGTTGCACCGCTCCTGTCCGCCATATCGGTGAAATATGGCGCCAAATGAAAGACGCGCGGGTAACCGTAAACACAGCGTCTAATAAATCTCCCTCGCTGTCTACTTTAGCTGTGAGTTTCTAAAAATAAGTGATAACGTCGGTAATCGGCCGGCACGTGTCGGTTGGACCCATAAAACCTCCATTTATAATATCTCCGTGGTTAGATCCGGCGATGACGGCGGATGACTTTGTCATTATTCACCTTGACGATGTACAACCCCTGAACTCAACTATGGCCCTTGTCCCACCTCAGTCTGATCAATCTCTGTTATGAGCTGTTGAAATGCTGCGACATCACTCTTCCTCCTAACAAGATTATTTACTATTACGATTATACAAAACAGTAAACACCTGTTTGTTATTGCCAACTGAATTAAATTGAAACTAAATATGTTATAAGAGTAAAATAGAATCAAAGTATAATAAAAGAAGTACAATCATGTTATGTACACAACCAATAATGGAAAATAAATTCTCACATCGGCCTTTATCAGCCTGTGGATGAGCTACTATATATGTTTGGAGTCGTATCAATATTTCTATATATTGGAATCAGTTACAACCACAAATAAAACCAGATGCAATATCGTATTTTTAGTTGTGATATCAAGTAATTAAGATCGGTTTTGTATTATGATCATAAAACGCTGTCATAATAAATATAAATAAAAACTACATTTGATTTAAGATAAAGGTAATTGTGGGGGTGAAGTAGAAGTAGATGGTGTGGTTTGATTTTGTGTTTAGTGAGCTGTTGATGATGTAACAGTCAAAAGTTAGGCATTGTAGTACTTTGAACGGATGAGGGACTCAGCGTGTTCAGGACCGATGCCAATAGCCAGTCCAGGACTACCCCTTTGATGACTGTAGTTAAAAGAAACATACATCGTGCCTTTTTTACCAAGTTAAACACCTCTGGTACCCAGTTAATTTTCATCTTAAAGCACAGACACCTTAATGTTTTATAGTGTTCTGTTCTTAACGTAAATATATCAATTTAAATGAAATAGGGAAGAATTAAAACAGAAAAATCGTGAATTTGGCTGCTAAGTTGTTGAAAAAGACACAGCAGGAATTAACAAAGGTGGTTCTGTTTGGAGTTTGATTGGAAAAATATCCTAGAATGAAATAACTAGTTATGGATTCAAACTAAAATACTAAAAACGCACACTGCAATTAAAGTCTAGACGATCATTCTATAAAACTATTGTTTATTATTTATTTAAGGATGCAATACGAAAGGTAATACTTATATGCCAAAAATGTTAGTTTAAAATTTTGTTTAAATTGTTTAACACACGTGTTTTATACTCCTGTTTTAAGAAAGGCAATAAGACCCTGAAAAATTAAAATGATATTATTTGATTTTAATACCGCTTACGTAGTAAAAGAAATAATACGAAGCCGGTAGAGTGAATCAAATTCACACGCTAGTAAAAGAGGATAGAAGATAAACATCCAAGCGCGTTAGACAATAAAGGCGAATCAGAGTAGCAGATTTGTAACAATCGTAACTAAGGTTTAGTACAGCACGGGTATGCCAGTGCAACTTCACAAGCAACTGCTGGAAGTGAAATAATCTCCTACGTAATATTTAGTCGCAGTACAAATTCATAATAAACGGGGAAGATAATTGCGACCCTTCTTGACGGCTGACAATCACAGACGATTAGAAGCCCAACAAATTCGTCTGGGACTAACCCCGTGCGCAACCTACACAAAACTATTATTCTCATTTGGCTTTTGATGGGCGGCACGAGCTCGGGAGACGAGGCTCTAATTGCGTGGTGACGACCAGACCACACACCACACACCACACACCAGACACTGACCTTGACTCCACGATTATAATGGTTACCTCGGTCCCGTCAACACCGGTCCTGTGCCCTCTGAGTCTGCCGCCCAAAATACACGTCAAAGTCCCGTCGCAGCAACCCTGCTTCCACAAGGAAATTAAATTATAGTATTATTAACTTTAGATACCTTGCAAACATCCCTTTTTTGTAGGCGTCAGGGAATATGACATTATTTACCGTGTATATGATGTACTTAACTTCTTTTCAAACAGAATCTTCAACAATTTAGTCTTAGAACAGACAAGCACTCTCATAGTTCTAGATATGATTGATGTCTACTTTGTTAGATTAATTAAATCCAAAGAAGTTACCTAGCCACTGGAATCAGACTATTCAATAGGCTCCAACTCTTGCTAGGACGTGTCTCACTGTAGATTTAAAAACACTCTGTTAAAGTCGCTTCTACAACAGTTCCATTACACCATTGAAGACTTCGATAAATCCAATGTGGACACACTGCAGTTTTTAATGGTAGGTTATGTTACCTTCTTCCAATGTTGTTTTAAGCCATATTTTGATTTTGTAATTTTGAATTAGAATAAGTTGACTTTGTCTATTGCAACCAATGTTGTTTAAAGACGATAAATGATAAATTATTTATGATTATACATCCTATGGAATGTATTCTGAAGGAAACATATCTTCCTGGGTAGTATATTTATTCCGGAGGATGTATAATAAATTTCATTAATTGCTATGTGTAAACATACTTCTGTGCTGTAATTTATGAATTTTGAAATCCCTAGTCACACTAAGTTATTTAGTAAACAATGTAGACTTATTTAGGGCCAGAAGTTCAGCTCTGAACAGCTGAGTAACGCCTGCGGCTCACACTTACAACATACCGAGTTTAAATTCCGAACTGGCCATTCTGAATTATTTTATTACGAGTTTTCGTTTCACCTAGACAAATGTCACGACGATTATCCAAAGAACACCCCACCAGGATATCTGGTAGAGGGGACTATATGGTCCTAACCTCATCTGGTAAAACAAAGCCTTCACAAAAGTTAAACGAGATTGCACGCAGCACGCTGACGTGAGGGAAGTGAATTTCCGCATTAAAACCTTATAAAGATCAAATAAAGGGTTTAAACCACCACTGGTTTAATTTTTTTGAAAAATGAAAATTGATATTTTTTGGCTGTTTTGATGCTCCTGGTTATATTTTAATTCACTAATAGGATGCCAATATTGTTCATTATAAAATTAGAAGGAGGTATTGTCGGGATAACAAGTTGGTATAGGGGTATGGGGGGTGATAAAACGATATTAAGATATGAAAAACAGCCTTTTACAGTGTAAAATCCCCATAAGACAACGTACTGTATTTTGACAATTAACATTTTCTTTAATAACTTGGTAAGTACTTGTGCTATAATGATGAGGGAGGGCTTAAAATCTTTGGCTTTTTACGTACAATAAGTTAAAAGGTGTACTTTTGGGGCTTTTCGTACCCTTTTTGTGCCCAAAAACTCAAAATTTGAAACTTAAAATCCCATAAAAGGGGGTTAGAGTTTTCCGATTGTTTTGCCCTACGAACTTGTCCAACTGATTATAAAAGGAATGTCTCTACCAAATTTGAAGTAAATCGAACAAAATTGCGACCGCTAGAGTGCGAACACACACACACACACACACACACACACACACACACATAAAAAGTTTTTAGAGACTCCTCAAATCGTGTTCAGGGGGTCACGTCCACTAACTAGTTACAAACAGGACTTGTTTTTAAATAACGCAACTACTATAGGTTAAAGTCACGTACCAAAGGTTACTAGTTTAATAATGTTACTTGTATGAATATGAAAGAAATTTTATTTTATTTATCATTACAAAAAAATTCCTTAGACTACGCAAGAACTGTATAGAGATGAATTTGACGGCCAGCTTGTAAACGAGAGTGTGGGGGGAAAGCTCCCCCACCACAACCCTTCTTACTTATGCCAATAGATAAGTGATTCGATTTGTTGTTTTAATACAATATTTTATCGCGATCGTTAAAAATAATAATATTTTATTGAAAGTTTCTCGGATACCTTTGTCAGTAAACAATGTATGACAAGTGGTGGGGGTAACCTCCCCTCAACCCGCTGTTTACGAGCTGGCCGTCAAGTCATCTTTTACAGTACGGTACACTTAATTTTATCCTGCAGCCTCTTTTTGTAAACACAAGAAAATGCTAAGAAGATCTTTGAGATTATTTCAATGTGTATTGATAAATGTTTCTTGTTCACTAGTCATACTTACGCTCATGTAAAGGTTCATATCCGTTTTATTTGTAGTATAGAAACAAATATTACTCACCATCCCGTGACAGAGGCTGACGGCCACGGAAGACATCGGGTCGCCTTGCACCGTGCCGGTGTAGAAGCAGCCCTCTGGCCTCAGGCCGAGGTGCTCCAGCTTGGAGGTATTCGCCCACACGTGCGTCACCTGGGGGCGGAGACCTGATGGTTAGAGTCGGAGGGGTTGGAGGTGTAAAGCAAAAGAGTCAGGGACTAAAGGTTTGCATATTAAAGTTATTCAAGGTGTATATGTGTGCGTAAGCACGATAACTCTCGTAAAAAAGGTCCGATCATAATGAAATTTGGTACAAATGTGTAAAGTACCATTTGTTTTAACGAGTTCGAAAATCAGACGAATCGCACCATTCAAAGGGGGGTTCTGGGGGGGGTTTGTACCCCAAAAATGTATTTTTTGGGGGTTTTCACACGCAATTTTTATTTAAATCAACATTTAATTTATACCATTGAAATCAGCTTGAAAAACAAACAATTTGGTATTTTGATCATTTATCTACGTAAATTGGTTACTGAGATATTGAAAGTGCTAAACACAGTACGTTGTCTAATGCTATTCTTATGGAGAAAAATAAAAATTGTATTTCTCACTTATAAACTGACGAAACTTGGTATATGGCTTCATCTTGTTGTGGTTTGTTGTTGTTTGCACAAAAAACAAAATTTTCACGTATGGTTCCCGTAGCAGCAAACCTAGGTACTCAGTCCCCATGTTATTCTTATGGGAATCATTAAAATGTTATATATTGCTTATTTATAAATGTATATGAATGAAACTTGGTATGTCACTTTACTTAATTGAGTTCTATTAATATTTGCATAAAAACCCATTATTTTGTGTTCCTTGTTGTAGCAAACCTGCGTACTCATCCCCAATGTTATTCTTATGGAGAATAATTAAAATTGTATTTCTCACTTATTTGTGAATATATTTTTATGACACTTGGTATGCGGGTTTATGTGGTATTGAGACATTGGAAATTCACTGAGTACGCAGGTTTCCTGTGACGGGGGTATTTGTTTATCTATTGATAATAAAGAGGCCAAAGAGAGTTGCCCAGATCTTTTGTAACAAAAGTTCTAGTTACACTCTCACTAAAACGTTAATCAGATAAAAAACGCATTCGTCCTTCTATATACTTAATACGTACAAAATAAATTTCCTTTCTAAAAGACGTAAAGAACTCAATATTGCTCACAATACCACATTTAAAATCAATTGGAAAATTATGATTGACATAACTGTATTAATCTACAGTTTGGAAATTATGCATTTTAGTAATTTATTTCCCTTAATCCATCATGTGAAGTTTAAAACAAAACGTTTTACGATCAATCATATATTAGGTATATTAATTTAAGAAATCATTATAATAAATACATCTGTATTATTGTGCTGTAAAACTTTATATAATAAAATAAATAACGACTTTTTAAAATTTGGATACGAGTTGGGATACACAGGTTTGTTTATATCATAACGGGGTTCAAAACAAAGAGAACTAAAGCTAAGCTATCAGCTGGAAGTGAAATCAGTGAGGCCCACGTCCACATGAGGACTAAACGAAGGAAGTCCGTGTTAGGAGCGGTAACAAATCGTCCACCCACAAGCGTTCATTTATCATAAGCCCATTTTGTGACAGTTACCTTTTAAATTGCGGTTTAAAGCTGCGATCCTTACTAGGCTCCAGTTAATGGCTGACATTTGTTTCTGACTCCTACGTAATGTTGCTTAACCCCGAGCTTCACATGTTGACTATGACCTCTGGCGATTAAGTCGGCCCTATTTGGAAGCGTATTAAAGATGTACACGTTTTTAATTATATTTCCCAAAAATATATGGATACCAACCAAATTATTAATTTCGATCATCATTATTAAAATATTTTTTTAAACTTTTTCGTAGAATATTTTATAAATATTGGCATTGTTATATCCCTAGAATGTGCAAAACATCCACATTGCTATTTTATAATGTGGTTTAACAATGGACTACAACACCACATACATCAGATTTCCGATAGTTTAAAAACGGTATTAAATTTGAACATAACGTTTTAATACCAATGTCAAACACAAGCAGAGGCCATTATACTCAGACTGCAGGGCAAGGTAATACATTTCTTAATTCACCTTATAAAGGACATAAACAAACTTGAATTCTTCGTATGAAATTCCCGTCATAAAATCTGAGAAGGCGACGAGTGTATGGTCAAATTGATTTTTCCTCATGTAACAAATTCAACTGGACTCTTTAGCCCCCCGCCGAGATGAAATAATTTGCACGTGTTTAATGCAAATAAAAACATCATTATTTATTCTGACGAGGGTCCGAAGGTCACGAACCGGTTGCGAGGAGGCGGGACGTCATAAAACGCTTCTGGTAGGAAGGGAGAGCTCCATCTGTCGTGCAACGAACTAAATGCTCTCTTGTTCATGGCTTGCCGAATTGTTAATATTAAAAGACACGGTCTCATTGCTAAAACAACATTATCCATATATTAATCCAGAAGGTTTTTTTTGTTCCTTGGCCATATCTCCCTTAATACTTTAACAAAACCAATACTTGATCCACCACGTGGAAAATTAGCGTCACCACTAAATGTAAAAAATAAACAAACAATTCAAAACCATAAAAGTGATGATTTAATGGGCGATTCTCACTTATTTACTTGTACACGTAAAGGCACCATCTTACGGCGGCAATTTCAACCAACTCAAACCAGATGTTACAATGTGCAGGCCAAAGTACACATGTATACACTGAGCAAGCTGCGCATTGGCTATTGTAGTTTGTAGTTATTGCATCCTATGTTTGTTTACAATTATAAACATCTGTTAAGAACAAATAGAAGCATTAAACGTTTAATAATTTTACATGACGAGGAATTTTCAAGATAATTATGTGTAAAATCTTAGAGGTATTTTTAACAAAACTAAAATCTTGCCCTTTAAATTCTATCTATTTTCTCTCTTTTTCGACATACGATGGGGCAAATGATAAACTCCATGTAAACAGTTTGATAAAAAATATCTAAAGTAATCATTAAATTTGGTTAATTACCAATAAATGTAACTAAATAAAGAAGGATATTACTGAAGGAAGATCCCTACTACAGAGATAACTATCGTTTTAGAGACCTATCTGATTGTGTTTCAACAAACATTTCAATATTACTAAAGTTTTAAATGCATACCAGTCTAGATTATTTGCACAGTACATATTTCAAAATTGATCCAGCTTCCTGTTTAAAGTACTCATCAAACAGGGCTCCTACGACGCTAGGTGCTACTTCTATTCGTCTCCAACTCAAATCAAGTTAATATATCAACCTTAATAGTATTCATTTTGAACTATGAGAGGCAAGCAGATTATGTGTAAACTTAACCTAACCTGACCTAAAGAGCTGAACATTAACAGTATTAATTTTGACCTTGAGAAAAAAGCAGATTATAAATGTAACAGTCGGAATAGTTTCAATTATTTGTACAAAACGGTCAGTTCTTGATGTGTATCCACTCAATAAATATGACAACGTACAAATAATAATAACAAACACTTAATCAATTTAAAGGTGGTTCTAATCACGACCAAAGGCGTTGCGTGTAAATGTTAGCACCCACGCCCCCGACAAGCACCTGCCTAATTCATGAACCTTCGGTATAATGAGATTTGCAGCTCATAAATTTTGATAATTATCTTCCCACGCAGTTCAAGACATAAAATCGTCTTTATTACTCCAGGCATAACATCTTCGTACTCTTCTCTTTGTTTCGGGTGATGCTTCGTTAATTTCTTTTCATCAAGCACGTAAAGTCATTGAGAAGTATTTTTTTACTGTTTTCTAATTGGGATGCTCCATTTTAAATCAGAAGCAAGAGTGAAAAGTACTAAAGTTATACAATTTTAATATGTAATTTTTGAAATAGGAATGTATGAAAAATTGGGATGTGTAATATATGGGGGGTTTGCCTTGAATACATATCGTCCCTGAAGATTTTCTTATCGTTATTATTTGAAATTAATAAATTGACTTGAGAATCTATTTCGTATAAACAAAGAATTTAGTTTTAAAACCTTATTTGACTTGTGTATTTTAGCCTTAAACTTGAGAGTAGAACGTTTCCAGCAAAGCAAGGGGGAAGGTGTTAAAGTACAGTTGGGGAACTAAGAAGTATTAACGAGGCTGTTTTCAAGATTTTGGGGGCCGTCGTTTTCACTACTATGCCAGAAGGATCAATGAGAAAACTCGGGAATGGATGAAACCAAAAAGGAGTTTCTTTAGTTTTAATTCATTATGGATAGGCATTAGGGATAAGTTTAGGCTGTTTAAGAAATTAGGGTGGGCACTTTGTCATCACTGATTTGAAAAAAAACGGGTTTCACGACCTATAGTTTCAGGATCCAGAATTTGTCTTCAGGTGCAAAAGAATACCTTGTGACAACAAATCCATGGAAAACTGGATAAAAAAACTAATCCAAAACAAAGAAATGTGAAATCATCAAAAAGATCAGACAAGAAAAACAAGTAAATTATAACCAAGACACCCCAACACCTTTATACCTGAGTATGAATCAGGCAGATCTGAGTATTCGCGCTGTGCAGTGGTGCTTCGTCTGCTACTAAATTATCTACATATTTGACTGGACTGCTACCACTAAATATATCATGTTCAAGGTATCCTTCACACTTAACTTTGGTGTAAGATTCAAGATCAAGAAACGTCGTGAAACTTCTGTAATCGGTGAGTACAAATGTTAGTACTGATTTCTTTAACGGATTTTAAAATTCGTTGTGTGGCGATTTATTAAATGAGAAACCCCTTGATGCTTTGTGACTTTATAGCTTGCAAAAGATTTAAACATAATAAATTATCTTTCTTCAAAATAAATTCAAATTTATTTCTGTAAGGGAATGAAAACTTAAAGGAGATGTTTAAGCGTTGACGAAAAATATATTTGTATTTCTTACCTAAGAATGATGTGCCGATTTGAGCTACCTCTACCATCACACTACCCGCTTCGTCAGGGTCACTAGTATATGCACCTTCTCTTGACAGAGCGTCTGGATACCGTTCTGAACATTTTTACGATCTTTGCTTCATTATCTTTGATTAATTCAACTAATTCCTAATGGAACGCTATTGCCTCTAAACATTGGGACTGAAACAAATAACTCTAACGAAGCAGAACAAATACTTTACCTTTATGTCGGGCAGGACGAAGCGGGAGTCATGTGCGAGGAGTAACCGGAAGTGGCGGCCAAAGGCGGTAAACTCGTACTGGGGGTGCGGGTCCCAGATGGTCGCCATCTTGTGGCGGAAGTGACCAGAGTGGTGCCTCAGCAGAGGTATTGGCTCTCCTGAAAGACAAATTAATAATTGAAAAAAGCTAGTTAACAGTATTTCAAACTATAAAAGCTCCTGAACATCTTAATACCATATAAAGCCACATATCAAGTTTCATTAATATATATTCATAAATAAACGATTTTTGACATTTTAGCGAATTTCCCATCGCTCTACGTCAATTGGTTGATATTGAAAGTGCTAAACACAGTACGTTGTCCAATGTTAACCTTATGGAGAATAAGCAAAATTGTATATCTCGCTTACCAATGAACATATATTAATGAAACTTGGTATGGGTATGGTTAGGGTTTACTGATTTTTGCATACAAAATTCATTTTTTGTGGTCGCCATGGCAGCAAACCTGCGTACTCAGCAGCTATAATGTTATTCTTATGGATAATAAGAAACATGTGATATCTTGCTTGTTTATGAACTTAAATTGGTATGTTGCTTCATCTAGTGGTGATCCATTGGTATTTGCATAAAACCCCAATATTTTTGGTCCTACATTCAGCAAACCTGCATACTCAGTCCTAATGTTTTTCTTAAGGAGAATAATGAAATGTCATATTTCGCTTATTTGTGGACATGCTTTGATGAAAGTGGCTTCATGATGTAAGAAGTATCATTTGACATTCACTGAGTAAGCAGGTTTGCTGCAACGGGGGTATTAATTATTCTCGATAAGAATAACATGGCAGCTGAGTATGCAGGTTTGCTGAAACAAGAAACACAAAAAATGGGTTTTTATACAAATATAAATATAACTCAACTAGGTAAAGTCACATACCGTACCAAGTTTTATTAATTTATGTTCATAGTTTACGGAGATACATTTGACTTATTCTCCGTAAAAATAACTTGAGGGCTGAGTACGCAGGTTTTCTACTTAGCAAAAATACAGTTTTCTGTGCAAATATCAATAGACCACAACAATATGAAGCAATATACCAAGTTTCGTCAGGATAAGTTGACAAATAAGCGATATATACAATTTTTCTTATTCTCCATAAGAATAACATTGGACAACGTACTGCGTTTAGCACTTTCAATACCTCTGTAACCAATTGACGTAGAGCAATGATAAAAACACCATATTTTTTCAAACCAATGTTAATGGTGAAAAATAAAATTTGATTCACCAAAATATTATATGTAAAAAACTTAAAAACCCGTTTTTGGGGTACTAAACCCCCCAAAATACCCCTTTGGAAAGAGCGATCTGGCTGGTTTTCGAACTTAAAGTCATAAATGTTGCTTTAAATGTTTATACAAAATTTCATCAAAATCGGGCCATTTTTACTAGAGTGATCGCACCCACGGATACACATATACGGACTATGGGTATATATATATATATATATATATATATATATATACAGTTTTGAACGGATGGTGTTTTTGGCATCTGGGGACATCAAAACGAAAAGTTATTATGGTCCTGTGATTAGGTCATACCATGCCGACTACGGTAATAGCTTCTTTTCTATAGGGGAAATTCGCTAAAAATGTTACCATTATTAAACTTCCACAGCAAACTTGTAACAGAAGAAGACCATCCAGAATAGGCGTGTAGTTAAAAGGCCACAGAATTTTTTTGATTGACAGTAGGCATCGTTCTAAGTTACCGGTACAGCATAATGAATGCCGTATAATAATATATTTTCCTAAAAGTCATAGCATTTTGAACATTTATAAGTTTAGAGCAATTATTTAGAATCAGTTTCACGGACGGCAGCCAGCTGGTCTACTACACTAATTACCACAGTTAAAACCCCAATAAACATACAGAATGCATGACGAAAGTATAATACGAGGGCAGCTACGAAATGGCCACTCATAACCGTAAAACTACTCCTCGAGTATCAATCAAATTATAACGGACTTTCTCTCCTAGACATATTCAAAAATTCAACTTTCGCCTGGAACTAATTTTGAAACATTTACATAAAATCTCTGAGTTACAAATTCGTTAGTGAAAAGTAGTTATTGTAGATTGGACGATTCGTTTGTGGCGGACGCTGTAACGCTGTGTCTATTGTCGAAGGCCTTGACTTCTAGACACACACCCACGATGGTGGCGCACGCTATCGGCCCAGATGTGAAGTATTGCAGGCGGACGGACGGTAGTCATGCATCTTCTGTCCGCTGGAACTATGCTGCCGCCGAGGTATAACTCATGTATTGCGCTTATAGCACCACTGCCCGCGCAAATCTGATTACAAGATGCATGACAGGAAACGCAGCAGCACTCTCCGAACGCTTCGGTTCTGTTCACAGCGTGAAACGTCAGGATTGTCCTTCCCACAGGGACAGCCTTCAGTTCACAACAGATGTGTAGGTCATTCGTTTGAATTACGACTATCGTATTATAGACTACCGATTCTAGCTCTTTGTTTTGTAACGTAATACAAATTGATTTACGTGTAAAAAATAACAACTTTTGCTGCAGTTCACGACAAAATTAAAGTAACCTAACCTAACTCCGCAGAGCGCTGTATGGTGGTTCTTCGTTGTGCAACTACAAATTAATTAATTTTGATCTAAAAATATCAGGTAAACTTTTAACAACAAATCTAGACAAAAAATAAGACTTGAACCAAAACAAAAAAACCGCAAAATTAAAAAAATACAGACCCGAAAAAGCAATCAGCAAGAGTAGGATTTGATCCCGGAACTACCTGATTATGAATCCAACACTGTATCCATTGGTCCACCACAACATTTCGATCCGTGGGAAACATACAATTTAACAAGCTGTGATCCTCTAGATGCCATTTGAGTAGTCGAATACGATAATCGGTAGTCTATAAACGATAGTCGATATTTAATCGAATGACCTTCCCATCTGTAGTGAACTGAAGACTATCCAAGTCGGAGGTAGCGGCCATGTTGGATTTTTACTGCATAAGAACAAATGTTAAACAGAACACACAATATTTAGTTTTTTTATGGTCAGAAATATATGAAATATATCTTAAATCAAGCTCGTTTCAAAACTTTAAAGTATATTTACGAATTTGTGTGTGGGTGTGAAATATTTTTTCACTTCTAAAACATTAAGAAAAATAAATATTGCCAGTTTGGCGTTTTTGTTAGGGAAATAGTGCTTAGTTCCGAGCATAACAATTGTCAAATCATTTAGTCTAATATTAAAAGATAAATATGGTTTTTAGTGAAGAGTTGCCAAGCACAAAGTCTCAGTCAGCACAGTCAGTAAAACCATAGATTAAACATAATCCTTGTGGTATTCTTAATCTATGGTAAAACTGTCTCTGGTTAGCCTACGCTCAGACGGGGCCTACGATAAATATTGTAGTTCCCGGCTCAGCTCACCTCCTACAAAAAATTACGCACTTTTCGGCACGTAGGAATACTCACTTATTTGCCGGCGATTCATGTTAAATAAGACAAATACTCCTACGTATTAATATAGCGGCCACGCAGTTTCTCTCTCGTAGATATTATTCAGGGTGTAATTGAGGATGAAAATCGAAGCCCAATAATGGTAAGAATAGTTTATGTCGGCTCTACCTTTTTAGTAAAATAGTTTGTAACATCATTGGCACCACAACGTATTATTTGGTTAGTTCCAAATTTCGCCTAAACTTACGCCTAACCAGCACCTGCGACTTCAACGTCCTATTAATACCATCAATATCTATAAGTTAGTACCTTGTTACCTACAAATTTCCTTAGATAATCATAAATTCGAAACCTTTATTTAAGGGTTGATTTCAAAGGGGTTTTCCTATGTTATAGAGTACGTGCAATCTTATACAAACAATGGGTATCTGTTCCCTTTTGAGTTTTTAAATAAAGGGGTTTTCCCGGTTTTTTCGACACATAATTAGGTAAAGCTGTCAATAAAGTCTTTTGTAGTTTCATAATGTTACGGATACCTATTTTTAAAATTAATAGGTAATTATGAAAATAATGATTAGCTACTCTTAGGCAAGTGGATTTCAAAAGTGCTGATGTTTGGTTTAGTTGTTTTAAAGCAGAGGATTAAGTGTTTTAAAGAACAATACAAGTAAAATTAACATCTCCTGTTTATTCACAGTTTTATAAAATTTTAAACTAATAGATAAAAGAAAATTCCCAGTCCAATACAAGCCTACTTGAGACATTTTTTGGGACACATACTCAACACTGGCCCTCACTTCATGCAGTTACTGCCTGTAACCACGACCTCTTGTATAATCTTTTAAGCGCCCAAGTCCCTGAGGCCCCACCCTCTCCCTTCATTGTTCTTTCCATCATTATCTACTTGATCCATCATCTACTAATCTACATCTTAACGATGGTTTGTTTGAATATTACCCTTGACTGAATCAAATTCTCATTGGGTTGTGCAGTGACGAGGAGAAGGGAGCAAATTGACATAATAGTAAGACTAAACTTAATCATTACTTAAGTGAGTTTTCACACGGTAAAACCTATGTTTTTTATTTAGTTTGAGCCTCGTCAAGAGTAAATAATGAAGTAGTGTAGGAAAAAAATAAAAATGATAGCCCAGTAAAAGTGTAACAATTAAATAACAATAAAGTTGTCAATATACATCAGTAAAATACATAATTTTCATCACGCTATATTTGAAAGTAGCCCATTACCATGCAGCTGACATCTACGAAAAATTATCTATTTCCTTGTAATAAAACAAAAAATGATAAGCTGAATTTGCCTGTCCTAAACATTATTTTCCACTCCCAAACAATACTTCGCCTGTCCCAAACACAACTTTTCCTGTCCTAAACAATTGAAGTTCCCGTTTTGTTCAACAGGAGTACCAGTGTGATTTCGTTATTTGTTTTGATAATTCTTTGTTCAGACAGCTGACTTTAACACTAAAATCAATTAGTAAAACCTTTTTGTGTTTACTTATGGAAAATTAATAGACTATGAAATATCAGGTAACTTTGTTTAAAGTTTAGGGTGATTATTTGCATCGTGATGAAAAGTATCGTTCACTACTCGTCACAAAAGTCTTATTTTGGGGCTCGAGAACATCTTCCAAGCTCGGCTTCGCCTCACGCGTAAAATGCTATCTTTCCCTAAAATAGGTCACTTTCACCACTAGTAGTAAAATGTACTATTCCTGTTGCTAAGAAATGTCATTTTAGGAATAATGAAGTGTGTAGGTTAATCAAATTATTATTTCAAGCTGAAACAAACGTGTTTACGGTTCAATATAGTAAAATATAACTCTTAACTATCAATCAGCTTATTACAATGTTTAATTAACTACTGTTATCCACTCACTAATGCATATTCTGGGTACTCATGAATCACTAGCCGTTACCCGTCGCGGCTTCGCCTGCGCTCACTGCATAGCGTTAGTAAGATATATATGTTAACTGGTTAAGCGTCGCGTCGTATTCCAAGGCAGAAATGTTAAAGAACCTTCCCCCCGTATTTCTGGTGAACATTGTCCGCCGCTTCTTAAAGCATGAGCTCGTTTCTG
This sequence comes from Allygus modestus, assembly GCA_963675035.1. Taxonomy (NCBI): domain Eukaryota; kingdom Metazoa; phylum Arthropoda; class Insecta; order Hemiptera; family Cicadellidae; genus Allygus; species Allygus modestus. Next base: position 27,574,210 of record OY776114.1, read on the forward strand.
TAGATCACAGTTTTGCCATTTCAGTTGCTTTCAAACTGGCCTTCCGCTGAGCTTGCTCTGCCAAAGGTTCAAACGAGTTTTCGACTGCCCCAGCTTGTTTCGCAGCTGATGAAGCCTCGCCCCAGACGCGGCAACCCGCCAAGCAGCGCGTCAAACGGATTTGAATCAATGGGCGGAACGACACGACCAAATTAAATTGGGCATTTTGAAACTTGCACGATGCGCATTTCTACGTTGCTTTTCTTCTGACGTGTGTGCTGCCTGCCGTAGAGCTTGTTTAAGCCTTCTAATTTCCATTTGTGCTGAAGTTTCCTGACTTATATCCACTTTATTAAATCGGACGTTTTCAAACTTTGAGACGAACTTGTTTTTCGTTTCCACGGCATTATTGTAATCAGTTAACTTTGCAGTTAAAAGTGCATCAAAAATATCAACATTAATTTAAACAAATAAACAAACTCAAATTCTGAAATGAAGAACAGGTGTTTTAGAAATTGTAATGCCCATAAGACTAACTAGAGAAGTTTACACGAGTAATCAAGTGATTGAATAAAACAATTTCATGAGATTATAATACAAATTATAACGTTGATTGGGCATAGTAGAGTAAAATTAATTGTTAAAGTATAACCTTCAACTAAACCACCATCACAATCAAACATACAATCAAACATTTTGAGAAAACGGCATTTTATCTATACAGAATTTGTTTTCCATTTATATACTATCCATGTGTAAATCTCCGTTAAGGTCAAACTATTATTTAAATCATAACTTTAACCTGAAATCAACTTGAAGCAAATTAGACTTGTAGAGTAATATTTTAAATGACAAGTGTATTATAATTATGCCTGGTTCTCAATCGTGGAACTAACTTCTATAAATCCCATATTGGAAATTTAGAAGCTTGGCTATTCAATTGTAACTATTAATCATTTTCTTCCTTGGTGAGAATAATAGAGGAGGTTGAACCAGCGGCGGACTTCAAACGATTGTGATGTGAGCTGTCTGCACATAAGATGAGTTTTCAATTGTTCAGTCTTGGTAGATAGATTGAGTCCAGCAACCATTCCACAGAGATTCAAAGATTGAAGCTAAATGATCGTTATACATTCATTAGTTACCATAAGAGTAAGTCATAAATTAAAATTAATAATTAGGCATGTTTATTATAGTTTCTGTTAATAAAAATAGTTTATCGGAAAGTAGTATAGGAAATATTTAACTGAAACCCAACCGTAGTTAACTGGGACCCAACTGAAACCGTTGTAGTTTCCGGCCGTTGAAACGCGTTGGGAGAATTGTTGTGGCAATTACTTGGAAATGTTTTTGATAAATTACCAAAGTGAACGAAACTTTCGTAAAACAGGTTTATGTCATGGTAAAAGTAATTTGATGGGACTGTGAAAGTTGACGTTGCCTTAGGGGGAATCAGGTAGAGACGCCAAATGGATCATGACTAAAGCCCCATAAAATTATGGGAGAACGTCAGTAAAATAATGTTAATTCAATTTGAAATGAAAAAGGAGTAACCTATTCAATTGGGAATTGAAGGCAATGACACATTTACTGCTAATGAAATAAAAGTCAATAGTAATTCAAGAAAAAAAAGATAGTTGGTTAGTTCATGAAAAGTTTAATCGTTCATATTAAAGTTAAAATTAATGAATTGATTTATTTACAAGCTATAATCAAAGAAACACTGGATGGTGATACCAATTAGACAATGGCTACAACCATTGAGTATACAATAACCCTCCGTATACTAACACCCTGTGAATTCAAAGCTACAATTTGAAAGAAGTTCTCAACTAAAATAGTTAAAAGCAAATATTTATCTACACCAATTTTCGTTGAACTACCTATCACAAAATATAACACAAGGAACCGATGCGGGGATCAGAAAATGTTGCATTATTATCCTCCTGAAGTATAATAACTACAGTGTGATAAAGCTTCTAAATTTAATGAAGCGCATTTAAACACCTACCGTTTTAAACAATTTATTCTCGCAAAAGACAGTCGGATTTGCCATTTCAATTTGTGTCCAGCAAGGCAATAAGCGGCAGATATTCACACCGTTCATTATCCAATTATTGGGGCGGACAAGCGCATCGTGCAAGTTTCAAAATGCCCAATTTAATTTGGTCGTATCGTTCCGCCCATTGATTCAAATCCGTTTGACGCGCTGCTTGGCGGGTTGCCGCGTCTAGGGCGAGGCTTCATCAGCTGCGAAACAAGCTGGGGCAGTCGAAAACTCGTTTGAACCTTTGGCAGATTTTATTTATACGTCGGTCAACGAATACATAAGAGGGGGTTCCAGTCACGTGACATTTCGCGTTTATACCTTCTTCTCCCATAAGGCTAATCTTAATTTTTAATCCCGCCCCCCCTATTCAAACTAATTGACTCTTGGCTCAGTTTAAAGAACAACAATTACAGTGTACAGAGGTTTTATCTCAAACAATAGTCGTTCAGTAAAATTTTAAAAAAATCAGTAAAATAATCAGTACATGCGATATTTATTAACTATTTCAACTCTTGGTGGTATACAAATTCTGCTCACTAAAATCGGTAGGTAATTTATTCGCTTAATACTATGAGCCATAAATCAACAATTTTGGATAATCCGTTGAGAAGGGACGGGCTTTGAAAGTAAACATTGGTCTAAAGGTAGAAAGTGGTAGAAGCAGGTGGTTGAAGCACCCCTCTTAAGGCAATGAATAAGACATATAATAAGGCTTAGTAACCTAGCCTTTTTTAGAGTCAATTTTAGGGTAAAAGGGACCAAATCATAAACTTGATGACAGCACAATTGTCTATGGTTGTGCCAACAAAGAGTGATATTTATTGTCAAATTAAATTCCTTAAATACGTGTTTAGAAGATTGTCGTAGAGGATTAAATATTCCTCTGTTTGAAAAGCTTTTGCAGGTTGTCGGTTCATTGACGGTGGACGGTAGAACAAATAGCCTTGTGAGACGGTAGCTTATGATGAATTTCAAGAAAAATAAGAATTAAATATGAATACTATAATTGGTTCAATCTTGTCAGTGCTATTTCTAACTGGTTTCATTTTATTTAATTGATTGAGACACAAATGCTACAAAACAGGTTCTTAACCCAATTACAAAGTAGCATTATCACTAACATTCATTTTTAGGGATTTTTCCTTCAAGTCCAGTTTCATGAAGTACTACTCAATGTCTTCAAAGATACTAATATAACACTATGCACATGACACATGCATTTAAAGTTTTAAACTACACACTACAATTAAATAAATATGTTAAATTCAATTACTCCATACCAAACATACTGAGTTAGAGGTAACGTTCAGTCTAAATGCAAAAACTTAATAAATATTTATATATTATACAATAAGACAAACCTAATCTAATAAATGTTGTACAATTTGTTTTCTAAATTTTCTGAGTGTATCTCCGAATATATCTACGGTATTTGGTAATGAATTATAAATTCTTCACATATCATTTAGCGGGGAATTAACTCCTAAATTGGTTCGAGAGTAGTGGGGGGAGAACAACAGACGACAACGGGAATTGTGCCGCGGCACATTGAACTGCAGTTTAGATAACAGAGTTACGTCATCAAGGGCACCACCCACCAGCTGATGCAGGTAAACCAACATAGCGACCCGCCGCCGCTTGTGTAGAGAGTCCAGTTCAAATATTCAGGGAGGATTAATCAATCAACAGCGTAATGACGATGGTAATCCCAAACTTGAGCTACTTCCTAATGTAGGATCCGAACCAATGACCACTTCTTAAGATTTGTACAGATTTGATCTACAAACATATCAGAGCAGAAAAAATAATTCGCAAAGAGGTTAGCTTATTTGATCTCTGTCACGGTAGGATATAAACGCCAGGCTCGATTATATAATTAAATAATCAGACACGAGCGTCGTGCTACAATTTGAAGCAGCAAATTTAATCCACCCCGGTGGGTGTGGTTGAGTGGTTGAGTGGTTGTGTGGTTGTGACCAGGTGGTTGGCAGCCCGCCACGCGCTGTGTGAACTGCGGTTTATCCGGGGGATCGGTTTGACGATCTTATCTGATGATGTGTGGGTGGTCCCTGCCATTCCTTACCTTCTACACGCATTTCAAATGTAAGGCTAGGGTTTTATGGTATCCAACGATTTCTGTTTGAGGAACTGATATTGGGAAAATATATTAGGGTCAAATCGATTCTTATCAGATTGATACATTTCTTTCTGGTTTTATTTGACAGAGATAGATCTTGACATGTGCTAAACTACAAAAGATGAGTGTACTTATTATTTTTGCATTTGTCGTTGGGATTAAAGAAATTAAAGTAATTCAGAAATAGTTAATACTTCTCAAAATTAATACTTCTCATTTAGTTCCTTCTGTAGAGAAACGAGATTTTAGAGAGTCCCCAAAAACCTATGAGAGGTTTTGGGTATCAATTGCACTAGGATGAATAGCTTATTTGATTGATCAATTTTACCTTTTTTTAGAACGTACAAATTTGCATTGAGTTACCTAGTATCAAGTTTCTTGTGGTATTTTCTTGAACGTTGTTCATCTGTTGTTTCGAGAAAGAGCTTCTTAATTCCAGTCAATATTTCTTCATACTTTCTCTTGCCATATCTTAAGCTACTACGAGGGAGTCTATATTTCAAACACATCCTTCAAGTACCAACAATTAGTTCTAATCTGAATCAGAGCTTAAACAATGACATCATAAACAATTAGAACTGTTACGAGAGGGTATGAGGAGGGCAGACACATAACTCTAGGACGCGCCTGGCGCGCAACAGAGAATTATGTGGGAGAGGCACAGACGCAGACATAGACAGCCTAGGCGCGGACAATGCGGTATAAATCTCAATTACTCTGGTAGCCCCGTGTATTCAGCGCGCTGGCATATTTGTCTGTCGCGAGGACATATTGCCACTGCCTCAGGTGACGACTGCAGCTGATGGACTACGTGCGAAACCAACGAGTGAGAAGAATTTCATGATTTGGAAGAATTTTAAGATTTATAGTGGCATAAATGGCAAAAACGTGTTTTGTAACTAAGATTACGACATTCAACAAGTTGAAACTAAAAGTAAAGGAAATATTTCGAATAACAATTTAAAGAAATACTTAAAACCCGATTGGTCAGGGTTGGGTAAATTGTATAGCCTGAACAACTTTATTTGAGTATAAGCTGGCAAAAATGTCTATACATACTTAAAATGTAGCATAATTTAGCTTCATTGAATAACTGAGCCCATTTGCAAAACTTAGTAGCACATTCAAGACTAGAGTGCATTTTATCGAAGAAAAACTCTAAATTAGGCAAAGGTGATTACTATTTATCTAAGAGTCACTGAAGGTGAATATTAAAACCTAACTATTTAAAGATGTTTAAGCTTCGTCTAAACACTAATTACCTCCAATCGGCTATACCATGGATGCTTGGTTGTTAACCTTCATGAAATTATAAAAGCTCTATTTAAATCGGTTGGATCGCGTTCAATTCAACCTGATCAATTGTCTAATATTAAATTGCCCTTGTTTTTTGTAATTTTACTTTAAAAGACTAAAGTGTTCTAGGGTCTAGGACAGTTTCTTGAAAGGTTATGACGTAGGTCTCCTGTCCTCCTCGTCACGGCATTCCTGAAAACACCACCCTAGTTGATAAACATTACTTAGGGACTTAAATAAAAACATGGGGCTCCGTCACCTACATATATCTGTTTCTCCCATAAAACAAACGTCCAAGATCGTCCCTCCTCAACGGAATATCCGAAATTTATTTAAGGCTAATTGTTGATTTAAGGCTAATTTTGGTGAAAAAAAATACCTAGCGATTTCAGTGAGCAGAATTGTGATATCACAACGAGTTAATCCGTATAACATCGTAAATACTGATCATTTAGAAAATTAATTGAGCGAATATTATTTTGATATCGAAATTCTGTCACTGGAATCGCTAGCCATGAGTTTGATATTAAAACGAGTTCGCACGCAGCACGCTGACGTGAGGGAAGTGAATTTCCACATAAAAAACTTTTGAAACTCAAAATCAGTGTAAAAACATATATTTTTACAATTTTTATTGAAATCTGAAAACATTGATTTTTTGGCTGTTCTGATACTTCTGGTTTCATTTACTTGCAAAGCTGGGATTACAATTTTGCGCATTGTAAGGTTAGGAGAAGGTCCAGACAGGCTTGAAAGTAGGCGTGAGGTTGCTGGGGATGATAAAAGTACTCTAACAAAGGAATAACAGGCGTTTCTAGTGTAACCCCCATAAGACAACGTACTGTGTTTGGTCGATACACATTTTCTTAACTTATTTTAATAACTCGGCAAATATTTATGCTAGAATGACGAGAGAGGGCTTACAACTTTCGCCTCTCTAATTCCCATCTTTTACATGCATTGATTTTACATCTGAGGGTTTTATGACCCTTTTTGGGCCAAAAACTCGAAATTTGAAAGATTAATCCCCAAAAAAGGGGTTTAGAGTTTTCCGATTGTTTTGCCCAACGAACTTGTCCAACTGATTACAAAAAGGAACGTCCCTACCAAATTTGAAGTAAATCGGACAAAAATTGCGACCACTAGAGTGCAAACACACACACACACACACATATATATATATATATAACATTTTGAACGACCCCCCAAAACGTGTTCAGGGGGTCACGTTAGGAACTTCTATGGTGGTCCCGGGCTTAAGTTTCACCGTGCGGGTCATGCTAATAGTTCACTTTCCAAAGGAAATTCACTAGTAAGCCAAACATCAACGATATCGAATACTCCGATGAGGAGTTCGAGCTTTAAAAGTTACTTTAGAGATGCCAAATGTATCATGACTGAAGACCACTCTTAACCCTATTATAACGTTAGTTCCTGGAGGATGGACTCACCCGGAGGCTGGGGGCCAGGCGGCGGACGCTCGTACAGGAGGTCGTGTTCGTGTGGGGGCGGAGGCGACGTCTTGACCGGCGTCACCAGCTCGACCTGCTGGAACGGCAACGTTGAGGCGGTCTCTGGATCTGCGGAAAGGTAAGAAAAGGACGATAATAATTTGAAAACTTGCTCGAAAATCGATTTATCGCGGTAGACAAAAAAGTGATGTTGCGCTTGACTGTCAATTAAACGTTGGCATAGTGGTCCAGGTGACGACTTCGAAACGGTGAGCAGTTTTTTGCCTACCCTGTAATGAGGGGTACAGTAAATAGGCAGGCTTCGGTAGCTCAGTGGATACGACGTAAAAACCTCGATCGTGCGGTCCGGTGTTCAAATCTCACATTTAAAGTTTACTTTTTGAAATCTGAAATTTTTTAAATTTGACTTTAATTTGTTCGGGATAAATCTAACTTTTGTTTTACTTTTTTAGGTCTGGCATTTCTGTTTCATTTTACATTTGTTTATTTATACTAATCCCTTTATTGTAATTATGTTGCACAACGAACAGTCACCATACAGCGCTCTGCGGAGTTAGGTTAGGTTTGGTTACTATAATTTTGTCGTGAACTGCAACCTAGTTGTTTGTTATTTTGTTCACGCAAATCCATTTGTAGATTCAGTTTATCACTGTATCCACAACTTTTGATTTAACTTATATCTGCTTGACTTTGAATCGAATCACCATTTATGCTTTTCCAACAAAACAACAATCGTAATCGAAAGTTCATTAACACAAACAAGCAACCGGTTGGTTAAATTTTTGATTTCGAAACAAATATCTCAGTTCAGCGTAGGCGAAAAGTGCTCACCCTTCGAAAATATGGCAGCGGCAATGCCAACCTCTTAAAAAAATAAAAAGGTATTCCACACAGCTATGAATAAGTGCCATACCATTGTGACGGAGCACACGGACACGAAAATCAGTAGTTTGCTGTTGCCATGGTAGAACTAAGGTGGAATGAACAATTAATTAGGAATCAAAACGATTTTTGAACGTAGACGAGGTAAAAACAAACGTATGCACATCGTTTGGGATATCTAAGAACATTATAATCCTGAGGAAAACCAACTTACGGAAGAAATTTGAATCCCATTCACACAAACAATTCCCATAATGATAGCTTTCGTAAAGGGTTGCATTATAAGTTTATACTCGTAGGAGAAAAAACTTAAAATAACAATACTGGGTAAGCAATGTGATGGAATAAAGCCACACTTATAAATAACCACCTTAATTAGTAAGAGAATTAGTTTAAAACGACAAAACGTCAAGGAGTGTGTATCAACCATGACGTCTAATCTTTAAGTCGACATGAGATATTGAGTAGTAACCAGCACCAACAACTAATTTTAATTAAGAATAATCGGGGTTGGGAGCTGTTTAGACCGGTGTTTCATTAGTCTTTCAGCAGCGTATAATCTAGCTTGGTCCGATATAAATTACAGTCAGTGGCGTGTGGCCTCCAACAAACAAGTGTCGATCCCCTACAGTGACGTCACTTTGACAACAAAGCCTCTCGTTACAAATTTGTTTGTAAGCCTTGCCTTTTTAGCGAATTTCCCCTATAGGGAAGAAGCTATTACCGTAGTCGGCATGGTAAGACCTAGGCCCGGGACCATGATAACTTTTCGTTTTGAGGTCCCCAGACCCCAAAAATACCATTCGTTCGAAACTGTATATATATATATCTATATATATATATATATATATATATATATATATATATATATATATATATATATATATATATATATATGTGTCCGTGAGCACGATAACTCTCGTAAAAATTATCCGATTTTGATGAAATTTGGTATAAACGTGTAAAGCAACATTTATGACTTTAAGTTCGAAAACCAGCCAGATCGCTCTATCCGAAGGGGTATTTTTGGGGGGTTTTGTACCCCAAAAATGGGTTTTTTGAATGTTTTACATATAATTTTGGAAATATTTAGATTTTATTTTTTGCCATTGGATTCAGCTTAAAAAAACACACAATTTGGTATTTTGATCATTTCTCTACGTCAATTGGTTACCGAGATATTGAAAGTGCTAAACACAGTACGTTGTCTAATGTTATTCTTATGGAGGAAAATTAAAAATTTTATATCTCGCTTATTTATGAACATATACTGACGAAACTTGGTATACGGCTTTATCTGGTTGTGGACCATTGATATTTCCTCAAAAAAACAATTTTTTGACAAAGGCTCCCATAGCAGCAAACCTGCGTACTCAGCCCCATGTTATCCTTATGGAGAATAAGTAACGTGTTATCTCCCTTAATTATGAAAATAAATTAATGAAATTTGGTAAGTGACTTCACCTAGTTGAGTTATATTGATATAAGCATAAAACCCCATTTTTTTGTGTTCCTTGCTTCAGCAAACCTGCATACTCAGCCGCCATGTTATTCTTATGGAGAATAATTAAAATGTCATAAATTGTTTATTTATGAATGTATATTGATGAAACTTGGTATGTAGCTTTATGTGGCATTAAGATAAATATATATGCATTGGAAATTCGCTAAGTATGCAGGTTTGCTGCTACGGGGGTATTTATAGATATACAAGCTGATTTACAAGTTCTTCGCACAGGTGTTTTCTTTACCCGTTCTATAGTTAATGCAATTTGCATTTTGGTTAGCTTGAAACAGCTGTTTTTGCATCTGCTCTTTAAGCTGTCAAATGGAAGTATCCACAACTGTTCGCGTTACAGTTTCTAAATGTTTAGTTTCTTCTTGAATGTAAACATTGAAACTTAGGACTTCACGGGGCGTAGCCCGAGAGGATTTTAAGGAAGTGAATAGGCCTATGTGTTGCATGGGTTCAAGATCTACCTTTGTGTAAAGTTTCAGCCCAGTCGGTTCAGTAGTTTTTGCGTTCACCCGGATCATCAGACAGACAGACAGAAACCACCTCTTCTTTATAATATTATAGATTTCGTTACTAAACATGAGATTTACTTTTTATAATCCTAACATGTTTGCTTAACACATAGCTCCGCACAGTTTCATTCAAGTACATTATATATAAATAATATTATTCAATAATTAGACTAGGCAAAAAAAGTTAGTAAATTCGTGGTAATACCTATTGGAGAGGTTAATGAACTTTCGAGAGTTATAGTTGAGCGAGATATAATACGAATAAGGTTTGTTATAAGATTTAAGTAAAAAACGAAGCTATTATTATCAAAGCTTAAGGTGTGTTCCCAATTATGAAATGGAAATGAAATGAAAAAAGTGCTTTATTGTATAAATCTTGTGTGATACATTACATTCAGAATAGAAAAAAAACCAAAACCAAATTAAAGCATGCAAATTAAATAGATAACATAATAACAATTTCAGAACAATGGTCTATTACAGACCGTCTGTTCGGTTGGCAAGATGTAGACTCAACACTGTCAGGTACCAAAGCAGTTTTCTTGAAAGAAGAGCAGAATTATTAACAACCTTTTTTTTAGAATGTTGTTCTGGTTTAAAACTTAAAACATAATTGGGAACATACTGATTACTGTTCCCAATTATATTTTAAGTTTGTAACCAGTACAACATTCTAAAAAAGGTTAATAATTCTCAATTAATATACGTATTTATCCTACGTAAACTCCAAAATCTCTAATATGTTCATAAGATTTTATCGTTAGCAAAATATGGTTTATTCTCTATTATCTAAATTTTTTTAATGAACACTAATTGGCTGTTTTAATTACGAATGCATAGGTATGATTTTGTATTATCAAGGCCGGTATTAATTGTTTTGAAAAATGGAAGACAATTTACTAAATTAACGACTATTAGACGTAAAAGTTTTCTCACTAAGGCCATTAGGCAGATAATGTTTCCTATAGTAACTTTTGTATATCGCTAAGGTTTAATTGAAATAACATCGTGAAAGTCATCAAGGACAGTACCATAAAGTGCTATACGGTAGTGTAGTTACATTATCCATTGTGAATCAACCTTTGCAGGTCAAGGGCTGGTTCACATGTGTTCCACGCAAAGGTAACTAACTACCTGATGATGTCGTTTCTCGCCCAAAGGACACCGGCAGTTGCCACGATCGTGTAGCTGTTATCACTACGATCTGATCACACTCCATGCTTCATTAGGATACTTCCGTGAGAACTAGCGGCGCACGGTGAGTGTTCTTAGTGTATAAAGAGTGTTAGTACGTAGGTGTAAGGTATATCTATATCGACATATTTTCGAATTAGATCCATTTTAATTTATTAAAACGTTTTATCAAGCAAAAAATATTAATCAATATTTTCTTTGAAATATTGATTAAGTATTGGAATTTAAAATACACATTAAACTGAAGGTCCTCTGATACGGTGGGACTCCTTTAATTCTTTTGGTAAACCAACGATCTTTAGAGATCTATTAAAAAAATTAAATTTAAAATCAAAAAGTATAATTTTTTGCTAGGTTTATTACATCAGAAAATAATAGTTTTCGAGTTTTAAAATATTAAAAAGTGCTAATATACACTTACTTTTTGCGTATTAAATTTATTGTTCAGTAGTTGCATAAGATAAATTTTGGTCTTGAGTTGCAGTGTTTTTCTTAAAAAAAGGTCAAAGGAATTAGCGACAAGGTATTTAACTCATCCCCGAAAAGCCATTTTTAAAACACCTTAATCAAAGTATTAAACGTGAAAATGTCTATCGCAGTTTAATTTGTAATATACATATCGTGTTTAATAACTAGTTCTAAAAACGCTTTCGTCTCATTTATAGCACTAAATTTCTCAAATATCTTAGTACGCGAAATGAAACTAGACAAATTCATGGATAGTCATAAAGACATTTCTAATTATGTAAATTAACCAGTGACTCAATTCAACTAGTCGCCAAGGCCCCGGCAAGGACTTCCGGCCAGGGTCAATTAATGTGGAGGGCGTTAGTTGACAACACATTAATCTCAGGCCGACCGTGTCAATTTGAGAATCTACAGCTTCATTATGTGCATAAATAGTGCAATAGATTTATTTGTTATGGAGTATTATGCATTTATCGCACTTTGCAGACCATTAGAGGCTAAAAGCATCACACATTCATCTATTACTCTGCTAGATAGGACGAAGAGCTTTCTCGATAGGCAACTTTTCATCCTGTCTAGAGGAAAGCTCGAATCACTTAGTACCCACCAGAATCGTCCACCTGCCCGGCGGCTATAGGCCTTATATCTAGTTGTCATAAGGCGCACATTAGCCCCTCCCGGTTCAGAGATCGACCCCCGACCTCCGGAGCGGTCAATTTACTGTGAATGAGCGTCTGATATCATCTCCCACCTGCATGGGAATATCGCAACACGCCCGAGGAATAAAACTGAAATAGCGTCGAGCCGCGTGTGACACTGTGAGATCTCCCGGAGATATCTTTGTCGATGAGAGTTACGATCCATTAAGATGGAGATAGGAAGTGGCGCGAATGTGAGGTTCGGCCTTCGAACGCTGCTGGCAACAGAGCTAGTTGTCACAAGGCGTATTAATGGAATTTATAAACACGAGGTAACAAAGACATGCGAGCGGACTGCCATATGCGGGACGCCGTGAGTCAGCGATAGGGAAGTATGAAGGGTTACCAACTGTTCTGACATTTGAATCGGTTCCTATCAGGAAGTATGAGTTTACCGGGTGTTTCGACGTCTGAATCAGCACCGAGATGTCTGTATGTAAATGGAAACGTGTGCGAAGATTTATCATTGGATCTACAGGGAGACAACTTACTTATCATTTTGATTTAATGATGCTTGATTCAGTTGCTGTAATAGATAAATCATTCTTGCTGTGCACGAACCTCGATTGTGAAATGTTAATTCTTTAAATAGTTTACCATCAAAGATATATGGAGGTATTGTCAGTAGAATTTTTCAAACCGAGGCACTTTTTCACGTATTTAGGCAATTTAAAACCAATCAAGGAACATCGTCAATGTAAAAGGAATGTTTGAAGTTCAAACACAGAATAGGAATCCAGCAAATAAACTCAAATAAAAAAGGTTTATTAATTTCAGTAGTAAGGTGCATAACTGCATAACTTAATATTTTTTAAATGAAATAAAAAGTCCCACATAGGTCAAATACCTAAACGTATAATTGTATCCGGCATTGCGCCGCGCCCTCTTTCACATACAAATATAGTCTATGCATGTATAAATCATATAAGATATATTACACAACAAAATCTGAATTATAAAACATAAATCTAAATTTAAAACAGTTAAAAAAATATAAGTTAGTTTATCACAACAGTACAGAAGATAAAAGAATACATTTATAAACCATCTTGACAAAAATTCTAATTTAAATGTTTACAATTAGCCACCAAGCAACTTGTGTGGATATAAATGGATATACTTTATGAGCAGAAGTTATTTACTGAGTTATAGCAATCCTTTATATATACTACTGTACGAACATTTAATAAGATTCAAGATATAAATAGAAACCTTTTAAGCAAACTCTTGTATTTAGACTCAATCAGGTAGAGGGTAATAGATTCCAGCAATCATGCTAAGTAAACCTTTTAATTCTAGAGTGACCTTTTTAAGTTCCATGGGAAACTACATTATGAAGTGAATTAATTGCCAATGATTTACCAGATCACCAAACTAGTATAAATTCATCAGTAGTACCGAAGGTGGTATTTTCGGTAAGCGATCGCGTTTTCCGTGCGAGGTGACAGCCGAGTGCGGACATTCGATCAAGTACCAGACTAACATTTTAGGTGCCAGTTATGAACGATGCATTCCATCACAAGTTAAATAATAATAATAATAATAATCATGAAACAGTTTTACAAATATATAACACATACGACGGCTTTAGGCAGATCAGATGATATATTTGACTATATTTAGTTACTGTTGGAACATTTTAATTATATATAATAGGTTATTCAAGTCTATCTACAAACTTTGTATTGCTTACTCCTGTAATTTTCTACTATAATAAATAATGAGAAGAAGGTTATTTCTGGTCAACTCAACCATTCTCACTCACCAGAATCACCAGATTGTCTATGAGTAGAAATGGGTGAGTTGGTGAGTGATTCAGTGCAAATATCCACTATATATATATATATATATATATATATATATATATATATATATATATATATATATATATATATATATAGTAAAACTCAAAATTGAATCGAAAAATTCAAAATTACTAATTTAAGTGACTCACGCACTCATTCACTACTCACCCGTCTCAAAAATTGCACCTAATACCGCAAATAGCTACTTTCGGTATAGATGGCTGAAAACTAATCTTTGTATTACGCCTGTATTAAAATACGTTTTGACATTGAACATGACCTAGTGCCTTGTACTTGTGGCGTACTACGGGCTGCCAACTGGGAACTGTATTCTGCATATGGTCTAATAAGGCTATCACCAACAGTCAGTATAATCATGTGGCAACACCTTGGCGGGAATTACAACGCGGGTGTCGTGGCAGCCCTGACTCGAGAATTACAGTCCGGTATCATGGTAACCATGACTTTCACGATTTAAGTCAATGCCACGATCCAAGTCGGAGATAGTTTATAATCCAAAGTTAATAGAAAGTAAAATATGATTCATATTAATTTTTCATTTTTATTGTATTTAGAATTGTTTTAATTAAAATAAGTACTATTTACAAGAAATTAAATAAAGCCATCCCCTAACGAAAAGCTACCCACTAAATGAAAGTATTAGAAAAATAAAATGCTAAATTATTGAACAACATTTTATAAATAACACACTAATTTAATTCAAATATGTTGCTGCCAAATACATTAATTTTAAATAATAATGTATTCCATTTTTTGTATATGTTTATTTATTTTTCAATAACTTTAATGAGTCGTACGCTGTCCAACAAACTATCAAAATTATATCCTTACTATTATTATTACGTTAAATACAACTCTAAAAATCTTAACAATTTACATATATAGGGAATTTTTGAATCATAAAAAATAGTAAAAACAACCTTAGTTTATTAGTTAAGCACAATAATGCATTAAAATACATAAAAGGAACTATGACCTTGGTGGTTTACACAGAAAGGACTACAATACCTTTACATTAGGAAGTGATGCTGGTGTTTAGTTTTACGATGATAATCCTTCGACCCTAACCTCGCTCACTTCAAGGTTGACGATAACGCTAGCCGTCACAGACCTTCTTTGGGGTTACATATTTTAGATTTCCGCTGAACAAAATGAAATAAAATATCTATAATATGGGGGATATGTACAAATATTTTGGGCGCACATAATAAAATTTGTACGGTACAAACATTTAATTTAATAGGCGTTATAAGTTCTTCGTTGTGTTAAAACATATATATAATACTTTTATGGTTAGTTTGATGTAAGTAAAATAAAACGCGATACAAAATAGCTTAATTTAGTTAGGAAGAAAGTTTGTTCGGATCGGTATAGAAACTTGGTTTCATTATCAATCGGTCTTAAGAGTTGGATAGATTAAAAGATACATTTTTGTTTGTACATCTTATAAGGTAAATTTAAACATCAGAAACAAAGAATTGTAAATGAGAAAGTACTATCCATTCGGTGTCAATATCGCACCGGCGCTTCAGGCCAGAAGTGATAAATGGAATTCGCTTTATGACTAGAAACGTCAAGTCACGGTTGCTCTATTTGCGAGTGGCGAATTCTTTTGTTTATTAGCTTTGCAAAAACACAACGCGAACAACGGGCGTTGTGGCAAGTCAGTGACGATTTAATTGCAGGATGATGACCGAGCGTATTCTTCAACTGAACTTGATTGGAGCCGGTCCTTTTTTTATCCATAACGTAATTTTAAAATGTCGGGGAAAATTAAACAGGTTTTAATATTGTTATTTAAAGGCCCCCCAACGTCATCATAGATAAATCTAAAATAGTTGTGTGAAGCTACTAATATGGTAAACAGCAAAGGATGCAAGGATTTTATTAATCCTACTGTCGTGGCAGTGAATAAAATTATAACAGACACGTTTTAAAACCGGTTGGTTTAAAAAAACAAAACAATGAAAGACATATTATCAGTCATTTTCCGGACATATCCTAAAACAAGAGGACAAGAGGACATTGCCTAAGGGGAAATGGAAATTGTTGTCTTTGCGCTGAACTTATAGTATGGCTTAGAAGATGACAGTTGTAACATTCATAGGAAATTAAATCAGAGCCTGATTTATTTTTGTTGCCATTATTTTCCCATAGACATGACCTTAAGGTTAAAAAAGTTAACATGTTTAAATGAACTAATAATTAATATCTGTAATTATTTGTCATGTGATTAAGCTTCTGCTTTGTTCATATATTAACATGTGACATTGATTCATTTATCTCAGCTTGTAAACAGTAAATAGAAAATGCAAAATATATTATACAAAAATAAAATCAGGGGCTGTACACCTTCCAAGGCACGATTCATAGCATACCACTTTTCTGATTAAAACTTTGAATGACTGATCTATGCATGTGTAACCCCATTCAAAACGTACAAAATAAATTTTCGTTAATGGAAATAACGATTAGGAGAACGCACGATTAGGGGAACGCATACCTTGGATATATTTATTGATAAGTACTAAGAGGTCATTTTTAAATTTAAATGTGAAACTAAAACACATATTTACTATCGTGTATATGTTATTAGATCAAGGCAAACAAATTTCATACAGATATTATTAGTGAATTTCCTATGGAAAGTGAACTATTAGCATGACCCGCACGGTGAAAATTAAGTCTGGGACCACCATAGAAGTTCCTAACGTGACCCCCTGAACATTAAAAAATTATATACGCTCAAAATTATATATGTATGTTTGCTGTATTTCCAGCATTACAGGTAAATGAAACCAGGAGCAACAGAACAGCCAAAACAATCACTGTTCAATCAATGTTTTCAGATTTAAATAAACATTTGAATAAATGTATGTTTTACATTGATTTTGAATTTTAAAAGTTTGTTGTGTGGAAATTCACTTCCCTCACGTCAGCGTGCTGCGTGCGAACTCGTTAATTGTTATTATTATTATTTCATTCAAAAATAAAAATCTTCAAATATATTGCACTACAAACCGCCCATCGTTTAGTTGAGTCAAATAAACTATTGTCCCCCCAGGAAAGAGGGGGAGGGTCATAAATGACGTCACTTTACGCGAAAATGCGCTTGTTTATTGGCAGAGTCTTATCAGCCAAAAGCCACTACGATTAATACCAGCCAAGGCTGTGATTATATGCTGCTGAAAGACTAATTAACCACCAGCTAACCCCGGCATCCTCGGCGAGAAGGAGGAGCAGAGAGTGTCAGTCAATCTGGGGAATCTCATAAAGATCTCGAGATAATTGGTTGGAATTTGTGGCTCAGATGCTCACCTCCTTGAACTAATGTTCGCCTAGAGCCAAAAAAGTAACGAAATTTAAAATTAGCATAAACTGTGTATCACAAGAAAATACTGATACATATTGTTTTGTGATACAGACCGTTTATTGTAAAGGCAAGTCTAGGCCTGTCTAGGATACAGGCTTATTGACAATGTAAATGTTTGCAAAGAGTTGAGTTAATCCTAACATATTATTGCTTAAGAAAAGGTGGTAGATTTGTGTCTTTGCGCAGGTTTTTTTAAAACAATTCTACGATCTAGAAGGCTAAAAATTCATAGTACATTCATAGAAAGTACAGTAGATGAGAAAATCTCAATAGAGCCAGTTTTTGTTGCACTTATTTTCGCTTTAAAAGTACAACAAACCATGTAGAAACATACAAATTAAGTAATGATCAGTTGTAACTAATGTAACTAATCTACCTAAAAAACACAATAAAATTAACATGTAACTTCAAACCCCCAAAAGGCACATCTGTAATAGCTTTCGATTGATTCCAACTTGTTAAGGAAATAGTTGGTAAGGCTAAAAATCGCTAATAAAAAACCGATAAATTATTTTTATAATGCAGATAAAAGCACATAAGTTATTTACTTTAAAATCGTACCTAATTTATTGATTAATTCTTTCTTAAAATACAGTTTAATAGTATAATTTTGTTGTTATAAGTAGAATGTAACAATATCTTCAAACACGAATCAGAACGTGTTGAGTGGGATGAGTCGGCTTGATTGGGATTTTAATTGGCGCCAATCTTTAGTTGACAATGAGGGCAAGGGGCAGACAGCGTGGACGTTATGACAATTCCCATGACGGGATGGGGCAATGGACGACCAATAGATGTTAACTAACCAGTAAAAACTCACAAATTGTAAACGAGTTGGCACGCAGCACGCCGTGAGGGAAGTGAGTTTCCATATGTAAAACTCAAAATATTAAATAAAATGTAAAAAAAACACTTGATCCAAATTTTTAAAAATTGGATTATTTTATTCGTTACTGTTCTAATGTACCTGGTTCTACTTATCTAAAATGAGAGGATAGTCATGTAGTGCATTTTAAAGCTAGGAGGAGGTTCAGCCAGGGGTATTGAAGTTGGTAAAACTATTCAAATCAATGAAAAACAGGTTGTCCAATATTAAATAATATTAATCCTGTATTTAGTCAAATAATGTATATTAACGTTTTTGTTAATATCTCGAGAGATATTTATGCTATAAGGACTTACAATTTTTGGTCTCTTGTAAGAGGTCATATTAAAAACTTTTATCGTGGTTCCAAGATAAATATCATCGTACAATTCATGCTAATAACTCATTATTCCGTAGGAAATTCGCCAAATACAGAAACACAACGACTATTATGTTTCTTTATATGGTTTTTTACGTACCAACGCTTGATATAAAATAAATTGAAATGTTTTTATTGTAATTTAAAATTCCTACATTTAATTTCTAAAGTCCTTATAGCTAAATTAATATATACATTAATTTTAATTAACTAAAATCATATAGACCAGTTTTAAGGTTCAACATTTTCTGAGAGTTTTTAAATTACAAAGTGCTCATTCCTATTATATTATTAACAGTCTGGCGTTAGTTTAATATTTAAATAATGTATATTATGAACTAGCAGAGCCATTGCGGCTTCGCCTGCGTAAACTATGACAGTTGAGTGTGCTACAATCTACTACTCTGAAACCGCTACGAATCAAGATCAGCTGTTTAAATTCTCATCAGCTCATTCCAAAGTGAATGTCCTAAGGAAAAAATGTTAACATTGAAGCCCCTTGGGGTAAAGCGTTATCGTTTAATCAGTATGATAACTCTTTAACTTTCCGATTTTAGAACTAAAGAGTCATGATACCAAATTTCACCAATTTAGCATGACGGGAAATTGAAGAATTAGGGGCGAGTGTGTGAGGGCTTTGCCTTTAATAGGTAGATGTACATTATCATGCTTGTTATATCAGAGTCACCTTTATTTAATATATTTTTGTATATATTATTCTTCAATATAAATTTTATCTAAATTATCATAAAAAAAGCTTTTAATTTTTTAACCTAAGGCATTTTGAAAAATATGTATTTTATTTGAAAAAATAATTTTACTTTTTAAATATTGGTAATAGATAAAAACACATACTTAAAAATAGACAACTACTTACATTATAAATAGTGACAAGAGGAAGTAAAACAATAATAATAATTAATTAAAATAGCAAGCAAATTGCATGTAAATATATGAAAACTCGTGATCGCAAACAAGAACCAAGGACACGCTGTTAGTGTAGTATAAGCGTTTGAGAGTTATAGTAGCGTAGGAGAGCATTACTCTGTGCTGCCTGCGTTTATAAATAGCATTACTCCATGTAAACGCACGTACTAGCAGGATGATTAAGCACGGCTATTTAAATACTTGTTCACTTGCTTAGCGGCAGTCGGTCTTGTACTACTGGGCGGCAACTGTTTCTAGCTTCGAAACTTAATAAAACAAAAATATAATTTGTTTAAACAATTTTCAAATTGCTATAGGTTTTTTGTAGACATATTTAAAATTTACTTTAATGAAATATATAGCATAGATAAAAGTGGTATTTTCTGGTGTTAACAGAAAACAAGTTAAATCGAAAACTATATCACCTAGCAACAAAACTAAAAAGTGTCTATTAAACTTAATTATGAAGTAGATACAATAAAAGTAATTGTAATTTTGGTAATGAACTCTCATTAACATTCCAAAACGTTGTTATCTACAGTTACATAAAGAATTCAATAGAAATGATAAAAATAACAAACACAACAAATTAACACTAATTATATAATCAAATATGACACCCTTTATGAATATAAGATATACTAATAATATATTGATAATACATAATGTTATACTAGAAAATAACTAATAATAAGAATATTAAATGGCTTTAACACAAATAACATAATGGCATAACTTATATTGGACGTATTACCCTTTTATCTGAACGGAGGTTAAGCTCATTGAATCAAATACAATTTTATAACAGACGGGTAAAATATTGTTTATTTCTTTTAAAGAAATTTACCTTGTCTGAAAAACAATTGACTTAAGATGATATCACAGCCAATCTTTAGATACATATATAAATCTATTTCCTATAACAACTCTGAACATCGCATCCCAAAAATACAAACTTAACATGTGAAAAATTAATAGTTAACAACGCAAACAATACGGTAATACATTTTTGCGCGTATATAAAAATCTTAACATTCCTTTGTTCTTCGTCGCAACCAAGTTCCACACAGGAAGGTCAACCCTGTCACTCAACTCGGCTCATTAATATCGCAGCTCTGAGTGTTATTAATAGTTGTAACACTCCGGTCAACAAGGCCGACTTATTGAAACTAATCGTAGATTGTGGTTGCGAAACTCACGATCGGTGACAATGTTGACAACGGAGTGCCAACTCTGATTGCATTGATTTATATACAGTAAATTTCTCATTTTTTCTAATAAAAAATGATTACAACGAATATTGATATGAAAAGCATAAACATTTTGACATCCCAAAATGTACATAAGATTAGGTCATCACAACCACAGGTCATAAAACCGTTGCTATGGACACTAGTTTTTGCAATATTAATCTTTTTCGACGATATGTAGGGATACTTTAATGCTGCAACCATTTGAAGTATAGACTACATATTAAAAAATTTGATCAGCTAACATTTGAATAAACTAATTTAATTTAGGTATAGTTTATAGTTAAGTTTAAGTGGAATTCGTCAAACATGTGAGTACAAATATGATGACGCTGCCTTTATTGTTCTAAGTCCGTTAAATCGGTGTATCGACACTTTTTTTAATAACGTATTTGCACTTTTTGTAACCATGGATGGAAGTATTCAGGCCATACTCCGACAGCCAATTATTTGTTGAATTTTTTGTAGTATTTTCATACGTAAACTATACCTACATATAAGGAATGAAACTGAAAATACTTGGAAACTAAAATATATGTAATACACCTTTGTGAGTTTGTAGGATATCTGTGGGAAGATCAGACACACGCTAAGTGTATAGTTATAGTATAAAATGTATGATTTATCTTTTTGAAAAGCAAAATCCTTGTGGACGAATTTAAAAAAACTTATTTTATTTTTTATCAGTTAATAGTTTCTTTTTAAAATATTGCAACCACTAGAACAATCATTTTGGGCCACTAATCTCATTGTTTAAAAATTAATTAACAACGCAAGGCAACATTATAGACAATAAATCACCGCATGTTTAAGACGAAGCGGGCAGAAGAGCTCGTAATTCACCCAAATCGGGACAAGATTACGGAGGAAATATGACGAGAAGATTATTTTCTGACGTGATCGGCGAGCAATCATCGTAGATCGTGCGGGGAACAATTAGGCTAGGAGGCAATAAATTGTGCTAATGAAAGGTTAGGCAGATAACATCTGGGCTGAGCGCTACTGCCGATGCCGCCGCGCCGCACTGACGAGGCAACTGGAGACACGAGCGTACAACTGAAGAAACGAGCTTACAACTAAAGACCCGAGCGTTCAACTGGAGACACGAGCTTACAACTGGAGACACGAGCGTACAATTGGAGACACGAAAGTACTACTGGAGGCACGAGCGTACAACTGGAGAAACGAGCGTTCAACTAGAGACCCGAGCTTACAACTAAAGACCCGAGCGTTCAACTGGAGACACGAGCGTACAACTGAAGAAACGAGCGTTCAACTAAAGACCCGAGCGTTCAACTGGAGACACGAGCTTACAACTGGAGACACGCGCATACAATTGGAGACACGAGAGTACTACTGGAGGCACGAGCGTACAAAAACTGGAGAAACGAGCGTTCAACTAAAGACCCGAGCGTTCAAATGGAGACACGAGCTTACAACTGGAGACACGAGCGTACAATTGGAGACACGAGAGTACTACTGGAGGCACAAGCGTACAACTGGAGAAACGAGCGTTCAACTGGAGACACGAGAGTACAACTGGAGACACGAGCTTACAACTGGAGACACGAGCGTACAATTAGAGACACGAGAGTACTACTGGAGGCACGAGCGTACTACTGGAGGCACGAGCGTACAACTGGAGACACGAGAGTACAACTGGAGACACGAGCGTACAATTGGAGACCCGAGAGTACTACTGGAGACACGAGAGTACTACTGGAGGCACGAGCGTACTACTGGAGGCACGAGCGTACAACTGGAGACACGAGAGTACATATGAAAAAAACGAGCGTTCAACTGGAGACACGAGTGTACATTTAAAGACACGAGCGTACAATTGGAGACACGAGCGTACATTTGAAGACACGAGCGTACAACTGGAGACACGAGCGTACATTTGAAGACACGAGCTTACAACTGGAGACACGAGCGTACATTTGAAGAGACGAGCTTACAACTGGAGAAACGAGCGTACATTTGAAGACACGAGCGTTCACCTGAAAAAAGGAGATGAAGGAGATTATCAGAGATAAGTTAAAGGTTTAAATTATATCCACACGCTCTTTGTTTAAGAGGACTCTCGAATATCAGTGTATTATCCGTTTACAGCAAGAATCGTCGTGCACATTATCTCGTTTAAACTTGTTCACACGTTGTTCCCAGATAATCGTTTCAACGGAAACACTACTCGACCGTGACTGTATTTTTTATACAAGTTTATCTCGAATCATAAATTTCGCTATCTCGAGGTTAAGGTCGCTTTGGCTGCCAATCAAGCTTTCATTGACCCTCCAATAGTAATCAATAAGTTGATCAGTCCCAAATTGAAGCTTGACCCACAATTGACCTCGATCACCGGATGCTTTAGTTCCGATATTGAACATGTTTACGTAAGTTAAAAAGAACCCAGTATGCCGAGTAACCGAAACTGACCAACGCTAAAAGTTAACCAGGCGTTATTAATACTCGAGTACGGCACAAAGGCAGTTTACAGGTATATTTGAGAGGTCCCCCTCTTCAACAACTACCCTCATTCTCTTCTTTCCCTCACCCGAACTGCTTCAGTCTCATCTCTCCCTAACTCTCTCAGTTAGTGTATTAAAACTCTGGTTTAACCAGAGAAAATAGAAGAGTAATAAAATGGGAATGTACTCAAGTGATTGTAACATTAAAACCGGTGCCGCACTCGAGAACTCCGTTATGAGAAACCTGTACAGAATCACTAAGTCTGTTCTGTACAAAAATTTAAACTTTATAAAATACTAAAAACATATTTAATTGTGTTGAAAGAGAAGCATAAAATTTAAGACAGTATAAAACTCACTGAACGTACCCCAAGGAGAACGTAAGTGACAACATAGAATTATGCAAGGTAATCTGTTTGTAGTAAAAAACTCTTTTAATTATGTGTATACAAAATTTTAAAACTATACATACTGATATGGCACTGAACAAGTATTATATTTGAAGCCTAAGGCCGATATAGTCATTGTACAGGAATGGCAGCAGTTAAGACCTTATCAATGTGATAAGGCTTGAAAGGCTCGGGGCAGCGGCCAAAAATTATAACAAAGCTATCAGCCGGGCATCGTAACACGCGCGCGCTTTTCTGTCTTCACTTTCTACTTTTGATCTGATATATGACCCCTTAGCCCTTAGCTGCTCACCACGATAACAATTGTAACTATTTTTATACGCCAATATTTAATTCGGTGTGGTGACAAAATACACTGGAGAGGACCTAACGCTAATTACTTTTAATAAATATGTTAAAGGGATTGCTTTTTAAATATGTTAAAACTAAGTTAGTCAGAATACAAATATTAGAAAAAGTTCGAAATGGCATAGACATAGCTAATAAATTAATCTAAATACAGCACAATGAAAAATTAAAATCAGACAAATAATTAGGAAAGTTTACCCAAGTACAAATTATTTTTACAATCATCATAGTTTTCCAAATAAAAAATATAACAGTCCGGCACAATTTTTGGAAGGATTTAGGTTTATTCCCTTGCCACTATCTGATAACGTAAAATACAATTTTCAAATGTTCGTTTTAAATTTCTTCTCTTTTGATATAATTGTAATAATACGTTTATTTAAACAACACTACCACAAATCAAACAATATAATGAGCTTAAAAGGTATAACTTCTAATCAACCGTTGAAGACATTAAACTAAACTGGAAGAAAAATCAACAAATTAAAAATGTTCCTTCCAAATAAGGAAACCAGTCTTTTGTTATGTATCGTTAAAGTAAACTTTTGACTAGAGTGACATATAAACACGGAAGATAGAAAAAAGTAGGCTCAAGGGTATAAAAGTGGAGCACAAATTAAATCTGGACCACCAAGATGGCGGCTTGTAATTTCTTTTGAGTCCCAACAAATAACATTACTTGTGTGACTTTGGTCTTAAAAATACACAAGTCATTTTGGATGATTTTATTAATCATAAATTTATTTATCTACCAACAGTAAGTGGTTAGTAAATGCTTAAACAGTTCTTACACTGTTAAGCTCAATTTCGTACCACTCTAAAAAAAACTATTTTTTAACAGTAAATAACATTATTTGAAAACAGAGATTAGAAAAATGATGTTTGAAACTATATAAGAAAGTAAGGACAACGTTCTGTCTGTTGCAATGATGGTACAGTAACGCTACCTGCTACGACCCTAGGGGAATTAGTAACATACCAAACTATGGAAACCAAAAAAATACTATTATAATTGGTATACAATGTTAAATAACTATAGGTATTTGTGTATTAAGGGAGTACAGTGCAACTTTGTCTCCCTGAGGGAACTTGTAGGCGCCCGACGCCGGCCGTAGGCGAGGGCGACAATTTTCCGAGGGACACAATGTACTTTACTCCCGTAATACACACAACATTTTCTACCCCACCCCAAAATCCCCCCAGCTGTATTAAATATTGCGTTGATAAGAATTCACAATCGCTGCCTATTTTGGTTGCGTAATGCGTAATAACTAACCTCGGAATTCGGAACGTTAATTGAAGCGAGGAATCAGCTGAGCGAACGGTCAGCGGCTACTTAGTTACAGCGTTGTCATTTTTTCACTGCACTGTATTTACAGATTGTCAATGTTATTCTTATGGTTTTATTTTGTCTCACACGGGAGACAAAGTACTTTTTTTACAAAGTAGCAATTTACTCGTTCATTATAAGGAGTCAAATTTGACTTTACATAGTAGGTGGGGGAAAAATATATTTGGGAGCCTAACAATTCTACAAAATTAATGCTTTAGTTTACAGTATCCAGTCTTTCATGAATATGATGCCAAATATTATTAAATCCCCATAATTAATATTATAGTATTTTTATAAAATGTTGGACAACCAAGATGGCGGACATGCCAAAAATGCCCTTCACCAGCTGCAATGCTAAAGTAAGAGGGATGCCCAGTCTATTTTTTCTGTAGCCTGTGCATATAAGTCACTCACTCCGAACTTCCAATCTGTTTTTGTCACACAGGGTCTAGGAGACAAATTCGTGTCGCGCGATTAAGAAGTCACTTAAGGGGACAAAGAACTCATCTGCTGCGACACGGCGACAAAGAGGCCGAACAAGATATACGAGCTCCGAATGTGAACTATTCCTTTGTATCGGAGGAAATAAGCGTGGCTTCCTCAACAACAGGTGTCTGACAACAGTCAGCTGATAAATAGCATCAGCTGAGAAACGGGCGTCAATCAGCTGTTAGGGGGGAGTCCGACCATTCGCCTACCCTCTCATTATATCCTCCGACTGAATTATTGTTGGACTGGACTTTTGTGTTGTCTTACTTACCTGAGATGTGAAGGCCGGCTTTTTACCGTATCTTTTGAGGGACAGAAAACCATTCTGTTCAAAATTGATGTGACCAACCAGAGACAAAGAAGATCAAAAGGAGAATTCGGTAAAAGTCTGATTGCCTTTGAATGGTGGGAGTTTTTATAGTTTTTTACTAGATATTTTACTTTGCTGCAAGAAGGAAACACTAAAACATTACAGTAAATTGGTTAAGTAAGATCGTTTTCATCTTAGGCTTTATCCTACATGTCTGTTTTATATTTTACATGCTAATCAAATGTGTGTTTTACTACATAAGCGGTTTATTATATGCAACATGGACGAAGATTAACTATTCAGACCTAGTTCTTTAGAAATAAAGTATTAAACATTTCAGAATGATGGCCTTATCTTATCGGGATATGTCAATGATTGCTGGGTTTTCGTTAACAGAAACTGGCTGAGAGTATAGTAGGGGAGTTATTTTAATGATTACTTTTATTCATACGGTTTTTTAACTCATACGGTACTTTTTACCATCCCTAATTATCTACTAAATTGCCCGAACTACTTTATTCCCTTCTTAATTGTTGCTCGTAGGACTTATCACTTAAGAGAAGTTGAGTGAGGAAGAAAACCTGTTCTTTCATTCGCATGTTTTTGTGTATTTCAAAAGTATAAGTAAATTATCTTTTCATAAACAAGAATTAGTAAACCACAAACAAGATTATTTGACCAAAACAGATTATAGACATTCAAGGCACTTATTCCTAGCTCATGAGAAAAATGGGTAATATTGTAATAGCGGGAGTAAATAGCAATTTAAGCACTACCAATCTTGATCCAAAACGAGTTAAAAACGGCTGTACAAAAGTAAATTAAATAAATAAAGCAGAGACAATAGAATTCCGACGCGACGGTCGTCGAGGCAGGGTCACCATCCGGTAGCCAGGCCCGGCAGCCGGTGCATCGTTGCATCAGTGCAGCAATGCAGAAGGCACTCCGCGATCATCTATCACGGACTGCTCTCATCGCTCACGCTCTCGCCGCCTTTGTAGTGCCATTTGCCAAACATCTCTTCTACTTTGCCGCCTCTTCCAAGAAAAGGCCACCGCGTCCCCGATACACAATCCGACTTTTCTCCTCTTGTAATTAAGCTTAGCCGAGGGCTTAGCGCCGATTCTATTGTTTTGTCAATCGATAAATGTCGCCCTCATGATTGTTTCGGAGAAGAGTTGTTTCAAACTATTGGTCCTTGACAGCATTTTTGTGCAACACAGGGTGAGATGAGTGTAGCTGGTTTGATGTCAATCAACGATTTCTTTAACGCCCTATGATCCTAGGGTGGGGATGGTAAGCGTGTTACTCATTCGACAGAGAACTTTTCTTTGGAACAATTATTATTACTTAAGTTAATTTTCATATTTCCCTTGTTTTTCTGTATTTATAATTTGGGAATACCTTTTATTCTGTAATATTGCAAGTTTATATTCTATTCTTTCTACAGGAAAATAAATCTTCGCTTAAATTACAATTAGGTGATTTGTAAAAAACTAACTTTCTTTAGTTGCTTCTTATCCATCCAATGTTTTAACAGTTTTATAATGAATTTTTCCCCCTTGTTGAATATTGATTTAGTTATTGAGTTATTAAGGCTTTTTATCATATATATTAAGAGGGCTCATAACATATTATTCTTTATATTACCAAATATTGTATCCGTAGAAAGTATTTTATCCGCAATACTCCTAGCTAGATTTCTTAAGCTATTTTCAAAATCGATAGAACAGATATCGGTCGGTAATTACTAGACCACGAACGACCTCCTTCTCCAACAAACGAAACAATAGGCCTAATCAAGATGTGGGCGTGAGATAGTCACGGTTTGTAGCAGAAATGTCTTTATTAACAGAATTCAGCTTGTACTCATAGGCAGCAAGACAATGTGCCGTGGCCGGGGAAGAAGACCCTAGCATTCCTATGTTATCAGATGGGTCCTGGGCGTGCGCCGCCGCATCTTAGGTCCTCTCAATTAATTAGACCAGGGGTGGTCCGGGCTGCCTCATGTCTACTAATGCGGTTCATTAATTCAAACAAACACTTTACTTACCTCTTAGCTCGTAGATAAAATCACCCTTCAACCTCACCCACTCACGCAGCCTCGGCCATTTTTTGTCGAATAAATTGTGGGGACTTATTAACCTATCAGCATCTTAGTGGTGTGATAAGGGTGGTTTCGAACGTTTAATTTACATATCTGATAAATTAATGAGGGGTTGTACAACGTGTTATACTAATGCGGCCTACTTAGGGCGGGTGAAGTATGGGGGGGAGGGGGTTGAGTTTTTCTACTGATCAATATTAACTTCAGTTTACGGCTTGCCACTTGGTAACCATAAAGTAGTTTAGGTTTTATGAAAGTGGACGTGGTGAACAGGACATCCATTTAATTTATTTTAATTACAGGACAGCTATCCGTAACATATGCTTTTGAGGAGGCACCAGCTAGTTTTTGTTATGAATTATGTACTTGTGTTATCACATTCTGCTCAATGAAATCACTAGATAAATCTTTAAAGTGAGCCATGAATGAACGATTTCAAATAATCCATTAAGGAGGTGTGGGATTTTAAAATTAACATTTGCCTGGTAGAAGGAGGTAGGAATACGAGTTAATTTGTTTTATGTGCATTTTATGCACTCATAAATAGTCTGCTGTGACAGACTGTTTACCAGTTTACTCTTAGAATCAACTGTCCTCATTGTTCTTGGCCCAATATTTTGTTTAAACTGAGAACTGAGGATAGGGACACGTGAGGAACATGATTTTTTAGATAGTTCATAATTCGGCGGTGTGAATCAATTGAAACCTTTTATAACATAGGTATGTGCCTGGTAGGATAATTTTGCGAAAAAGTGGCGTGAGGATGTTCGCAGAACGCCGAGAGATAGCGCCACGTTCACATTACCAGAAGACCTCACTACTGAGAACCGTCAGTGGCCGACTGTTACTGTCTGGTTGCGGCGGCTTCATTCCACAAGTTGGCTTAGCGCCACATTGCTAGCAGAATCCTACAACGCTCATTAAACACCCCAATGAATTGAATTTACTTATATTTAACAACATAATTATCCCCTTCATGAGGGTGTTGTCAAACGTATATTTAGAAGAACGTGTTTTGCCATTAAGAAGCCCCTCCCACCCCCATATCAAAGCGTACCACCCCAACCATCTTGCGTTAGTGATATAATTACATTAAACTTAAAACAGTACAATCATAACATGCCATACATGAATGCTCTAAAATAATACCAAACATAGATGCAGTGTATTAAGAATAAATTTTAATATACTTTATAAAGAAATGTTTTCGTTTTTGCACAAGTAATATGAAAAAAACAAACATATTTTTTACATAGTTAGTTATAATTTCGATTTAGATAACTGATTTTAAATTTCTGAATGGTTTTGGGAGTTATACTTTAATTTTCGTACATTAGGTAGCCAGTCCCCCCTTCAAGGGACAAAACGTAAATATACTCAATACCACCTCCCCTCTCCAAGTAGGTTACGTAATAAATGAACGGACCCTTTCATTAAAAAATGAGATAATATGGTCTTATAGTCCCAGGAAATCATTGAAGCATTTTAAATTAAAATTTAAATTTAATTATTAAATATAATTAAATATATCTCATTTATCTATTCATCAGAATATGAATATTTTTAAAATTATTGAGGCCAAAATAATAAAACCTCTTTAGTATGTACAAATTTGGTGCTCAAATGTTTCTTATTACTACAATAAAATATTAGGGCTACTCCCTGCAGCTTCACGAATGTAAAGCTAACTGGAATCACATACAAAAATTCACATACTTATTTTAAAACGTTATCCACGTTCTAGTTCGGAATGACACCGAACAAAAATGTAATTTTGATATTGGCTACGAGATTAAATGTAATTGTTAAATTTATTCTGAAAAGGTTAAAGTCCACCCAAGCAACTTCCGGTCATTGGCCTTTGCAGCCTTACCGCCAAAACAATTTGGGCGGTGAACGAACGCCATTTGAACCTCCAGGGGATGGGGTTGGCGAATATTCAAAATGTCACAGTTCTTCGACGACGCTTTATCGTTTTATTTGACACTCGTTAGTCGTAATTCGTAATGGAAAAATATAATTTTAACGATAACACTATAATAGTATGTAATGAATTATTTGCAATGAATTGACTGTGAATTAACGAGTGATTTATTACATGAGCGAAGTGAATGCCGCATTGGCTCTGGTATTTCAGGGGCTGTTTATGTGATCGTGTTCGAAAAACTCAATAACGCTGGATAATTTTAAAATTATATTTTTAATGATACATTTTGTATATATATATAAATCAAATGCTAATTTTGAAAAGAAAGTAATTAAATGGAATACCCGCCGTGACAAAATCCTAACATATTTTATGTTTAATGTTCGTTAGGATTCCTAAATAAAAGGTCCAAAATATCAAATGGTCATCGCCCCTTGGCCCTAAGCGGTTCAATGTTTACCATTGCAGATGATAATTTTATGACAAGGCTGTTACATTATTTTAAAGTTGTTTAAATAATGAATGTTTTAATTCATATATTTATCGGCACTATGTTCTTTCTTTTATAATTCTTGGTTCCGTCCGTAGATACGATTACTTTCTTGTTTATTTACTTAAAAGGATCGTTTTAGAAAGTTGATGGATTCAAACACCTTGGTCCTGTAATAATGAAAAACAATCCGCTTCTTGACTGGTATCAATCAATGCTGAGTTATTGGTCTGTTGTAAGAAGAAACACGTTTATTCGTGACGGTAGTTGTGGGCTCATCCCCTTACCATAGATATTAGCGCGTACTCCTAATTTCAAAACTACAAAATAGTTGGAGATAACAGCTATTTAAACCAAATGTTAGAATTTGTTTTTATAATGTTTACGAAAGAAGGTAAGTGTTCGAAAAGTAAAATAATAATATACACTTAAACTCGACTGTTTTGCAGTAGTTGTAAAACACTTATATTTTTAATTTTCCCTGTTTGTATAAAGCGGACAAATTCTCAAAAATTATTAACTTAATAGTAGTTATGTGCTAATTTAAGCCTATTGTTTTGGTGTCGTGAAATACAGTATTGTATAGCAAACTAGTAAGATAGACGATATCTTGCTTAAATAAAACGTTTATAAAGCTACGAAAACAATAAAATGTTTTTATAGATAGAGGGTGTATCCAGTTGTTCGCCTATTGTTACTTACAACCCGCCATGTTCCCTCCGTCTATTCTCTCAACAGGAGACTTCTCTGGAAGCCTTCGGGCCACAATTGAGAGCGGAATCAAATTTATCGCTTCGATCTAATTCACTTTTGTTTTCGTCGTCACTTCTAAAGAATTGGCCGAGCCCCGAGCTATTCTACAACTGATATTCTTTATGATGATTAGTCTGGAGTCGATCGCACAGACAATAGAACACAAGTCTCTAAGTCCGGTGAAGCTTACACTGGTGTATATATTGAAAACGGAAATCTATATTGTTCTAGTTGTGTACAGTTATTATATATTTTTAAATAATGCTTTTGTCTAAAGACCTTCTATAAGTTCATGAATTCTTTCTGGCAGAAGGTTACTTTTTCTCAATTATACCCAATCAAGTTATTAATCTAGTAAAATGTACATATAGTGCATTTACATTGTTACATTTTAGTATATTTTTACATTTCAGCCGTCCTGAGATGGTTCTCGCACTGGTTTATGACAGTTCGGAGGTCTATTTGTTTTTTTTTATAGGGTGCAGCAACAACATTTTCAAATATTGATGAGTCATTTTGGCCATCCAGAGTGACAAAATTCAATTTAAACTTTTACCTTTTAATTTCTCTGGTTACAGATTATTAAAAGCTTAGGCAGTGGGCCTTTTATAACCTGTTGTACATTTTTAACTGTAAGAATTGCCGTATTTTGTTGAAGAGATTATGACCTAAAAAAATTAACCTGATGGGTGATAATTGTTTTGTTATTTCAGAGGATTAAATAAATAAAACTTGTTATAAATCGAGGAAAGGCGTTTAAATAATATAAGTAACCAAATATATATAAAAGGATTTTAGACAATAAGGTGGTGGTTTTTAACCAAATTACTATGTGCGATTAACACAGGAACTACGTAACCTTACGATGCTCTAATGATTGATATAATATAGATACTAAAAGGCAAATCAACATCGTAACATATTTGTGCTAATCCCAAATATGAATGTAATATATATATTATTGAAAGGAAAAAATCGTACGATGAATAATTATTTTGATAAGGTATATTTTAGATAACAAAAACAAAACATGTAACCAGATAACATAGGTTCATCGTTAAATATGTAAACATTATTTATCCAATTGTACATTAATATTCCATTCACACAGTATTGAACAAGCCTAACATATCCCGCAAGCCATCTCCACGCGGGGAGACCGAACCCCAATTTGTACTTCCAGGCAGGTGGTCATCGGTTCATTTACATTTAGAAAACAAACGGGATGTTTGGGTTTTTGGAAGGCTTTATCGTGTTTTCGTTTAATTGGAAATGACTTTGAAAAATAAACAGGGAGGTGAAAATGAGAGGGGCCACCAAACAGATCAGATTAAAGGGGAGCCTCTAACAGCCTGGAGGAGAGCGGTGGGTTCGAATCCTACCCTCGTTTGTTTGTTTGGACTCCTGGAGATTGTAAACAACTGGACCTGGACCGGACTGGAGCCGGAGGTTGTTTACCCGGTGTGTGTGCGTGCGTGTGTGTGTGTGTGTGTGTGTGTGTGTGTGTGTGTGTGTGTGTGTGTGTGTGTGTGTGTGTGTGTGTGTGTGTGTGTGTGTGTGTGTGTGTGTGTGTGTCCGGCATGCGTGTATACAGTGCGTCAATAACATGATTTTGGGATCACAACAAAGTTTATCAGGTTAATTCTGTGATTACCATATATCTGCGGTGTGGGAAAATACGATGTAAATTTTATCTAATAAGTTACTATACTTTTTTCAACAGTATTGAGGCTAAAGCAAAAATTATTTATAAACTTATGTATTGTAAGCAGACAGGTTTTAGCGAATTTCCCCTAAAGGGAAGAAGCTATTACCATAGGTGGCATGGAAAGACTTAAGCCCGAGACCATGATTACTTTTTGTTTTGAGGCCCGCAGTTTCCCAAAACACCATTCGTTCAAATTTATATATAAATATTTCGGTTACGTTGATAACATTTAAAAGAATAGTCCGACTTTGATACAACTTAAAAAATGTGGAAAGTAACATTTATGACTTTGTTCAAAAACCAGAACGATTGAACCTTAAGAAGGCGATTTTATGGGGGTTTAACATTTTCCAAAAATCTGTTTTCTTTTTTGAATTTATAGCCTATAGTTTAAAAAATACTTAATTTTGATAATAACCATTTTATCGAGCTTAAAAAAAATTTAGTATTTTGAATTGTTAACCTAGGTTACGTGGTTGCGGAGAAACAAAATTCATAAAATGTTCTATGTTAACGTTATGGGAAAAGGTATTTTCCTCAGTTAATTGTACTAAAAACTGCACATTTGTTTTTACCAATAACTTCAGCTCTAAAGTACAATGATTTTGGGGTTTAAATTGTGATTCTATGTCCAACCGTTGCAGAGATATTCAAAGTGCTAAACACAGTACGTTGTCCAATGTTATTCTTATAGAGGGTAAATACAATTTGATATCTCGATTATTTTTGAATGTATATTGATGAAACTTATTATTTGGCTTCATCTAGTTGTGGATTATTAGAGAATTTCCTTTGGAAAGTGAACTATTAGCATGACCCGCACGGTGAAACTTAAGCTCGGGACCACCATAGAAGTTCCTAACGTGACCCCCTGAACACGTTTTGGAGGGTCGATCAAAATTATATATATATATATATGTGTGTGCATGCACTCTAGCGGTAGCATTTTAGTCCAAATTACTTCAAATTTGGTAGGGATGTTCCTTTCTATAATCGGTTGGACAAGTTCGTTGGGCAAAACAATCGGAAAACTCTCAACCCCTTTTTGGGGAATATTCTTCCCAATTTCGAGTTTTTGGGCCCAAAAAGGGTCAGACAAGCCCCGGACGTAAAAGTAATGGATGTATTAAGATGGAAATTAGTGAAAAGAAAGTTTTAAGCCCTCTCTCGTCATTCCAGCATAAATATTTACCGAGTTATTAAAGAAAATGTATATCGACTAAACACAGTACGTTGTATTAAGGGGGTTTACATTAGAAAGCATGTTATTCATTTGTTGGTGTACTTGTATCATCCCCAGCAACCTGGCGCCTACTTTTAAGCCTGACTGGACCTTCTCCCAACCTTATAATGCGCAAAATTGTATTCCTAGCATTGCAAGTAAATGAAACCAGGAGCTTCAGAACAGCCAAAAAATCAATGTTTTCAGGTTTCAATAAAATTTGAATAAATATATGTTTTTACACTGGTTTTGAGTTTTAAAAGTTTTGTATATGGAAATTCACTTCCCTCACGTCAACGTGCTTAGTGCGAACTCGTTAATATTTGCACAAAAACAAATTTTTGTTAATTTTCCCCGATGTAGCAAACCTGCATACTCAGTCCTAATGTTAAAGGAGAGTAGTTAATGTTTGATATATCCCTTAGTTATAAACCTAAATTAATACAACTTGGTATTAAGCTTCACCTTGTTGAGTTATCTTGATAATTACATAAAAACACATTTCATATCTTCCTTGTTGTAGCAAACCTGCATACTGAGCTCTAATATTATTCTTATTGAGAATAAATAAAATTGTATATATATATATATATATATGTATATAACTTATTTATGAATGTATTGTTATGAAACTTAGAAAGTGGCTTCATGTGGTAGTGAAAAACATATTTATGCATTGAAAATTCACTGAGTAAGTAGGTTTGCTGTGACGGGGGTATTTGTCATTCTCCCTTATGAGAAAAGCTGGTAGTATAGGTACCTACTTAACTGTTTAAAACAAACAACATTTCAACCATTTTAACATACTACAAAAATTAATTCCTTTTATAATAAATGTTTAATAAAATTTGGTGATTGTCTGAACATATATAACGGCAATTCTTTCTAATATTATTTATAACAACATATATTAGAACCTATTAACCTAGTTAAGTTAAAATATAGGCTATGTTTAGTAATACAAATAATAAATAGATACATATAAACATATACAATTTAAAAGGTTTTGTTTTTTTATAAACGTGTCGAATTGGACACATTCATAATTTTTAGATAAAATTCGGATATAAAATCCCCTGTGTTTGTGGGGATGAGAGTTGTATTTCTATTTTCACCTCATCAGCAAGGTGTAGAAATGGATGTTATATATATTCGTTAATTATTCCATGTATTTGTTTAAAATAAGGGGAACCAAAGTTAAAACTTGACTTTTAATGAGATAGGTCACTTTGCAGACACTCCCAACAAAGAATAACGAACTGACCTTTGGAATCGATTTCCTGGACAGCCTGTCTCAACAAAATGTTCCAGAACGATATATACACTAAATCGTAGTTTTAAATATCAATAGATAAAAGTGTACAGTTTCCATATACCATTTTCTATTATATAAAGAAGTACCTGGGGCACCAAGCTTTGCTCGGGGAAGGCCAGTCAGTTAGTATAGATGACTTGGAGTAATATTTCGCTACTTCCCTCTACTGGTTTACGGATTTTTATACAGTAGCTCATTTGCCTCTTTCTGAATTTTTTAAGGTCACTCTAGTTGTTATTTATAACTCAATATATCTTTGATTTATTTTGGATATGAGCACTCTATATAAGTAATATTCACTCAATGGTTTTAGTCACTGCTCTCAGGAAACTATATGTTAATAACACGAGTATTATTTTGACAGTTCACTAATTGATTATAATCAACTGTAACGATTCTTTTATTTTGATTTGAAACTCCATAAGCCCAATGTTAATTTTTTGAACTTTTCAAATTGTTTTTTTTTACTTAGAAATTTCCGGGGGATGAGTCTAGAACTTATTTTTAACCCAGAGATTATTTGATTAAAACTTAAGAAAGAATTCGTTTAAGCCATTTTTGAGATCGGTGTTGCAATCATACGCGCAAACAAGCAAGCAAACCTTACTCATGAAAGAGAATAGGATAGGATTAAGTTATTATTTACTTTTTACATAGTGCGTAAAATTACTTAAAGCTATACTAGCAGATTCGCTGTTCTCCACACGGGGATTCAGCAGGCATAGAGCCAGATGTTTTAAGTTGATTTACATTACAATCAACTGACTAACCAAATAAAATATAACTACGTAAGATTAGCATTGAAACTTTGAAAGCCTGCAGGGCGAAGCTCTGAAGGTGTAGGTTTTTCACCTTTAAAAGGCACATATACTTAAACAAAAAAAAATACTAGTAGAGAGAAATAGTTTTTTATTGATGCTAAACATGAACACAAAATATTAGTTTTAGGGGTCTAAAACCGCCAAACAAAAATCAAGGAATTATTTTTATAATATAGATGGGCCAAAATGAGAAAATGGTGAAAAGATAAAGGGTTTTTATTAATTTAACACCTAAAGCACTTTTAAATGAAAGCAAATACCGATCATTTAAGGAAAGCAGTCTAAACCTCTCAAATCGTTGTGGACTACCCGGGGATTGAATCTGTGACCCTTAAACCGACTTCCAAGACGTCAAATTATGCTAGCAAGATGATCCTAAGCTTGATACAACTTTTAGAAGTTTTAAAAATACACAGAATTGCTCCACGATCAAACATCAACATTAACTATTTCCTAACACTCGCCAGGTCTCGGGGTCAACCAGACCTAGCTCGCACGACTATATTTATATTTTAGATTGCCTACCAAGATGAATTTGGCAGTAATAATTTACAGTCGGCAAATCCCTGCTTCACACTGCGGGATTGTCGTAATTTATCCTTCTAATAATTCACAGATCCTTCGGCCGAGTCCTCAATTATAAGGATAGCCTACGTGCCGGGTGATAGGACTTTGGAACCTCCTCGAACGTACGACCCATGTATTGGGCCATATACGGGTTGCGTATACTAGGGGGGAGGGTATGGGAGAGCGTTACCTTTCGTATTTGGGGGATAGAGTGTGTCATTCAATTTAGTTATCGCATAACAAAATAATTTCTGCATTGTTTTTATTTGATTAAAAGGTATTATATTTTGTTATTGAATTTTGTTAATGAAAGATAAGACACGTACTAAATGGTTTAATCTGTATGTATAAAAAATTCTTAAAGTTTAGTTTTAACTTGTAGCAGATAAAATACAGTATATCAATGAAGAATAAATTAAGAAGAATTAATTGTAAATGCAGTTACAATTAAGAATAAAGATTCATGAAGTCCTTATTGTCATAGGCTATTTACATAGCATGAACAACTAGTCAGATTACGGTACATGATAATAGTCATAAAAGAAACAACAAAAAAACTTTTGCTTTATTCACTTAATAATCTAGTCTTTTGCTATGTAAAATTTACAGTACTTGTATTGGCCATAATTTGCAACTAAGAACCACCGGACGCTGTGATTTTCTTTTTTGTAAGAAAAGTTCTTTGAGTTTTTTATTAAATTTGCGCTCATCTGATTCTGTTTTTAGGTCTTGAAGAAGTGAATTAAAAAGCATTATAGTAGAAAATTATGTATGTTTCTTGTATTATGTGATGAGGGATGGAACGTACCAGTGTTTCTGAGATTGTAATGAGTGGTGTCATGGTGTTTAAAATAAGTTTTCGCTTGATGTAGAGGAAGAAACCTTTTATATACGTACAAGGGAAAAATGTGAGAATACCAAATTACAAAACTTTTATGATTTTTATATGTTTACAATTTAAAACCCTTTAATGTGTTTAATTCGAATATTTGTTGATACACTTTAAAAAGTTTGTAAAGTTAAATTTGTTCAGGAAACATTATATGAACAATTTAATCCACAAGCGCTATTTATTTGAGTTATAAGGTTCAAAAACGAATCTTGTAACCTTTATTAGAATTTTAAAAGATCTCCTGGACATCACACTCTACCAAAGTCAAAGCGAAGAATTTCAGGTACACGATAAAACTAGGCTGCAATGCGCACACCACAATTGCACAACTGCTATAACTGTTGGAGCAGAAAGTAAATACCAGACTTACGAAACCTCGTTAGTTGTTGGCGTTTAAATCGACAGATGGGAGGCGTGTGTGTGCACGACCACCCGCCAATTAAATATTATTAATTGGAAGAAAACATTATCCAGTTGGATACGGCTAGCCAAGTTATTATTCCACCATAGCTAACCAGGGTTGGTATAACTTTTCTAAGAAAATCATCTATATTTAAAATGATAAATGATAAATGATAAATGATTTTATTTCCTTAAAAAGTAATACAAAACAAGTACAGTGGAGAAGTTGGAAATAAACTGACCACTTTAACCAGTTGTGTGGTCAGTAAAACTAAAAGCTAATGAAAAAACAAAATAATACTTCAGTCTAGTTCAACATGTAAAGCTGCTCCCTGTGATGTTTGATCAATACAACAAATAAAAATACCCCCGTAGCAGCAAACCTGCGTACTCAGCGAATTTCCAATGCATATATATGTATCTTAATACCACATAAAGGCACATACCAAGTTTCATCAGTATACATTCATAAATAAACGATTTATGACATTTTAATTATTCTCCATAAGAATAACATGGCAGCTGAGTATGCAGGTTTGCTGAAGCAAGGAAGACAACAAATTGGGTTTTATACAAATATCAATATAACTCATGTAGGTAAAGCCACATACCAAATTTAATTTATTTATTTTAATAATGAAGGCAGATAACACGTTACTTATTCTCCATAAGAATAACATGGGGCTGAGTATGCAGGTTTGCTGCTACGGGAGCCTTGGGTAAAAAATTATTTTTTTGAGCAAATATCAATGGTCCACAACTAGATGAAGCCGTATACCAAGTTTCGTCAGTATACGTTCATAAATAAGCGAGATATAAATTTTTTATTTTCCTCCATAAGAATAACATTAGACAACGTACTGTGTTTAGCACTTTCAATATCTCGGTAACCAATTGACGTAGAGAAATTATCAAAATACCAAATTGTTTGTTTTTTTAAGCTGAATCAAATGGGAAAAAATAAAATTTGACTATTTCCAAAATTATATGTAAAAAATCGAAAAACCCATTTTTGGGGTACAAAACCCCCCCAAAATACCCCTTCGGATAGAGCGATCTGGCTGGTTTTCGAACTTAAAGTCATAAATGTTGCTTTACACGTTTATACCAAATTTAATCAAAATCGGATAATTTTTACGAGAGTTATCGTGCTCACGGACACACATATATCTATATATATATATATATAGATATATATATATATATATATATATATATATATATATATATATATATACAGTTTCGAACGAATGGTGTTTTTGGGGTCTGGGGACCTCAAAACGAAAAGTTATCATGGTCCCGGGCCTAGGTCTTACCATGCCGACTACGGTAATAGCTTCTTCCCTATAGGGGAAATTCGCTAATACAAAAGGAGTAACCATGCCAGACTGTAATTAACTTTACACCAACAAAAATATCAAGAATAATATTTAAAACAATACTAATATAACTTTTACCTATAAAGGATACAGTCAAAAACAAGATTTACTCATAAACTAAATTAAGCAAAATACTTTTAATTTTGAGATATGAGAGAGGCCAGCTGATACTGTTATCACTCGCACACGCATACACACAGTTGACCCTTGACTCTAGATAGCAATGCTTCTGTCGCCAGCGCTACCTCACACCGATACCATCAGGCGGCTGATAGCCCGTAGGGCCGTCAAAACTCCGTCCCTGTATGGCCCAGTATGAAATCAAATACTCATATATATTAATACGCTAGGGTTTTTCTTCACAGTCGTAACTCGATAACGGCTAGACGGGTTTTAACGTTTTGAACGTTTCTAACGTGTCAAATCAAAGGCATTTTTACGTTTGTTTGCAAATACGTCTCAGAATTTTAAGAAAGGGAATCACTTAAATACAGTAAACGGCTGAAGTTTTTGAACAGTGGCGCTATCCGACATGCAGCTGCAGTCTTAACAACGTGTTGATTGAAAGTATGTTGTTATCATACGTTTTAATATCAGATATTTTGTTATGTTTGTTTACAACTGAAGTAACCTTTCGTTGGGTACAAACTTGCTTGGATTCGAGCAACACGACAAATAGTTCTTTTAAAGACGTTAAAAAATATTTGTTCATGTGCAATGTTGTCATAGTTTGAAAGAGAGAGCATTCATGTTATTCCCATGCTGAATAAACACAACATGTTTTTAAAGTTGCAAAATCCTCTTGGTTGCAAAATTAAATAACAATTTATGAGATTGTAAAAAATAAAGACTATATTAAATTTTTATTTTAATTGTGCACTTGACTTGCTAATCTCTCATAATCTCAAGCAGTGTTGATAACTGATTTTAATCAAAGATAATTCTCAGTCATATAATAAAGCATTACAAAGCGCTAAGACTATATATATTACATCAAGACAGAGTAATAGCCTATCCGTTGCTACGGGGCAGTAAGTCTCTTAACACAGTAGTATTAATAAAAGGTGATTAATGTTTAATAGTGTTAATAGCCCACTTAACGCAGAGATAAGCATGCAAGAACGTAGGTAATTGAGATATTATAGGGGATGGAATCAGAATTATAGTTAATATATAATTACCGTTATTAAAATCACAACAAGATAAATCATTTTTGTTCTATGCTTGTTCAGGACTAACTCACCTGTTGGTTAATGGGTTATTTACTTACAATATATACAGTGAGTTTCCAAATTAATGTTGCTAACTTCAGGATATTGTTCCTTATATCAAAAGGAACGTAAATCATCATATAACCGGGGGTCTATTTCTTTTGGTTTACTGTCTTTCTGACTGTATGTGATTTTTACTACACAATTTATATTTTAAAAACGGTTTTACTAAATTCAACCAAATTTTGGTTAAATACTCTTCTTGGTAGGATCTTTTATTAAAAACAATTATTTTTTAATAAAACCTTTCCCTTAAAAAATGAAAATGGCTTAGTTTTGCTACAGTAAATAATCAAAATTATAGCAAAGTTTAGCCATGTATTCCGTATAGATTTGCCATTACATTTTTTAACTTTTCATATTCTAGAAAGTATTATGTAAATTTGTTTGATATTTGAGGTTAAAAATCTTCTATGCCGCCATTTTTAAACGGAAAGGTTTTATAAACAAATACATTTTTGTAAAAAAGAACCTACCAAGAAGAGTATTCAACCAACATTTGGTTGAATTTGGTAAAACCGTTTTTAAAATATAAATTTTGGAATAAAAACCCCATCCATATATGATGATTTACGTTCCTTTTGACATAAGAAACAATATCCCGAAGTTAGCAACATTAATTTGGAAACATTCTGTATATTTATATTTGTTCGAAATGGTAAAATACATGTATATTTAACTTGATATACTGATTAAATGATAAATTCGTTACTCCATCATCATGCGATTAAAAAATAATAACAAATACGTTTTGGGCATTGAGGGTTCATTATTAACTTTTTAAAGAGGACTGTAAAAGAAATTAGAATTGTAGAGGTAATTTCAAGTAAAAAAATATGTTTAAGATCCTAACGATGACGTATTCAACAAGCAGTCCCTTTTAATTTCAAATTTGCTTCATTACGTCACTATGCAATTTACGTTGTTGATAGATTGTTTAGTAATTCACAAAGCTACGATGATTTGTTTAATATTCTTGCTATTACTTAGTCCATGACCAATTTTATACGCTATAACCCTTAATAAACAATGTGTCTCTTTTATCACTACTCTCGGACCAATTAGAGTTAATGAACTGTTAAATGAGATGAGTTTACAAATAAGATAGGAGATTTATTACTCTACTCGTCTGATATATTATCTTATTCGTGGAAATATACTTTTTCCGTGATCAGTTAAAAGCTAGAACGTTCCGTAATCCGTAATAGTAAATGATGAAAGTAAAATTAAAAATGTTTTACACGGAGTATATTTCCAACAAGGTTTAAGTGTTTCCTTAAAGGTGGAACGGCCTTGCTCCACTTTGACTAATCTGTGTTTATGGTTTTACAACCGCCAAATATTAAACAACAATTCATTTTTACAGTGCCTTAAAACCGATCAGAACAGTTTATCTTATAATAATCACCGTTTGGTAGCGTGGTTTTCTATTTGGGTGTTTTGTTCTGTCGGAGACTGAATTTGGATAAATATGTCTGGGAAATTGGTTAAGATTATATAATTAGAAATCTTGTATAAGTTATAAGCGTATAAATAAGCGTTTTTTAAAATATTTATTTAAGTTTGATCAGAAAAACGTAAAAGAAAGGATTTGTGGTATGTAACTAGGAATGCTTTATTTTATAAAATACTTAATTTTTGGCAGAGCAAATATAAGATAGATAAATATTAAATTCCAACAAAGTGTCACAACACTTATTAAAGGATTGAACTAGAAATTTTCAAATAAGCTCACACCACCAAGAAAGTAAATTTTGTTAAAAACCTTGTTAAGAGTTAAGATTTTTTAGAACTGTAAAAACATGTTTTCAAATGCGTAGCTCTTCTTGACTCATTAAAGAATATAGAACGAGATAACAGAATAAAGTTTGTCAGTAAACATTTTTTTAACAACCTTTTCAAAGTCTCAGGTGA
This sequence comes from Allygus modestus, assembly GCA_963675035.1. Lineage (NCBI taxonomy): Eukaryota > Metazoa > Arthropoda > Insecta > Hemiptera > Cicadellidae > Allygus > Allygus modestus. The sequence goes on from OY776114.1 coordinate 27,617,160, forward strand.
AATTTCCTCTCTATAAGTAAGGAAAATAAATAAAACTGCCAATAATGTAGTTAGTTATTTTTTTAATGCTGATGAAATGCACATGATTTTTGCTCAGAAATAAGCATAATATACTCAGTGAATCATAACGAACTTTTTTTACTTTAAATGCTTTTCCAAAAAATATTTTACACCGTCATAATAACAGCAGAGGAAAAGTCGCAGTCTTTTTGAGTTTAAAAACGAGATCATCAGAACAGAACTGATATTGTAGGCTTGAACATCTAATCTGAACATAATTATCTCCTGAGTCGGCAATTTTCCCTCCCCAGCCCCTGGGGGAGGAGGGGAGAGGAGGACCGGCTCGACAGGAAGCGGAGAGGTGCCAAGCCGTCTAGAGCCGCGGCCTTGACCAATGACGTCACCGCGGCTGACAAACACCTGATTACAAACAGCTGATTGTAAACAGCTGATTACAGTCTGTCAGGTGATGACATCCCACGCATCCCCCCCGCACCTCATTCAGTCTTGTCCCATATCTTTGCTAGGGAATGGATTAGTGTTGGAAAAGAAAATGTGTGATGGAAAATATGTGGCAAGGGAGAATGTTGTTGTAATATAATCATACTAAAATTCGAATTAATTAATCAGTCATTTTAAATCAAAATACTACTATACACTATTTCACAAGGGCCTATCTCAGTTATCTTCGATCACAACAACTTTGAACTTGAACGATAACAGGCTTTTGAAGGTAACAGAAATGTTAACGCACATCAATCCATACCGCTGTTTTCTATTTTCTTTAAGTTGATCGGAGTTTAAAATGTGAATCAGCTATTACTCATGTAGAACGAAACCATGTCGGTTTGTGTACATCGTCATAACGACGATAAGTACAGCTATGTTCGCTACGAAATTTGTGGATTGCATTTTGTCATAATTATAATGAAATAACTGAATTGCTAACAGGGAATATTGATAGTAGTTAATAACTAAACCGGGCAGACTTCATTCTTAAACACGTCTCTAAAGCGTACTAACTCTGCCTTGTTAGTTGCAAAGTATGAAGAACTATGATAATACTCAAGCTTAATTAATTAGCTTATCAGCATGTCGGATGAAGACATTATTCTGTTAATTTCTTGACGTTTGCATGTAGCGGTAGCGTCCGTTAATTTATTTGTTTACTTTGAATTGAATGACATCTATACTACACCATAAATAACCCGACACGAAACACCCAATTAGTGTCAATAAAAAAAGGTTGTCACCAATTGGAGCTGTAGCCTATCATTGCCAAAGCTTTGAAAATTACATAACATTGTAATTGTATCTTGCTTTATCGTATAATTTATAGAGAAAATGTCTTAAGGAGATTATTAAATATATATATATATATATTTAAAATATGTATCAGCTAGCTAGTTGAATATTAATTTGGCAAAGTAATACTTTAAATATGTTTTTTAACAATTTTTTTAGTTAGGTCTAACCATGCTTTTAATCGATTAGACAAAAAATCCACCATCTTCATTCAACCTTTACTCAAGGCTTTATTCAATAATCTTAGTCGAAGATCAATATTTAGTAAATTGAATACTTGTTTTTATATCTTCGGATTTATACTTATTTGGATTTATATTTATTTAAGACTAACATTAATATTTGGTTGAATAGCATTGAATTTAGTTTGTAGCAACACGAAAAACACTAAAATCTACGAAAACAAACAAAGCCAATTTGTTACAAGCTGTATAACATTATGTGTTGTTTTTGTATGATTTTGTCATTTGAATTTTGTCAAGTGGATGTGTTTTCTGATGAAATTTTCGTCTATTGTAGGAAACTAGCTGATGTACCCATTCTTCGCACAGGGGTTTTTTACCCGTTCTATAGTCAATACAATTTGCATTTTAGTTAGCATGAAACAGCTGTTCTTGCTTCTGCTCTTTAAGCTGTCAAATGGAAGTGTCCTCAGCTGTTCGCATTGAGTTTCTGAATGTTTAATTTTTTCTGAAATGTAAACATTGAAACTTAGGACGTTCACGGGGCGTAGCCCGAGGGGATTTTAAGGAAGTGAATAGGCCTAAGTGTTGCATGGGCTCAAGATCTACCCTAGTGTAAAGTTATAGCCCAGTCGGTTCAGTAGTTTTTACGTTCACCCGGAACATCAGGCAGACAGACAGACAGACAGATAGACAGAGAGATAGACAGATAGACGGACAGACAGACAGACAGAAACTACCTCTTCTTTATAATATTATAGATACAGTTTCAGCTAACCGAACAACATTCTTGCAGAAACAAACTAAAAAAAACACCAGAGTAATCTTTGGAAGTCAGAACAATAAGCTTCCATTGATGTGGTCCCTATAACCGCAGGATGAAGATATCGAAACCACACCCGGGTTCGCTGACCACAGCCCGGTAATTATCTTATCACAGAACGCCGGGCCCTGGTTCACGGGCGTTGATCGATCCACGTTTGCTGCTAGTTCCCTCTCTCACACCGACACGGTGTTCCGTCTTCCCTGTTTGTTTTCTGCCGAAATTGCTGATTGTCGATAAATCCAAGGACGTTATAATGAATAAATTCAATGCTTGTTTTGATCGTCGAGTGTTTGTTGAGAGCCGGTTGTTTGGTCAGCATTAATAAGGTGGTCGAATTTACATTATACTTATTAAATGTCACTATATATACAATGATAGTAGAGTTTTTTCAGTAATATATGTTTAAGGTATTATCCTAATTGAACTGGGTAACATTGATTTTTAAATGTAATTTATTTTTGACTTAAATGTTTTGATCCGTAAAATTATTATAAAAATCGCAAATGGATCTGACCTAATATAAACAGTATAACAAATCAATGTTAGTTGTAATTTAAATTGATCAACTATGTGAAGTTTAGTGTTAGTTTTATAATTTTTATGGTATTGGTTCAAATCTTATGATAATTACAATACTTACGTTAGTAGCCCTGTTTAGTGAACTCAATACGAATAATGTTTGTTGTAATATACGGAACATATTTTTTGTGTTACAAAAAAGGGATAAAGCACTGTAAAATTTCCACCAACTTAAACTCTCATCGTGTGTATACAATGTGGTTGGTCAAAACGTCAAAACAAACACTTCATTTACACATGTTTCCAACATATTTACACATGTTGAGGCTACCTATTAAATGTGTTTGCTTTCTTTGCACTCTTCTTATAATGGTTTATGATAAAAACAGTTTAAACAATTATTTTAAGCAATTAAATATTATGTGCAAATGATTGAAGGGTAACACGGCAGATGCCTCAGCATCCCCTGGTTTATTAGTTGTCCAAGTATGTGTAATGGTAACAATGTATCATCAACTTACTATAAAATTGTAGGCCTATAAACTGACGATGTCTTACAGTGATATGTATCGTATTCAGGAGGGGGATTGGCTTTTAATAACCTCTTTTGCTCAAATTGCACAAACATAACAGGGGTACATCACGCAACTCCTACACCAAACCCTCTGCTGACGCTGCAAACTAAGTCTAGGCACCACGCAGAATTAATTAGCCAGTTGTTAGTTGCAGCTTGGGAGCAACACATGCGTCAGTCGTGCTTGGAATAATATTAGAAACGAATCATTTGCCACAAAATTCAATACACGTAACATAAACTCTACTCGGGCTGTCGTAACATGACTCCTTCGCCATGCACAAACATAACTTATTCAGTTCTGGGACACTTTTGTACATTGTTTAGTTATTTTTGTAATTCTATACCCTTTTTATTAAGTTCTAGCGAATTTCCCCTATAGGGAAGAAGCTATTACCGTAGTCGGCATGGTAAGTTCTAGGCCCGGGACCATGATAACTTTATGTTTTGAGGTCCCCAGACCCAAAAAACACTATTCGTTCGAAACTATATATATATATATATATGTCCGTGGGTGCGATAACTCTCGTAAAAATGGTCCGATTTTGATAAAATTTGGTACAAACGTATAAAGCATTATTTATAAGTTTAAGTTTGAAAACCAGACAGATCGACCCATCCGAACTGGTATTTTGGGGGGGTTTTGTACCCCAAAAATGGGTTTTTTGAAGTTTTTCCACGTAATATTTTAAAAAGTCAAATTTTAGATTTCACCAATGGATTCAGCTTAAAAAACACACAATTTGGTATTTTGATAATTTCTCGACGAGATATTGAAAGTGCTAAACACAGTACGTTGTCCAGTGCTATTCTTATGGAGAATAAGGAACAAATTATAGTTCGCTTATTTGTGAACGTATACTAGTGAAACTTGGTATACGGCTTCATCTGGTTGTGGTCTATTGTTATTTGCACAAAAAACGCAATTTTTACCGATAATTCCCGTAGCAGCAAAGCTGCGTACTCATCCCCTATGTTATTCTTATGGAGAATAATCAAAATTGTATCGATCGCTTATTTATGAATTTATATTGATGCAACTTGGTATGTGGCTTCACCTAGTTGAGTAATATTGATATTTACATGAAATCCCATATTTGTTTCCTTGTTGCAGCAAACCTGCGTACTCATCTCCGATGTTATTAGTATGGAGAATAATTCAAATTTGATATATCGCTTATTTGTGAACACATTTTAATGAAACTTGGTCTGCGGCTTTATTTGGTATTAAGACATATATTTTGCATTGGGAATTTTCTGAGCACGCAGGTTTGCTGCGATGGGGGTATATTTTTATTCTTTGTTGGCAAAACTAGGTAAATAGGTAACTAGTAAGGTAAATAATTCTGACACTGTAATTGTTATTCCGTGGGGGTGAGCTTAACACATAAAACAATTCCACGGTTCCTGTCGATGAGGCTCAAAGTGGCATATTGTAATTTATTATGAAAACACAACCATCACATCCTCTGTATTTAGTTCTTGTTTCCTATTTAATTCAACCAAATGTATACCAAACATAGCAAACACAAAAGCCAGTCAGCCAGTCATTTTCTTTTCCTTTTGACCACTTTCCCGTTTACAGTCCTTAGTTTTAGTTTATTTCGTGTTTTAAGCTTCCCTTAGATTGTGGCAATAATGTTTGACATGTTGCATTCTTCTCACCTAAAGGCGACGTTTGGGACCTAGTCTCGAAACGTTGAGAAACTTGTTTTTCTTAATCAGTGATTACAATGTCGGCAATAACTGTTTTTAATAACATAAAACATAAACTTACTACCACCAACTGTCATTTACAAACAAATAAATGTTAAAGGTGAAGCCTTAAAGTTATTTTTACCATCATAAGATGTAAGAGGAAAACGTATATCTACTATAGCAAATCTAAGTTTTCAAAAATAAATATTAGTCACTACTAGGCCTCGTATTAGTAAATTATCATAATGTTATTAGACCTATTATTCTGTATAATAGCAATTAAGATGTGTAGTTACAAATTTAACTTGACAAAAATAAACTAAATAACTTATTACATTGAATAATATTATTATATAACTTTATTTGTAAAATAACAGGTACAATAAATTAAGATATAATTTATTAAACGAATTGAAATACGATGCATGGGGGAAAAGGTTACGTAGTAGCCTTCGACTGATTTGCAATGAATTAAGAGTCCAGCAAAGTTTTATGGAGTATACAATCCGTATACGGAGTCTCAGTGCAAGTTGCCGGCAGCCGCGAGGTCGAGAACGCTGTTCATTTAATAGAATAGTAGTTCGGTGGACGTTTTTATGCCACGTATGTTATGCAGAAAATGTCATGTTGCTTCTAGAAAGAGGCTTGGTGGAGACAGTTATTTACGTATAGACATTCTACACGCGAATTGCATGCAACATTTTTCTTACTCCTGCAATTTTGGATACCAGTCAAAATACAAACATTCTCTTTCATCCATCTTGGCTGAATTCACGTTATTGAGGTTATAAACACAGTCGGTTAGAACGGTCAAAAGCAACAATTAATCAGCTGTTTTTTAGCTGTCTGCGAGTGGAAAAGTAAGGCGCACCGAGCGACATTTTTCACACGCTAGATATAAAACTGCTGTTTTACGATGTGTTTTTGAATCGCAAAGAAGCAATTTAGGCGCGGTTATAGGGAAATGTATTTTTAAATTGAATTTTATTGTGATAAATAAAGTTTCGAACAAACCTGTAGTAGCACTGAGATAATTCAAAATCAATGATTTCCTTAAAGGATATATTGGAGAAAATAGAGAACTCTTCCCGTGTCAGATCCCAAAAATATCAACCAAAGGATTTTCAACCTGCAAAACTAGAGAGAGATATAAATAAAAATGATTTAACGGGCTGAATTTATGAAGTGTAACCACATTCATTTGAGAAATAGACACTAAAACAAGTTACGGAGACCACCGCGGTACGCACCATTAATCACGTTGCAACATCAACTACAACTCCTATGCGGCGGTTCTGCTTTGGCCGAACCTTTCAGCGCGGTTGTTTTTGGGAATCAGATGCGCTTTTATGGTCGAAAATGCGATAGCAGTCGAGACCCAGCTAATTGATGATATACGCAAACATTACTGGACTTGTGAGCGCTCTGAGACATAAAAGGAAAATGTAATTTATGAGCCATTCGGTTATAAATTATACAGACGAACTGGAACGTAGCGTTTTAGATCAGGCTACTAAAGCAAAGGTTTTGTTCCTTGACAGCTTGTCAGAGTTATTTACGGTTGAAGGTGCCTAGTGTGGTTTACCCAGCACCTAGTAACTAGCACCTGGCACCTGACACAAGCACGCAGGAACACTTGGTTAGTACAGGGGAATGACAGAGAATGTCGAAGAACCTTTGGAATAGATTCTGAATTGTCTGTGATAAGGAAAAGTGTAACCCTGATGAGAGAAAAATCACTAAACTCGAATCCCCTAAACACAAAATAGATCAGGCAAAGGATCATGGCTACAGAGGCGAAGTTTGGAGTTACAGTAGTGTAGTAAGAATGTGTTGTATAGAAGCGTTTAGTGTAAAAGTTAAGAATATTAGCACAAACCTATGAGGTAATATTCTAGGCTGATGAGGTCCTGAGAGCCTGAAGGCCAATAAGATTTTTATAACCAAATTTTAAAATGTATATACAAATATTAATTAATATGTAATATTAAAAATATTAATTACTATATACATATATATATATATATTTATTATTTATAGCTAGACCAACGTAACTCCTCTGTAGTGCGAATACTTCGTCGATACGAACAGTACGTCACGCAAAGACAAGTGTAGCATTCTTGGATACTGTTCTTCAACATCTTAATTAAATAACCATGGTGGTATACTCTAATTTGTACATACTATTATATTAAATAATGTTACAACACCCGTTACAAAAATAACACTTAACCTTTACCAATTAAGATCTGTTGCAGTCGTAATGTCATATATATTTTAAGAAGTAAAGTGTAACTGAAAAATTGCCAAAGACTAATAAAATATATACAGATTTAATATTATTCCTAATCCCCAAGAGGGGGCTCCAGTCACATGACATTTTGCGTTTCTACCTGCTTCTATCATTGTGTCAATGTTAACTTTCAAATACCGTTCCTTCTCAATTCATTCGAAATAGTTTGTTCATAGTTCATTTTAAAGAGCAACAAAATCCCTGGCGATTTCATTGAGCAGAATTCTGACGTCACAAATAATAATCTTCAATCGAACTCCAAAATGTTCAATATTTGAGATAATGGCTATGTGTTAATTATTTATGATATCGAAATTCTGTTCACTGAACTTGTTTAAGTGTTTTTTTATCAAAACAACGAATTTGCACACAGTACGCAGACGTGAGGGAAGTGAATTTCCACATATCAAAGTTTAAAAAATTAAAACTAGTGTTAAAACATACATTTATTTAAATTTTTATCGAAATAAAAAACAAATTTGTTTTGGCTGTTCTGATGCTTCTGGTACCATTTAGCTGCAATGGTGGATTGCGCATTATGAGGTTAGGAGAAAGTCCAGTCAGGATTGAAAGTAGGTGTGAGGTTGCTTGGGATGATAACAATACACCAACAAATGAATAACAGGCTTTTCTAATGTAAAACCTCCATAAGACAACGTACCGTGTTAGGTCGATATACATTTGCATTTATTACTCGGTAAATATTTATGCTAGATTGATGAGAGAGGGCTTAAAACTTTTGCTTCATCTTTTTATATGCATTAATTTTGCATCCTGGGCTTTTATGACCCTTTTCGGGCCCAAAAACTCCAAATTTGAATGATTAATCCCTAAAAGGGGGTTAGAGTTTTTCGATTGTTTTCCTCAACGAATTTGTCCAACTGATTATAGAAAGAAATATCCTTAACAAATTTGAAGTAAATCGGAGAAAAAATGGTACCGCTAGACTGCAAATACACACACACACACACACACACACACACACACACACACACACATATATATCATTTTTAGCGACCCCCAAAACGTGTTAAGGGGGTCACGTTAGGAACTTCTATGGCGGTCCCGGGCTTAAGTTTCACCGTACGAGTCATGCTAATAGTTAACTTTTCCATAGGAATTTCACTAATAAGCCACACATCAACAATTTGAGACATTCTGTGGAGGAGGGAAGGGAATTCAAAATTATCATAGGTTTGTGGGAGAAGCCGATAGAAACAGGTGACTGGATCACCCTATTAAATAAGTTTTTGCTTAGTCATAATTCTACTATATTCTTGATCGTGGTCAAGAGTCAGAGAGGCGTAGCGAGCCAGGAACAGTCGGTATTTTTAGTTCGTCTTCCGAGCCAAACCGCGAACACAGCGGTGAGATGTTATTGTCAAGGTCTCTAGGAGCTGATTTGTTGCCACTTAACACGACATTTGTCCGATGTAATGTAAGCTTCGACAATTATGGAACGTTACTCGTTCCCCACTCAAAATGATCTTCCCACTTTGATGCTGTGTAGTATGTACAAGTAGTTGAGTTTTTTGGCGGGCCTTTTAGGAATAAAATTCAAATTTGGATTTTTTGGTTCCGACAAGGGTCATAAAAGCCCAGGATGCAAAATTAATGCATATAAAAAGATGAAGATGAGTAAGGCAATATTTCACACAGCATAAACTCCTGAAGTAAAATTTTTAACAATAAACAAACAAAATATTATTTTGGTTATAATCATTCAATAATCATTTAATATAAAAAAAAATCATTTACTAACATAAATATTTGTTTCATTGTTTGCAACACATAACAATTGTTGTTTGTAAAATGTTTATTTTTATGATAACTATTTCCAACTTCACGAGCTGAAACAGTTAATGTATGTGTTATAAAAAAACTATAAATGGAGAATCTACCCTTATAAGAAGAGATATATTTTATGTGAAAAATCTGCCATAGCTTTTCTTTTTTAATGAAATACAGGGTACACTTTCTTAAAATGTGTACGACGTTTTCATTGATAATCGTTTAACAAATAAGTTTAAATATCCTCTTAAATTATTTAAGGAGCATAGATGAATGGCTAATATACGTCATCAATAAAATGTATCATACAATACATTTTCAACCGATTTTTTTAGTATTACTACGCTCACCAAACATGAATCGCAGGTCAAGCAACTCTGATGCTGATCAAATCGTACCGAATTTTGCACAAAACTGCAAAATATTTGCCAAGTTTGCGGCTCACAAACCATGCCGTCCACAGCGTGCAGGCGTATCCCCTGGTCTGATAATGATAGGTTGCATAAAGGGCATGGAGTAATAAATCGTAACAATGAGCTTAAATGTGAGCTTCGGACGCGCTACATTTAAATGGTTTATTGCTCTATGACTCAATTATTACACCCACGGCTTAAATGACGTCGTAGTTCAGTTCTTTAGCGGCGTGGAGTCGGCTTGGAGATTGAGTGATACACGATGCACGACGTAAATTGATATATACGAGTACTAGAGTCCAACCCAACACGGACAAGTTCGTCTGTTTTCTCGCTAGTAGGTGCCGATCGTGATCGTAGAATTTGGGTATAGCGGTTAATTTTCGTGGAATTTAACTTTTAATCAATCGGTTATTTTATAAGTGTCTAATCAAACTATATGCAAAATCGAAGATTGGGCAAAGGAAAGATATTAGGATTATATTGGTTTCGAGTTTGTAGTACGACAAGTGTTCACTAACCATCGAATTCTCAAACAATCGATTTTATATCGGACTGATGAACGATTGAATTTGTTGACCATCAACCTTTACACTGGGTTTAACAATAAAGTGGCCAATGAAACTATTTAATTTGGAGACAAACTTAAATTAAATATTGCTAAAAAATTAACCTATCTTGCTAAAAGCTGGGATTCCATATCAAGAATAGGTACCAACATTCCTAACTAAAATGCTTTTTCATTTTCATTGTTCTAACCCCTGATGGTTGCTTTATCACGGGTTCTGAATTGTTTTGATTTTTTACTTTCTCCCCCTATACATAGTATATGGAGAAAGTATTGTTTTCGTAAAAATTTTCGAATTTGAGTTGTTAGTGGAAATATTTGTTTTGGTACTCCCTGAACCCAAAAAAGTGGTTTTTACGTGATGTCTGTCTGTGTGTGTGTGTGTGTGTGTGTGTGTGTCCGTGTGTGTGTGTGTGTGTGTGTGTCTGTGTGTGTGTGTGTGTGTCCGTGTGTGTGTCCGTGTGTGTGTGTGTGTGTGTGTGTGTGTGTGTGTGTGTGTGTGTGTGTCTGTGTGTGTGTGTGTGTGTCCGTGTGTGTGTGTGTGTGTGTGTGTGTGTGTGTGTGTGTGTGTGTGTGTGTGTGTGTGTGTGTGTGTGTGTGTGTGTGTGTGTGTGTGTGTGTCTGTGTTTGTGGATGTGTACAGAGCTAGAGCCCTAACCTATGGGCCGATTTTTATGAAATTTGGTATGTAGGTACTAATCCACGATATCTCCAGGTGCTTTTTTCATTTTTTTGGATTTTTGATTTTTAAGGGTAATTATCCCCCAAAAACCGCCAAAAAACATGAAAAATCCAAATTTCTCAAAAACGGCTCTAACGATTTTGATTAAACTTTAGTCGTTTGTAGAACTTTAGTTTTCCAACAAAATGGCACCACCCGCATTCCTGTAAAAATTCGGGTTCAGAAGATACAGGACTTAAAACATCAAAAATTCTATTTTTTTGATTTTTCATAAAAAGACATAAATGTAAAAAACTATTACTATTCACCATTAAAAAGAGCTCAAAAAACTAAATAATTTAGTATTTTGAATTACTATTCTACGATTGCTGGTTTCGGAGAAAATTGAAATTTTCATTTTGCGGTAAACGCAGTACGTTGTACCCATGTTATTCTTATGGGGAATAAAAAAATTATTATTTCTCTCTTATTTACTGATCAATTTCATTCAAACTCGATATGCTTGTCAAGTTAGTATTGACCAACAGAGGAAATTCGAAATATGTTGCCCCTTAATAACCCTGAGGGGGAATAGGGGTATTTCCCCTCTTAAAACTACGAGTGCAGCAATGGATTCTGTAGTGCCTCCAAAGCAGGGATTTGGGTGGATGTCTTTTAAAACAACTTGTTTACAAGATTTTTTGTATATTCGACCGTGCTTGGTATTCTATATTTAGTAAATAAAAAGTAATTTATTCATTAAAGTTGGGCTAAAAGGGAGAAAGTATGTGTCAGTTTCCTGATACCGTTTATTATTAATGGGATGTAAAGCAACGTACAACTTTAATGAGGGTTTCTTAAAATTGAGTGAAATTAAGAGTATCCGATAGTTGAATTTAATTACACTATTTAACACTTTATTCGGATATAAAATCTATTCTAGCAGTATTCAATTGTTGGTGGACGCTCATGGATTAGTACTTTTATCGTAATGTACATTTTTCACTGAATTTATTCACTAATTTATTGTCTATAACACACTTTTGTTTACATTGTATTTTGCAATCATTATTACAATATACGAAGAAATATACAAAATACGTTTAGTAAAAAATTGTATACGTATTTAAAGGATTTTTAAACCTATACAAAATAAATATTAATTTTTAAATTTGTTTTATGTAATGACTAATTTAAGAACACAGTAATCGCAACAACCAACTCTGTGCGGTGGTATAGAGCTTGGACCGTTCCCACACTCTGTGTGATTTACTCACTCTGCATTATAATTATCATCCAAGTGCCATACTTTCCCCTTCTGCCGCCCACTACATGGTCCGTTATGTTGTGCCTCGGGTAAAATTTTGGTCCTGGGACCAAATGAACTAAAGACTTTATGTTAATACGCTAAGCACTTAGAAAGTCAACCGATAGATTCCAATGACCATGTTACTTTCTGACATTGCGTAGAATTCTATTAGAGTATTCTGGGTTTAAATACAAAAATAAGATATTTTGATTAATTTGTAGTTGAGCACAAAGAGACTGTCACCTATGTGGGGTCATTTAAATATATTTGCAGTGACCATCCAATACGTCTTCTACATTAATATAACCACGCACAAACTTATTATATGGCAGCTTCCAGATTGGGACACTGCAAAGTAAATTAACTAAAAGCTATTACACAATGTTATAACATTATGAACAAGCTATTCATGTGAATTAGTTAATCCTAAAATAATATATATTACATGCCCTTTTTAAAAACATAATTAGTCAACATGAGGGTAAATTAATACAAAAAAACACTGTTGCTAATTTTAATCCTTTTTCTACTGGACTAGTATACTATCAAAGGTAGCCTACCTATCTTAAAAAGTGTCATGAATTTATAGCCCATTGGGGAAATACATTACCTGATACCTGAAAAGAGTATTACAATAGCATAGGAGTAGAAAAAAGTCATTTATAAATACAACATCTAGAAATACCTAATACATGTTACTGTCATTTTGACTATAAATATTTAAACTACCAGTACTCTAACATTCTGCCCAAATGGGCATGGCATAAATTTTCCTCCTTTATGTTTAAAAGGTGATTTAGAGCTTCGTTATGTTCGGAGAGGTCGTAAATCAGTCTGGTTTTAGGTCAGAAAATGTAACACAAAATACAAATCTAATGGAATCTTGAAAATATCTAAATGGATGTGTAAAATATTTTAGAATTCTTAATACCAAAAATACAAGTCGAAAATATTAAAAAAATCTACCTTAAGATTATTAGGTAAATAAAACAATAGAAAGACCTGTAAACTAAACCCTAAAACGCCAATAAATCGGCCTAATAATGTTACTGTTTCATGTAGACGCTCCGAGGATGATGTGGTGTTTATAAAAAACACTTTAAAACGTCTTTATAAAAAAATAAACCATTTCTTGGTTAGCATGATTTGTGTCGCTACAATGAATCGAGAAACAATAAAATACGTCTAACACCACTACAAAATATATTTACACTTACAAGTACTTAAATACAAGGCGGTAATGTATACAAAATATGATACAAACGAAAGATTTAAACCAGTCACACCGGTCATCATCAGGCCCAATCAGAGACTACTTTCTATATGTATTTAAATATATTTTATAGGGTTGCGAGACGTAGTTTATTGTATCCCGTTAAACTCATTACACCATTTCAAATACTGTGTTTTATTTAATCCCAGTTGGAAACCTTATTTGATTAAAATGCCTTAATCTTGTAAAAAATTCCCGTAATTTTTGGTCGGAGCCCGATTAATATTTATACACTTGTGGGCGGGATGGCGCGGCGGACCCAGCGCCGTAGGTGAAAAACTGTAATTAATGGCAAAGTGATTGATTATATCACATAATAATTACCGGCTATAAACCGAAACGCGCGGCGGAACCGGTGAGGAGTGATACGGCGGCTCAATGAGAACTGGACTGAGGGAGCAAATTGGTAATGAGAGGACATTAATGGGGAGATTAACATGAAATGATAGAGTCCCCGGCCACTCGCCCCTTGCGTAACATCTCCCCCAACAGGGTTGCACTCGGAATGTGGCAGAATGAAAGTTTAGACGTGCTTTTGGAAATTTCCCTGTCTATAATGTTAATCTCAGGTGTTTTATTAATAAGACAGCTGTTTATTAGAGTAGTTCATTATGTTCTCTTGATATTTTTTTTTAATAATCCGTTTTCCATTATTTTGGTTGTTTTTATGTTACTAAAGAAGAAAGTTATATTAGTTCGCTTGGAGAGAAGAATTTAGTGATTAATATTTTGTTGTAATGAAGATTTGTAAAATTTTTTTCCATAATCTTAAAAAGTTTTATTTTGTGTCCAACTATAATCGGAACTGAATTGTGTGTAAAACTGATAATCGATTAATAACAAGATCACTGAGGTAGAAGATGATCTAAAGGGAGAAGAAACATTCATTCTACATTACATCGATACCATTAGAATAAAGAATACATCAATATAATCATGAAGTTCTCAAATTTATCGTTAGTCGCAATATGTCTCATAAGGATGAATGTTTGATGCGTGATAACAATTATTGAGAAATTGGCATACACAAAAAACCTTCATACAATAAATGATTGACCATGATTATGGTTAAAATAATTTAATTTATTTGGGGTGTTCCTTGATGAATGTTGGGTAACCTCCAAACATTGAACTCAATGATTGAAAAATTACCTTAGCATACATTTTGAAATGTAATCCTTATCATGCAAAATTGTTTTATTGTATTACAAATAAATATTTAAGCAAAATAGAGTAGCGCCTATGACTTGAGAAGGGTCAGATCTTGAAGTAAACTTAACCAAAATTAAACCCGTGAGCAAATTCAACATAAGATAACGTGTGGTTTCACACCAATCGCGAAACATACTAAAATGTTCCCATTTGCTAGACTAGACTTTACAATTCCCACCTTCGTACCATACGGACACCCTTTTTTTAGGGAAATCAGAAAAATGATTTACGCACACAGATTTCCAGGCTTAAGTGTAGAATTCATACCAGAAGTAGTTTACTCACTAAATACTCCCGTTGCAGCAAACCTGCGTACTCATCGAATTTCCAATGCAAAATATATATCTTAATACCATATAAAGCCGCAAAGGTTCCAAGTTTCATAAAAATATATTCACAAATAAGTGATAGGCTATATACAATTTTAATTATTCTACATAAGAATAACACTGGAAATGATTACGCAGTTTTGCTGTGACAAGGAACAAAAACATGGGGTTTCATGTAAATATCAATATCAACTAGGTGAAGCCACATAAGTTTCATCAATATAAATTCATAAATAAGCGATGTATACAATTTTTAATATTCTCCATAAGAATAACATGGGGGATGAGTACGAAGGTTTTCTGCAACAAGGAACACAAAAAATGGGGTTTTATGCAAATAGCAATAGAACTCAACTAGGTGAACCAACATACCAAGTTTTATTATTTTATGTTCACAATTAAGGGATACATTACATTTGACTTATTCTCCATAAGAATAACATGGGGGCTGAGGACGCAGGTTTGGTGCTACGGGAATTATCGGTAAAAATTGTATTTTTTGTGCAAATAACAATAGACCACAACCAGTTGAAGCCGTACACCAAGTTTCGTTAGTATACGTTCATAAATAAGCAAGCTCTATTTTTTTCCTTTTTCTCCATAAGAATAGCATTGGATAACGTACTGTGTTTAGCACTTTCAATATCTCTTTAACCAATTGACGTAGAGAAATGATCAAAACACCAAATTGTGTATTTTTTAGCTGAATCAAGGTGAAAAGTAAAATTTGACTTTTTAAAATATTATATGTAAAAACTTAAAAAAATAAACATTTTTGGGGCAAAAAACCCCCCCAAAATACCACTTCGGATGGGTCGATCTGTCTGGTTTTCGAACTTTAAGTAATAAATAATGCTTAACACGGTGGTACCAAATTTTATCAAAATCGGACCATTTTTACGAGAGTTATCGCACCCACGGACACATATATAAACAGTTTCGAACGAAGTGTTTTTTGGGTCTGGGGACCTCAAAACAAAAATTTATCATGGTCCCGGGCCTAGGTCTTACCATGCCGACTACGGTAATAGCTTCTTCCCTATAGAGGAAATTCGCTGAAATATCCTTTATTCTTTTGAACAATAACATGGGCACTTTTTTCACATGGGTTCAGGTTAAGCTTACGTGTTCAGGGTTCGCTCCTTTCCAGTCAACAAAATCTTGATATGTCCCAACCCGCATCTTGGTCTAGGTCTGCCTTGTATGTGCAGAGGAAGCCGTGACGCGTGACCGGACGGACACCAACTGACAAGTCTGGACATCGTGGATCATCGTGAAACTTTGGATTCTGGGGATGTTTAATGCATTCATGTAAGCTATAAGGACAAATGTTTCGACGCTGGTAAAATCAATAAATAGTTTAAAATAACAAATTGATTGGCATTTTATTTTGAAAAATCGTATACACTTTAAGTAACGAGGAAATGTTACACACGTGTCTAAAATACACTTTTCAGGTTTTATAGTTATTTTAAATTTTACGAAGTTAAGGATTTTTCTGCATATTGTACACTATTAGGATTAGGTATATATTAGGATATTGAAGTTCAGATCTGCAGAAAATTCCTAAATTTGGTAACATTTTAAATAACTAGCTAACATGAAAAGTGTATTTTTAGACGTGTGTAAAACATTTCCTAATTACTTAAGATTTAAAATTAAGAAATTCGAACCATGAAGGATGTGATAAATATTTTTGATTAAAAAAATAAGAAGTAAATTGTGTTCTAGTGAAATAAAAGTCCTGAATTATTCATGTTGAATATTCGCCCGATAATGCGGGAACACACAAGGAAACACTTTGTAAACCAGTCTGTAAAACCTGATCCATGTAATCACAAAAAATTCAGAGGAACCGAAAAGTTGACGCTTATTACATAAACGCTCGATAGCTACAGCGGTTTTTGCAAAATAAAGAAGATGAGACAGAGGGATGCAGATGGTGGGGAGGGGGACTGAGGTGCGAACACGATGTCCATTAGCGAACACGGGTTTGCCTTTAGACCCAATCAAACCATAAACACGTCCGTAAACCCTGCAATTTGAGCGGAGTGAACACGAGCGAGCTCGCGGCCCAAGGTCGATCGCCGAACCGACGACGCTGCCCGGGGACCTGGAGTAATGGTCGTGAAATCGCAGATGTCGGAGGGGTGAATGAAACAGATATGAATGAAGAGGTTTGTTATGCGATAGAATAATTTGTATCGTTTTCAAACCCCTATCACATTAACGTAAACAAATTCAACGTGGATATTTTCCGAATACGACAGTGACAAAATGATTATATTAACTGAAAAAATGGTGTCTATATTTTTACGGTTTATTAATATAACAATTTTGGAAGTATCTTAGTTGATTTAAAAAATGGGCAAGCAATAGTATTTTAAACACCCAATCTTTGCTCTGCACTCATCATTCATTCATATTCGGCTTAAAATACGCCCTCGTTACGTCGGAGTCTTACACAAAGATTAAGAGAAATTGAGATTAATATTAGCATATTGGCAGGACCATAACATATTTGAGGAAAGAGAAGAAACTGAATTGCTTATTCAACAACTTTCTCTCACCACTGATTTCAAAATATTTAAAAATCCACTGGTGTATACAAAGCTGATGAATTGTTGGAGAAAACAAGTGCACATTTTGAGGTAGTGCATAAAAAAATATGGTTAGAAAGTACGTCACTATTAATAGTTGAAATATAAAATAATATATCAATCAATATTTGTTATCATTATAGAATGTATAAAATTCATCAGAGTTATGGAAACTTTGACATGCTTTCTCCATCCGTTTTGAGTAAATGTAGCTTGTATAATTGTCTAATATTCCAATTGTTTTCAATAATTAGGACTAATATCTTCTTTCTCTATAGAGTCTGAGTGGTGTTCCGTATTTTAGTGTACCCAAAACAGTGCGAACTACGATTAATTCCTTTTACTAAAGTTCCCATAATTGAAAACCTTTTTACTGAATATTTAAGTGACTTCTGAATATTTACATCATATCCCTCAAGAAAAAAAATGCCCCGGCACGAGTATCTGGTTACGTTATCCAGTCTAGAATTACCCGAACATCTGCAAACGGCGCTCGGGGTCGGTGATTGTTTGGTAATTAATTGAGACGTTTAGAGCCACAATTACCGTCTATTTGCATGATAATCTGAACCAGACCCAGCCCGCTGCTGCGAATCCGACAAAAACAAGCAAAACAGTGGTTCTGGGTCTGTTGACCCGTTTATACGCTTGCACAGCTGTTCAAGTAGTCAGTGTGGCGAAATTTGGTAAACTCGTGTTTCTAAATAAATGCTAGAAATTAATTTAAAACTTACCTCAAGAAAACTGAATTGCAATAAATGCAAGAAAAACTCCATCTGCAACTTACCTGAAACAAGATTACAAATACTTCAAGATAAATGCAAACTGAGCGAAAATTAAAATCAAGAACATCTTAACTATGAGTGTCTTATATTATAGGACGCACACTTAATATATATACATACTTTTGTGAAACATATGTAACGTATGAATCATGGGTAAATTGCTCTATTACTAAACATTCATTCAATCACGAACTCCTCATGGACATTACGAAATTAGTTTTAAATTATACTAAAACTCCTGGCTAGAAAATGTTAACAGTACTGACTAGTTTCTACTGAAGCGGCTCACCCCTGCTTTGCTTGATACGTTCCACGCACATGTCCGAGGTCCTTGTGACTCGTAAATAATAGGGTAAAGGGGCAGCCACCCTAAACAAATCTAAATTATTTTTGAACTCTACTTTTTCCCGTTTAAATTCTAATTACTTTTAAATTTGTCGCTGTTACTATATATTTTTATTATGGAATATATTCGTATTCTACACTATGTTCGTTTATAGTATAGGTTACCTTTCTAACGAAAGCCCCCCACTGTGTACACCCAGCTGTCCAGTCAACTTCGGAATCAATAAGGCAGTGCGATTTTGTCGTGTACTGCCCTTTATGAAAAAAACAATGCCCAGTTAAACCAGACTTAGCCAAGAATACCAGGGGCGGAAACACAATCCATTACATCGAAACATAATCAGCGTTGCATACCAAAACACTCATGATTTAATTCCTAGTTTTCCTCAGGTAAAACCCTATTCAATCCTTTAACAGACGTTCGTCTATAACAACTATTTGGCCAGGAAACTTGTGCTTGATATTCGACAGTGAAAACCCCATTCAAACCTTTAACAGAAGTTCGTCTGTAACAATTATTATAAAACCAGGAAATCTGTGCCTGATCACACAAATGGCAGGGTCCCGGAGGTCAGTTATTATTCAGCGATCCGCAGCCGCCCAGTAGCGAATGAGAGGTCCGGTGGCGAATGGGAGGTCTGTAATTTGCCTAATACGTCTCAATACGGGCCCCTGGGGGCCCTCCTGGGGCCTCTACTGGTCGTATCGCATTCTTCTTGGAAATCTTCCTGAACCGACTACTTGTCAGGCTAGTAGCACAGTTATTACGAAAATGTATTTCGAAAAACATTAGCTAAAGTAAATGTTTTTAATATATGATTTTTAAAAGAGTGTGTTAACAAATCAGCAATGCTTTCCTTAATGTTCTCTTTCCTTATATAGAGCTATGCATGTATCAATGAGATTTACTAGTACGTTTTATGATTGTGATATTAACTAATATAATAAAATTTTACTGATATGATGCAGCTGAATGTTTTTTTATTTGTTTATGTCCCCATCACGCCGAATATCCTGGACTATTAAGATCGAATTGCTCAAATACTGTCATATACAATAGGCCTTAGGACTGCATCCCAATGGCCTTCAAAGTTCCTTCAATGTTTTCTGAAGAACATTTGGTTTTATTTAATCAGATTGTTATTAAAAGAGATGAGATTATTATTTAGAATAGTGTTTACCACAGTTCGTAGCTAACGCAAACGCTGAATCATCGGGTAATGCCGGCTACTACTGAGTGCTAGTGTACAATATAAAGTGATAACTCAACTAATAATCACAATAGTAAAAATGGGTGAAATTTACAGTGTATCATTCAGTCATTTAGCTTAAACTAATCTTAAGCTGCAATCATTTTAATATGTGTAATCGTAACACTAATAACCTCTGGATCATCGATTTATAAAGAGGTTTAAGTTTTAATTTATCTGTCCGTCAAAGGTTTTATTTAAAAGACTACAAATGTTTCGTGTTTTAGACAGACATTCAGGTCAGAACGTCATAATTAAAAAATTACATATTCATCTTCCAAAGACGACATTCTTACCTTCTTGTGTTACCACAAACCAAACCATGTGCACTATTTCAGCTACACCTTTTTTTTGACGTAGCAGCTAACTTTAGATAGAATTTTGTTTTTCCAAATATTTCATTGCCATATATACCTCACTAGTTCAATTTACTTCAAACTTTCATAAAAGTGCTGCTTCAACTGTATAAAATCCCCAATCCTGTTAAACGGTTATAAAACTAATTGATTAATGGGCGACTAACTGAATTAACATTACCATTTTGTAAGTGGCTATAAAAATGATGCTTAAAGTAGACCTGGCGCTCTCGTCGCAGCTAATGGTCGGTTTTGGGTCCAGCTCTCAGAAAATCTCCTCGCCAGATTTTCGACAGACCAGCCCCCGGTGCCGGCCATCCAGAGATGCTGTCCTACGACATTCCTATCAGCAATTATCCTAACTGGAGCAGCCTCACGCACCCACGGCGTCCACAACCTTACCCAAACGTTCTGGACTTACTGACAGAATAACATTACTTATTTTGACCATCATGAAAGTGCGATAGTTTACCATACATTTACACACCGACAAAGTTACAAAAGCCCGGGTATCCGTGTTTCTGGGTGGTCTCCAGTCATAACATTTCGTGTTTCTACTATATCCTTCCATAAGGCTATCAAATTACTATAAAATGCAATCCTTCCTCAACGAAATATTCAATTCATAGCTCTTTTTAAAGAACAAATAAACTTCTAGCAAGAATTTTTATTTTTCAAATAATAGACGTTTAATAAAACTCCAAATCATGAAATTTTTTCTTATTTATTTAAAGGTTAACTATTTGTAGTGTCTAAATTGTGCTCTCTGAAATCGTTCTGTTCTATGAAATGAACCATAACTCTACAATACCGATAGTCAGTTGAAGAGGAATGGGATTTGAAATTGAACAATTGTTTTATAAGGGAAGCAGATAGACAAATATAACTGGAGTCCCTTTATAAATAATAGTAAATAGCACCTCCTGGCTCAAAAACGTGGTCTTAGCTAAACACGGTAACATATTTATACCTGCAGTTTATTTACATCAACACATATTTTGGAGTTTAAATTATTTATATAGAGAGCAAGCAAAGTAGAAGCCATAAACTAATGTGTTTTAAGGTTTACGTGTTATAACGACCACAGCAGCCACATTGGAAAGAGCCTTTCTAGTAACAAAGACAGATAACTGAGGTGAATTCAACCTCTCGGACACCTAGGCATATTCAGACACCCACTCGTTTCATTATCACACAAATAAAAAATACGTAAATTATCTTGATTCACTAGATTTCACTACTATACAATGCTCATGTTAGATCTAAAATAAAATAAAATACCGATTCTGTGACGTATATTATTCCTACAATAGGCTTTGTAATGTCACTGCTTTGAATATTTCCTTTCAAATAAGAAGTGAGATTCTATTTCTACACAGCACGCTATTGTGACAATAATGACATAAGTCTATTGAAGTAGGATATGTACACAATTTTAATAGTTACGACAAATTGGTAAAAGTCGTAAAGTTAAATTGTTAAAATTAATTTACATTTCATCTATTTAATGGAGTGCATTAATTAAATCACATATTATTGTTCGATTTATGTTCCCTCTTAAACATAATATCTTTGGAAACTGCAAAGTTAGTTTAAATAAACGTTAAGTTATGAGAGTATGACAAAGGTTAACCTATAATATCAAATTGGTTGGTGTAAAAAATGTTAGACTGTCATCTATATCAAAATTTAAGTAATTTGAAATACAATGTAAACATTTGTATTATAATATACACAATATTAAAATAGTACGTGTATTTCATTTGAGCCCAATATCAAATAACCAATTTGAAGTCTCAAAATGAAGGTATATTTTGTGTCTTGTTTTCTTACGTTCTTCTATGTGGAATGTTTACGAACTATGTCAGGCTAAAAATTCAGAATCTAGAAATTGAGTATCGCTCTAAAAAACCCCGCATTGTCCGATTCTATCCTTGTCAGAACAATTACAACTTTTGATAACCAACCACTAATTTTCCGCCCTTAGGACTTATAAGAGGTAAATTTCGCATAATGTAGGTTAAACATTTTGGTAGCCTTCTCATGATGTCTTTCGGCAATTAAAGTACTTGACAGCGGAACCGCATTTTTTCTTGAAATGTGTTTCAACGAAAAAGTAAGCTAATTAGTTAACAACTTCATTCCAGGATTTAAACTGGGAAAAAAACTCTACTCTAGAGGCAGCCGGGCCAACCGAAATCTGTATGAGGCGACCTTCGCGGCACGTGTGAATCAAAGTAAAGGTCTCGTGACGAAGCCAGCCCCTTGTGGACCTCCTCGTCCTGCGGCGGGATTATGGGTAATGTCCTAGAGGACACCAGGAATTAAAGAGTACAAAGCCGCGAATTGTTATTTATCGTGACTGGCACGTTGTGGTCCAGAACATTATGGGCAGACAAATTATTTCCCCTTTAGTGTCCCGTGCTCCCAAGGCCTCGCGGAGACGCGGCTATAATCGTTAAGAAGATAAACGATTTAAGGTTTTGTACTAGCGTAACTATCGTGTTGTGTCTGTTGTCCTAATGTATAAGGTTGTAAGTCATAGGGAATATCATAAATTAAAATACAATCATATATATATGAAACTGAAATATATATATAAAACTAGGTTAGGTATTTGTTGACCATGATGATGGGTTTAGGTCCCGAAACATGTAGTCAGAAAAATAATGAAATTCCTTAAGGGTACTTAGTTGAAATAATGTTTAATTTGATTATTAATATATATATATATATATATATATATTAAAACGTATTACAAACCTCCAAAATTAGCGGATCTTATTTGTTTGACTGTTTAAATTTATCAGAGAATACCTTTACATAAAGCCACTGGCTTTTTAGGGTTTCAACGATGGTTAAATTTATCCATCATATATGTTCATATGTTTAATATGTTCATTAAACTTTTGGAACAATAAAGTCGTTACGATACAACTTATACATATTTTTGGTTGCTTAGCCGCATGACCGTTCGTCCGATAACACGATAACTTGAGTGAGAAATGTCTGATTTCGATGAAACTTGGCTCAAATGTGTAATGTGACATTCATGACTTTATGTTCGAAAAATAGAAAAATCGGACCACGGGAAGGGGTTTATGGGGGTTTTAAATTTTCCAAAAATCAGTTTTTTGCACTTTTTACCCTAAAATGGTTAAAACATTCAATTTTGGTTTTGAGCATTTTATAAAGCTTAAAAAACAAATAATATAGTATTTTAAATGATTAACCTAGGTTAAGTGGTTGCGGAGAAAATCTAAAAATCCTGCTGATAAAATCTCCCATGTTAATCTTAGGGAGAAAGGTTTTTGGCTTTCCTCAGTTAATTTTATTGTAAACTTCGCATTAGCTTTACCAATCAATTCAGCTCTACAAAACAATAATTTTGGTGTTTAAATTGTGAGTCTACGTCCTACCGTTGCAGAGATATTCAAAGTGCTAAACACAGTAGGTTGTCCAATGTTATCATTATAGAGAATAAATTAAATTTGATATCTCGATTATTTATGAATATATATTGATGAAACTTTGTGTGTGGCTTCGCGTTGTACTGGTATATTGATTATTGCACAAAAAATGATTTTTTGTTTACTATCCCAGTAGCAGCAAACCTGCATACTCAGGCCTAATGTTATTCTTATGGAGAATAAATAAAATGCTATAATCACTTATTTATTTATGTATTTTTATGAAACTTGGTAAGGGGCTTTATGTGGTAGTGAAAAACATATGCATGCATTGGAAATTCGTTGAGTGCGCAGGTTTGCTGCGACGGGGGTATTATATTTATCTATTTTACCAATACTTCAAATACTAGGAGTACGCTAAAATATTCGCGTAATGGGATGACCGAACTCAGAAATTGTAGATGAAAGTTTCTGCTGTTAACGTAAGTTCTAACCGAAATTGGATTACAAAATATTAAATAAATAGCCCTGGGGACTCTGTAGGAAAATATATACTTTTCTATTTGTTAATTGTAGGTCATAGGGTCAATTGTTCTTAGTTATATTAAATTATATTATGTTAGAGGTGCGAATTCTCCAAGAAAAAAATAACACGCTAAGTTGCCTTTGCTGACTGTACATTGGAAATTAGCTGAGTACGCAGGTTTGCTATGACGGGGTATTTAATATCATAAACTGGCAAAGTAACACAGGTGGCAGATGTAAATACGAAATAAATCGCTGCTGCAATTTCTAGTCTAGTCGATAAACTAACTCACTTTTATTACTCACATTATAGGTGAACGTTATCTTTATTTGTACAAACTGGAATTAGTTTTTTAATCTTAACATTTAGAATCTTTGATAAATTGAATTAAATCATGATAAACGGAGAGTACTTTATTTATTTGATCACAAAACATAAGAATAAAACAATTTTTTAGTAGTTTCTCGTTTCTACGAAACAATATCGTATTAATATCTCGTACATTAAAACCAGTATTTTTTATCCAGTGTTTTACGTTATGGAAAGGTTAAAACTTTGAAATGTTAATTAATGAAAAAAATTTAACGAATATGTTCAATATTTGAACTTGAAGCGTGACGTGAACTGGAAAATATTTGTGTCAAATCTGAAAACGATCCGTGAAGCCGTTTTCACGATATTGCATTACGAACTCGAGGAAACACTGATGGTCACCGAATCTTTGTCTCTACTAATACTTAGATTCCTTTGTTTCGTTCCGTCATCAATTAAACACTTTTGAACATCTAATATGACAAATAATTATAATATTAAAAACATATATAACCTCAATTTATTACCTTATATGGACCATTTAGAGTGAAGACAAGCTACGATTCCAGAAAATATGTATGTATAGTAAGTATGTATCATTTATAGAGGACGTTCAAAGTGACATAACTTTATTATCATGTAAAATCCATAACTTTAAAAATGTTTCACACTTTGATATAAACTTATACGCACCTGCACACGTGGTAAATATTATAATTGTCATGCGGGATAGAGATCGATTAAAAAACACTATCATGACGTGATACTCTCATATTTTGATGCTGCGCGGCGGCCGGCGGCGCGGGGCCCATGGGCCAATCGTGACTGACCAGTGCCCAATACCGCGAGTAGCGGCGCCTCGGCGCGGCCCTCGTAAAACTATTGGGCTAACGACGTGGCAGGCGGACAGTAATGCCTCCCGGAGAGCAGATATATCTAAGGCAACCAACCACTTGGCAAGCAACCCGATCAAAGCTGTCGATTAACAACTAAATTGGAACTCAGAATATTCAGAATATCCAGTTTAATTGAATTTAGAATTGTCTGTCGGTATTCAGCACATTTTAACTTTGGATTACAGAACAAACAATGAACAACGTTGTTTAAAATATCATTGAATTTGAAATGCAAATTTTGTTGAAAGTTCTACTCTGACGTGAAACACGGGGAATAGTGCATCACAGGTTCTGTATGAAATAATTTTGTTGATTTTAAAAGGACTGACTTAGAGCAAATTAGAGGGTAGGAAAATAGGTCATTCATTTCTTGAGTATAGTGTATAGAATTGGTGGTTAGAATGGGTATGGGAATAGGTGTCTGGGTGGGTGATTCAAATTTGTTCTCATGTTTACGCCAGTGGCGTTTTGTATTCGACGTTGTTACAGGATAAAGGTCCAAACCTGTCAAAGTCATATGGGCACACCGAGAATCGAACCCGTGACCTCTTGTACCGAAATCCAAGACGCTAACCGTTAGGATAGCGAGGTGTTCAGTCGATTAAGTTAAATTACGTGAATTTATGTTATCTTATTAAGACTACATGTATCACAAGCCGTGTGAAGGTCAGGCAAATTGTGATAACAGTTAAATCAAGTATTTATAATTGAATGGCATTCATCCCTTGATTTTTGTGTGAGCAAATAATACGATATTTGAAACTAAAATTTAATTTTGTCATTGGATTGGCACTGAATTTGCAGAGGGGGATAAACTCGGCTGGGTGAAGGGAGATCTATGCAGGGTGTCTCACGTAAGGTGTATCAAACAGATTGCAGACGAACGAATTTACCTAGAAGGATGAAATACTATAATTATTTCCCACTAAATTGAACCTAAGAAATATTGTAAAAATACTTTTAGTTTGTGAAAAATACAGGGTGTTCTAGAAACCGCAGGTTACTAGTTAAAATCTCGGAATTTTCATGTATAAAAATGTGTCACGTTGTACATCATTTCAAAGCTCTAAAATAGACTAACATTTTGGCGAAAACAGAACTCACTTATATCTATCCGATTCAAAATGGCAGCCTTTTTTTAACATACTGATATTTACGGATTACTCTGTAGCTGCTAAACCACAAGACATATATTTTTTCTGATTCAAAGTTCTCACTCGTATTAAAATCAGCGTTACTCTGATAAGCTTCATGGCAGTATTTAAAACAAAATACAAAAAACTACATACAAAAATGTTTATAATGACCAACACCAAAATGCCAAACAGTAACGTATGTCAAAAAGTATATCATCTTAAAGATTTTGGAAATCCTAGGAAATTTCTAATTTGCACCAACCTCGTATCTCTCCTTGGTTTTGTATCAATTCACAAAAATCATCATTTTCCTATATAAAATGCATGTTATTTGTGCGTTACACTTACAAGTACTCCGTGAGCTCTTTTATAAATGGGTTATGTATTGGTAAGTGAGTTCTATTTCCGCCAAAATGTTAGTCTGTTGTAGAGCTTTAAAATTCTGTACAATTTGACATTTAATTATATTTGAAACTTTCGAGATTCAAATAGTGACCTCGGTTTTCGGAACACAATTTTTTTTAATAATTTATTTATTAATATGATACGTGTTGTTACAAATAAGTAGGATAAATAAAAATAGTCTTACAACACTAAACAGTATATTTCCACTTATACTGCACTTACATACAAGACAGTAAAATATACACAAAAGATGGTACAAGGCGATCGATTTCAACCAGATACACCGGTCATAATCAGGCCCAATCAGAGAATCTATTGGATCAGATGAATGTATTTATAACAAACTAAACAAATCTGTAAGTTAATTCTTGGGGTCAATTTAGTCGGATATCATTTTATTTCATCCTTCTTGGTCAATTGGGTCGTCTGCAATCTGTTGGAGACACCTTACTTGAGACACCCTGTAGTTTTACCAGTATCGCAATACACATGGTCCTTTATTTACAGAAGGAAGAACAAGAGATTGGTTCGATATGTTAGTTGTTCCTAAACAATCAAAATGCAGTTAAACCAAGAATCAAGAATCAAGAATTAAGAATACTTTATTGTCACACGACTATATAAATACAGCATTGACAATCGTCACAAATACAAACTTAAATAGCTAAAATAACAGACTGCTGAAATACATAATTCATTTCCAACTAAACATCCCTTCTTTCAGATATATAATCTTTAACACTGTAGTACTCTTTTGTAATCAAGTATTTTTTTAGTCTATATCTAAATTTTACAACATCCACCTGAGTTTTCAGGATTTGAGGGAGAACATTAAAAAGCTTAATGGCAGAATAGTAAGTCTGGTTTTGAAAAGAAGTTGTGTTGATCGGGGAATATGGATTAGGTTAGTGTTGCGGAAATTATATCTATTGGCAATGCGTTGAGGAAAAACGTGTTTGTTTTTAACCAGAAATGAAAGGCACTCTAACATGTAAATCGATGGAAATGTTAGCAAGTTGTTTGCCGAAAACACACCAATAACCGTAAGATTATCAAATGAAAACAATAGATAAAGTTATACTAGACCAAGCAATGTCTAAAATCTACTTTAGAATAAATTAATAAATAAATGAGTATTTTATGAATGTATTTATCCCCTATAGTAATTAAACTAGCCAACATATTGTAACACTTCTACGCAATCGCATTAACAAAATTAAAAAAATTTTGTTAATTAAATTAAATATTCAAAATATATTTCTTGGTTTAATAATTAACTGTGGAAAAAGAGCGCTCTGAGTTAACGCAGTGACGCCAGTACAGCACACAAGTTGGAGACCTCTACACAGAAACCGCCAAGGCCAGTGCTGCTACTGAGAGTCATTACCAAGGGGCATTACGGGTAATGGCTAATTTCCTCATACCTGCATCTATCTGCATCCCGCGTAATTCTATCAAGAGTTCCGCGCATAATGTGAACAATTGAAATCCATGTGCAGATTTATCATCGCTGATTACACCTGTTGACTTGCACTGATTAGTGATTGACTCACATAATTAGCGAATTTACTATGGAATAGTGAGCTATTAGCAAGGCCCCACATGGGAAAACTCCCGGGACCACAATAGAAGTTCCTAACTTCATTCTCTGAACACGTTTTGGGGGTCGCTAATGAGTATGTGTTTGCACTCGAGCGGTCACATTTGGTTTTACTTTAACAAATCAATTTGCTAGTGAGATACATGTTTGTTTTGTGTATATGAATATTGAAGCGCTAGTGTTAGCTGACTCTGAATCTCTGGGCTACCGAACTACCGAACTAATTGCGAATGCCATTATGTTTATGTATTAATGATGCATTGTAATTGGGCTTGTCCTGTTATGTATTTGAAATCAAATAAATAAATAAATTTGTTTCTATAAATATTGCAATAAAAGGATGTTTTAAAACGTATTTGGTTTATACAACTTTTGTATGCAGAAATTCACTTCCATGGAATGATGCGAGTGAACTCATTACTACTTTCACCCATACAATAAATATGTTACTAAGTATACCCATATTTTTGAATTTGAGTTATTAGTGGACATTTTCACTTTAATGGTCCCTGATTCTAAACAAAATGGTTTTAGGAGTGATGTCCGTTTGTCTGTCTGTCTGGATGTGTGCAGAGCTGGAGACCGCACCAGTTATCCGATTTTGATGAAATTTGGTATGTAGGTACTAATCCACGGTATCTCGAGGCGGTTTTTAAAATTTTTTATTTTGAAGGATGATTACCCCCAAAAACCGCTAAAAAACAGAAAAGATCCAAATTATTTAAATACGGCTCTAATGATTTTGATTAAAATGTATTGATTGGTATGTGGAACATTAGGTCTCCAACAAAATGACACTCGCATTTCTGTAATAATTCGGGCATAGAAATTACAAGGCTTAAAATTTCCAAAATTCAGGTTTTTTCATAAAGATTTAAATCACTAAATAAAATTTACTTACCACCAATAAGGAAAGCTAAAAAAACTAAACATTTTAATATTTTGAATTATTAATATACGATTACTGGTTGCGGAGAAAATTGAAAGTTTCATTTAGTGGTATACACATTACGTTGTCCAATGTTATTCTTATGGGGAAAACAAAAATTACAATTTCTCTCTTATTTAATCATCAATTTAATATGCAGATCAAGTTAGCATTAACCAACAGAGGATATTCAAAATATGATATCCCCTAACCATGAGGAGATAAGGGGCATTCCCCTCTTAAAACCACTGTGTGTAGCGAAGGATTTTATATTGACTCCAAAAATCTAATTTGGGTGGACATTTCTGAAAACAAGTTTTTATAAGATTTTCTGTGCATTATGCTGTATTCTGTAGTTAGTAAATAAAAAAAATAATTTAGTCATTAAAGTTGGGTTAAAAGGGAGAAAGCATGTGTCAGTTTCCTGATACCGTTTATTTTTCTGAGGCAGTCAAAATCTAATAGTCGTCCTTTGATGATGTCTTAGAATTATACAAATAATATTACAGTTGTACTTTTACTATCCGAATCCTTGTTTAGTTCATTTCAAATTCTTTTAAATTTCCAACGTCTGTAAACAATTATAACCATTTCAACCTTCAAGCAAATGCTCTATTTTGTATTATGCGGCTCTATCGTGTGTTATGCGGCTCTTTTGTGTGTTATGCGGCTCTGTTGTATGTTATGCGGCTGTATTGTGTGTTATGCGTCTGTATTGTGTGTTATGCGGCTCTATCGTGTGTTATGCGGCTATATTGTTGTGTTATGTGGCTCTATTGTGTGTTATGTGGCTCTATTGTGTGTTATGTGGCTCTATTGTGTGTTATGCGGCTATATTGTTGTGTTATGTGGATCTATTGTGTGTATGAGGCTCTATTGTGTGTTATGCGGCTCTATTGTGTGTTATACGGCTTTATGTGTTATGCGGCTCGCCGGTCAGGTGGGCGGCCTTTATTGATCAGGTGGCCAGAAACGACAAAGGCTTACAGGTATACTGTAATAACCTGTAAAAAAGAATAAAGTAAACAAATTGTTGCAAGCTTTTAATTTCTTTGTCATGGCTGGAGAAAAAATAAAATTTTGATAGAGCTAGGTTTTATTATGCCAGGTGTAATTGCTTTATGCAAGATATTAGCATTATTTTATATTATCCTTTCACATACCCACAAACTAATTCAATGTGTTTACCATTTATTACAGATTAATACATTACATACCAAATATTTCGTTATCTATATTTTGTTTTTAAGTTTATCAATTCAAACACTAACACTCAGTTTTACTGCATTGTGTCTGAGATTTTAGTCTACATGTATCTTGTTGCCCTTCCTCTTCAACCGCGTGTTTAACTGTTTCAGGTAGTGGACGCAAAGTGTTTGCTTTCTTATCTGTCGCTGTCTGGCTCTCGTAACTACAGTTTACGACATTGTGATTTACGATGAATGACAGGCTTTTGCGGTCTACGAGAAATCAAGCTTGTCGTGATAATGTGCAGTAAATACCATTCCTGAAAGGTTTTTGTCTCAAACTCATTCAGTTGCTTTAAAAACACTATAGTGATATACAATAATATGCTATCCGCAAGTCTTGATAAATTAAATTTACCGTATTGGTTCTCTTATGGCCGGTTAAAATTAATTCCTCTCCTCACTTGTTCGATACGTCTATCTCCATGCTGAATAAGAGTAAATTATATTTCGTAAATTCAGAGTGCCCTCTGTGAAATAAATCTGGATAATGAACAAACCACAAAATCGTTTAAACTGTACAGAAGGCACGAATTGATTATTACAAACATGTGCTATATATTTGGTCATAGTTGTGTTTTCTCATTCATTATAATGATAGGAAACATTTTGCTGGATCACTTTCATTGCAAATAAAACAAACAACACGACACAACACAACAACATGACCACTAATCCTAGTTGTGCTATGGCCAGGGTGTCTTCTAAAGCAATGAAGTGATATTTTTCTAAGAATGCACAATCAAGGATTAAGTTTGTAACGGAACTTTTGGAATCAAAATTATTCGGAATCTAAAATAATGTCTGTGGTTGCTATTTCACAGCAAATCTTACGCAATAAAAATGTCACCTTCTAAACCACTTTAATTTTTGTTTACAAAAAAATGTAGAGTTAATGAAATAGTTTTTTTAAGTTGTAAAAACATTGTTCATATATAATAAAATAACATATTACTAACCAGGATTGACTGTTTCTGCGTCAGGTTTAAAATCTAATGGCCTTATTAGAACGTAGTGAAAACGTCGATTCCAAATCATAGTAAAATCAGAGCCTTTGGTCCAATAAACTGGAGGTTCCGGCAATCAATGTCTCCGGCTAAGAATGTTCCAAGAAATCCCACATCATGTACGGGTGAGAGAGCTTAACAAGTCTAAAGTGAAAAGTTCCAGACGCATCATCCTGAATTATTTCACTAAACCTGACCTACTACCAGGGCCACCATTTCATGTCGTGCCGACACAATAGCTCATTATTTAACAGTTTTTTAATCCTCTCACTCTGCGCACGTCAGTTAGAGATGGAGCTACCATTGCCGTGCCCCATCCATGATTGATTCACCACCATAACGATGTAGCCTTCGAGCCTCCGTAGCTGTTTATAGTCCCGCCTTCTTTCCTCTCTTCTTTCTTCACCCATCAGTTATCTGCCCCTTGTTACAATGTGGACGTGGAAAAAGTGAAAACTATTAACCGTAAGATATTTACTGGGTCCCTGGTTAGTCTCGACTCCGCGCCACGCCTCTCAGGCAGTGTGTCGCTTACTGGGTGACTTGCTACGATAAACTCTTCGTACGTCGAACACATACGAAATATTCGAGCTCTTGTAAAGTTGAAAGTTTGTTCTCTTTGTAAAAGAATACACTTTGTTGTTTAAATGATGTATTGAAAAATACAATTTTATACTTGACATTTTTTTACCAAATCTTTTGTTTATAGTAATGAGGCATTGCCCTGTTACTTGGTTATAGAGATGGCATAAGCTTTATCGTATCAGTGCCCAATTTCAGTGCTTGTTCTTCGAGCCTCAGCCAGTGCACCTAACGTTTCTATGCCAACACAGTTATTACAGTTGTCTGTGATTGTATAGAATTTTCTGAAATATTTTAAGTCGAGTAAGACTTACTGTGCAACCATCATCATTAGGAAATGAAGGTCCAATGTCGATATAACAGAAGTTGATATGACTATCATAACTGTCCAATTAGCCCTTTTCAAGATCAAATTAAGTAAGACTTGACTGAACATCGTAGATTCGACATTCGTGAAGCTTCGTTGACAGGCTACCTACCTACATAAGTTTTAGACAAAATCAATGTATATTCGTAGAAAAAAACTGTAAAATATGTTATTGAATTTGTGTTATTTACCTTATTACACAAGTAATATCAGTTGTAAACCACCATTTTGAGACGTCCGGTGGATATTTGGTACGCAACCAAAGAGACATCTGATTGACACCTGATGTATTCGAGAACCTGTGACTCAACCGTCAACTACCGCGGTGACGTCAGCTTTTGTCACTGGCGCCCAACGACCATGATTAACCCGATTCCATCGATTAGCATAAATAAAGACATCTCGCCAGGACAAATTATATTTTATGAGCCCCCGAGGGTGTGGGCCGGTCTCAAATTGTCAGACTCTACCTTGTATACATTATAGAACGTTCCCCCGCCCTATGAATATGTATTTCTAATGAGGGTTGTACCTTGTGCGATCTTGTTTTCACATTTTACTTGAGCACTGAATAAATTTGTCTGTCGTTGTTGAGCAAAAGCATTTAAATGGTGTTTGGACCTGCTTACCGGTCAAGCTTCTTCTTAACAAGTCACTCCAAAAGTGAACATAATTTTCGAGATAAACACTATTCAGAATTTTATCAGGAGGGTAAACATTATTTTATAATTGTATCTTACGTCAAGGGCTATTTATGTAAGATACACATTCAAATTACATAAACAAATTTCACCGTTTACAATAATGTTGCCGTAACTTGTACGGGCATAAGGTTATCGACAATATTTGTTTTGTTTTGATGTTTACCTTTTTGCCTTTACAACGTTTAAATTATTCAAATTTGAACTACAAATATAATTTTGTTAAATCTATGAATATTAAATTAAATATTATTTTACGAACTTATTTTTCGGTGAGTACTTAAAGAATAGTTTTTAGTGGAAGTTTCAAAGTAAAATTTTAAATCATATGTTCATTAAAAACTTGAAACATGAAACGGAATGTACTGACATACAAATTAAAGGGCCTGACGGTAAGTAAAATGTTTGGCTCTGTCACTATGCAAGTTATTCACAGCAGTAATCATTAAAGACTATATTTATATAGATTTAATTTTAATTATAGACAACCTTACAAAATAAAAATGAAACATCATATGTTGATTCTTAACCACAAAAATGACAACTATCTGCAATTACCAACCTACTCTCAAAATATGTAATACACGTATCATGGAGAAGAAAACTGAACTAGAATCCCTGATCGAACCCAACTCAGCACAACCCGGTCTATAATTATTTAAGCGTTCGACAAGAGATTGTAGCGACCAATGACTTGTAGATTCTTCATAGAGATTGTCAGAGTTTAATTCAACGCTTGTAAGCTTGTCAGTTTCACTTAACCTGGTCGGACAGCTACACGCTACAAGGTCTGTCCGGCTGTCGACTCAGCCAGCTTCACCGGTTTCGTGCCTGTTTTTTCAACAAGATTTTATCTGAGGATTCTCCTCAGTCAATTAATTAAAGCTCATTCAAGTGTGGGCTAGACGTGGTGAGACCCCGACCTTGGTGTACAGTATTTTATTCTCGTAACTTTTTGTAAAACTACTTTATGTACTCATGTTTAAGTAATAAATAATGATTTAACTAGTCGTAAGATGCGTTTCAGGCCTAAGTTAGTCGGTTCTTGGATGTTAAAAGAATTTAAAATATAAAGAATATTAGTAAATTATTGGAAAGGCTAACTGTGAAATTTATTCAAATAGTTTACAGCTGTCGAAACCAAAGGCAATAATTCCGAATACCACCAATCGTCTGTTGGCTACTATCTTAAGATGTGTTATTTTTATTTATGGTCCTATTACTATTATTATTATTAATTTGTAACTTTCCGAATTTTTATTTGTGAAATAATATGACAACTCAATCCAATTGACTAAAACTTAACGCCATGATATTACTAAAAATGTAATGAATTGGTTTGTAAGCTACTTTAAAAGAAGATAACGTTACGTAAACAATAGTGGAAATATACTATTGTCAATAATTCAAGCTCTAAACCACAGGTGTACCTCAAGGATTGTATCTTGGCCCAATATTATTTAATTAATTTAATATGATATTATTCAATCACTAATATCTAATATTTACTTTTTGCTGATAACATAAATCTATTATACAAAAAAATAAATCTGTGACTGAAAATATCAGACAAGTCGATCTGGAATGGTCAAATTTACAAAATAAACATTTGGAATAGGCCTATCAAAAATGAAATAAAATTGTATATAATTAAACGAAACTCTAAAACCTATCACTATTTTTTTATCATACAAATTGTATGAATGTATTGATTGGGTCACATTTGGAAAAAATCACAGTCTGTAATAAAATAAACTCCTATTTGTTTGTCTAGGAGTAACATATGTGTTCATATACAAGTCCTGAACGTCACATAGATTAATTATTTAGTCAATAAATTTAATATGGTAGACCTATTAGGTTCGATATTTGGAATCTCGAAAGATGGCTTCACCAAACATTTTAAAAACCTACATGTACAGATTAAAAAATAAAATACAATGTTTTCTGGCAAAACTAGGCTAGAGGATTGCAAGGTCATTTAATATTACAGAAAACGAGACGATATCACTAGACTAATTGCGTTATTGTTAATGTATCTTCAAAAATCTACCATTTGGAAAGAACATTTTGTACTTTGTTTATGAACTATGTTTACACAGTTTTCTCACACAAAAATTCTCTCAAACTAAAATATTGTCACTTATCATTACCTTTAATCTAGATAACGTTATCAGCAATCTATGGCTTGACGTCTTAATATATAATTGCGTAAGGGAAATAATAAACGAGTTTGCACGTAGCACGCTGACGTGAAAGAAGTGAATTTCCACATAAAAACTTTTAAAACTCATAATCAGTGTAAAAGCATACATTTATTCCAATTTTTATTGAAATCTGAAAAAACTGATTTTTTGGCTGTTCTGATACTCCTGGTTTCATTTTCTTGCAAAGCTGGGAATACAATTTTGCGCATTATAAGGTTAGGAGAAGGTCCAGACAGGCTTGAAAGTAGGAGTGAGGTTGCTGTGGATGATAAAAGTACTCCAACAAAGGAATAACAGGCTTTTCTAATGTAAAACCCCCATAAGACAACATACTGTGTTTAGTCGATACACATTTTCTTGAATAACTCGGTAAATATTTACGATATAATGACGAAAGTGGGCTTCAAAACTTTCGCCTCTCTAATTACCATCTTTTTCATGCATTAATTTTACATCCGGGGCTTTTCTTACCCTTTTTGGGCCCAAAAACTCGAAATTTGAAAGATTAATCCCCCAAAAAAGGGTTTAGAGTTTTCCCCAACGAACGTGTCCAACTGATTATAGAAAGGAACGTCCCTACCAAATTTGAAGTAAATCGGGCAAAAAATGTGACCGCTAGAGTGCAAACATATATATATATATATATACAATTTTGAACGACCCCCCAAAACGTGTTCAGGGGGTCACGTTAGGAACTTCTATGGTGGTCCCGGGCTTAAGTTTTACCGTGCGGGTCATGCTAATAGTTCACTTTCCAAAGGAAATTCACTAACAAACGGTCACTGTCTATATTTTCGCATGTTTCTGAAGCTATCATGTTTCTTAGCATGTAAACAGTAAATGAAATAACCACCTGTACACTAACCAATTTTGTCACGCGATTGCCCTACAAGCCACTAGTATAGTATAATTGAAATGTTTCAACGCCGACTGGCGCTGGTTATTTGTTTGTCTTCAACCGGTCTTTAGAAGACAGCAACTTCAAATCAAATACTTACCTCGACACTATATCAGTCTTTAATTTATCAGAATGACCTTGGGATAGACATACTTATAACACGATAAAATTAATTTTATTCATATTTATGCCAAATTACTCCCAAGGAAAATTGACAAAATGTCCACCCTAAGCAAACTGCATTTAGATGTGGTTTGAAATGACATCCATAACTAGAATGTATGTTTTTGTCTGTGGATATTGTGCAAATGAGTAGGTTATTATTACTCTAAATACCACTACATTTTGCGTCAAAATAGATAACACATTTATTAAATACGATAATTTACTCAGCACATAGCTCTTCCTTCGTGGTAATTTAAAAACAAATTAACTGGATGTGCCTACATGAGTCTGTTTAGGTTTAGCTGAGTTGTAGGTGTACTGGTCAAGGCGAAGGACTTCGGAACCGTGGCAGGGCCCTCCCTCTCCTGGGTTCGAATCCCAATCCTGGCTAGTAAATGTTATCAGAACAGCCTAGCTTGTGCTATAGCGGCCTACCCCTTGGTTTGTTTGATGCGTTCGCCGCATAGGCCCGAGGCTGGGAAAGCGCAGGGAAAGAGCCCGCCAAAAAAACTTTTAAGAAAAAAACAACAGTGAGAAAGACAGAGAAATGCACCGAAAGTATACAACTATTTGAATGAATTTAAATTGGGAGAAATCCATTTAAACGTTGCGTGTGAAAACTGCATGTTCAATTTTCATGTAGTTATATGCTCGTGGCTTCGACCTGGAGGGTAACCCAATACGTCGGATGTTCGGGCAGGTTCCCAGAGAAGGCTGTCTGGGGTCGTCCTCTCGTGAAGGACGGTCGGTCACCGACGCCGTCGTTCGAGTAGAAAATGAACTCGAGACGACCAACGACAAACGACCACTCGACGCGATCGTTCCACCATGAGCTATGGAGATTGCTTGTCAAGCGATGTGTTTGACACGCCAAATGGGTAATCCTCTTTACTTCACCTTCAGTGTGTCATAAATATATAATGTTGACGTGTAAACGTGATGTAGCAGAACTTCTGTAATGTATTATAATCACCTTCGAGAAGCTTTAACAAGATAACCTATTTTAGGATAGGTTAAACTACCCAACACACCGTAATACTTGACCCAGCCCCAATTTTAAAAACTCGTTAAGCTAAGAATTTCTTAGTTTTGATGTAAGATTTTCATACATTGTGGCCTTAAAGATCAAGTATTATACAGATCTGTTAAGACGATGCAGTTTGAATGAATACCAAAGTAACCCGATCCCTCTACCCGCGCGGCGCTACCCTGGTGGCCTCAGTGCTGACTTCAGCACACTGGAAGGACGTTCAACCAACCTTCACTTCCCACGTTCTCGGAAAAGCCAATGAACCACTTCTTAGTTATTGATCGTTTCATTATTATTTTAATTATTTCTCACACACTTGGTAATTCAAACTGACACATAAATTTATCCGGAAGTTGCAATACCCCACTGATAAATTAGGAGTTGATTGTAGGTACTACTAGAAAGACTTGCCACTGAAAAGTGTGATTTCCATCAGAATCTTAACAAACGAGTATTGTTAAAGAAAAATAAATTTAGCTTAGGCCAAAATCTCTCAAATAGTCCAAAACTAGATCACTGTCTATTATTACACAGGCTCTATTGATTTTGGGTTAAAACAGAGAGCCTTTGATAGACATAATCAAAAACGCAAAGCTCATTACTGTTTTTGAACAACCTAACGCGTTGAATTCCACTAAACATTGTAAACATATGGTTATAGCAATATTTTACTTATGCTACAAGAATCAAGCAAAGTAAAACCTTTCCATATATAAACTCTTTATGTGAATTTACTAATGGTGATTTTATGCCTGTTGACAGGTTGTCATTTTAATGGTACCGGTAAAGAAATAACAGAGGAGGTTTTAAAATTTGTATTTAAAAGCCAGCTGAAATTGAGCTATAAACTGTAATATTACAAACGTTTATTCCTTGGTTATGGAGTTTACTTATTTACCATGAACTTCTGCTTGATGTCTTCCTGGTTGTAATTAACGATCGAGTTTAATACCAAGCAACGAAAGGATAAGAACAGCCATAAAATTAATCGCGTAACTACAGTCAAGGTAATCGTTTACTTACTGTTCCCTCGGAGGACGGCCTGTGTATTCGAATCCTTCTATACATCTATCATCCGTAATATAATTTCTGTATATTACATATTAGAAAGTTGATTATACTTTTTGTACGTTTGTAACGCATTTTTTGTTTTCTTAAAATTATTTTGCCACCTCTAAGGTTTTGTACAACTGGATTTTAAAAATCTGTATTTTCAAACAAATCATCTTATTTTAGCTATACAATGTGTAATTTCTTCCATAAAATTATGTTTTCGAGCAAAATCTAAATATTTATTACTTATAAAGTAAGATTACATACCTTGCCGGCGTTAATCCACTAGTGACTTTGATTAGGACTAGTTTCGGGACTAGTGCTGCTCCATTGTCCAATCTCCCTTGTCAATAACAATATTAGGACACCATGTCGTCGTGTTGACTTTTAAAATTCAACATATATGACCTTGAAACTTAAAACAATAAATATATTTAAAAATTATACACCTAGTTACCATGAGTGGCCGGCCAAGGACAAGAGCAGACTCATAACATAAGTAACACATTTCTTTAGTAAGTTTTTTTATTAGTTAATAATTATTATCAGAAATAAATAATTTTACTATATTATCTATAGTAGTGTGGTTGTTATGTCACCGTGTATAGTTTTACCAAAGTTTTAGCTTTAGCAAAAAACTAAGATGTCACGCATTGACTGCAAGGAGACAAGTTTTCTTTTTAATGACTTACCATTTGGACCGATTTATTAACGCTTGCACTCAGTTACCAAGAGTACAAAATAGTATATTTCATCACTAGTACGCTATCGTGTTTTCTTTGCGAGGTGATATCAAAGCATTGTTACGTTTATCTGCTAACCAGATTAATAAGAAAAGCTGATTTTTAATGCACGCAAGATCAGGTGATTTCGAATGCAGCACTACTAATGATATAAACTACTGGCTACTAGCGCTACTGGTGTTTGAGTACATAACTAAGAACAGTGCAGGAAAACTCTCCAGTTTTCCCGGATTTAGGGTGGGGAAGTATCATTTTCATTACTCACAGCTGAAACCAAAAATAGCTACTGGCGGTATAATTTTATAAAAAAACGACATTTTTAAGTTTTAAAAATTGGATTCTATTTCGACGAATTGGATTTTTTAGAGAATACTCCAATGCACTCAAATACATTTATGTCAAATGAGGATAACATTTTTTAACTTTGAATCGTCAAGTATCGCACCACCTCCACACCCAAAGAGCTAGTGAGTGGCACTGCGGTGGTGGCGGCAGCAATCTGAATCCCCTGAGTCTGACGCATGCCGCGGCGTCAGCACGGCTTAAGGTCGTCCAGGTAGCTTCAGCGACTCCTGGAAAGGTCAGTGAACGCTGCTCTGACGCGCAACTCGCATCAGCAGCGTCAGCCGCTAGCATCACACCACCTAGTGCTGACGTTGCTAGAAAGTTCTGCAGTAGGGTATATTTGGTAATCGGAAATGTGGTTATATTTTGTTGGAATAAATGTCAAACATTTCAGAACATTTTAGTGGTTCCTCAATTGCATTTTAAATCGAAAAACTAATGTTTTAATCCATCTGGTATTAGAAAATTGTAACAAACACGTATAAAGAATGTTTTTGATTTTTTGTTCATAATCAAAATGTTGCGTTCTTTTACGAGCAACTGATTTTGCATTCACTATTTCACTGGTACTGATATTCACCTAGTCTTATGTTTGGATCGTAATCGTTTTGTTAAGTCTGTTTAGTTAAATAAATAATTAATTGAAAATTTAATTTTGAAACTTTGAAGGTAATACGCTTGGTAAAATTTTAAATATAAAATCTGAATGATGATTAAACAACTACAATCAAATATAAACAACCCGATTAAAATAAAAATATATGACACCAATTACGTGGCTAGCAGAAAACCGCGTGTATTAAGTATTTTATTTCATAATACAAATGTGCCATAGTTAAATCAAAACCATGTATGTACTTTATATTACATAATTTTATGTTACTTAATACTATGTTCAGTGCTGAACAGATGGTATGAACAACACAAATTAACTACATGTATTTTTCAAACTATAGATGGAGGGAAATTGTAACTCTACAAACATATATTATCAATAATTAATAACCGTTAAAAGCCAAAAGTGAGGAACAGAGGGATGTCTTTTGAAGGCGGCGGCAAAACTCTATAATTAACACTGATAAGATAAACTACAGACAGGTCTTCTATTAATTAAATCTGATATGGCCGCAGAAGCTGGCGCCGCCTCAGCTAACTCTTCTTGTACAACTGTTAAACCAAGTTAAATACAGTTAACTTGGTTAACTGTATTATACCAAGTTAACCATAATGGATTTTTCGACATCCATAAATCGTTTTAAAAACAATTAAGGGGCACAAAGCCCCTTTAAGTCACACAAGGGTGTGGATTTTCTCACACAGTAAACAATAAGTAGAGAATTTCCTGCAGTGAGAGATGGTGAACGAGATAGACTAAGGAATTATGCTAAATGAGGCGAGAAACAATAGGGGAATTTAAACGGCCATAAATATGTAGCAGGGTTAAATCGTTCCTCACGGTAGACGGAGTGAGGAATTGCTTTGCTTTGAGCGTGTTCTCTTAAACAATAGCAATAGCGTAACACATGTTACAACAATAAAATAAAATAACACGTATCGTAATCAAACCATCGTCGTCAAAATCATTTACACTGTAGAAAGTTTTAACATAGGCGAGTTACAACGGGCATTCAACCCCATTGCAACATACCTGCATGATCAGGGAGTTTACAATGCAAATATTGGTATTATACTAGCCACACGAAGCATCTTACCCAACATCATCAAAATGTATCCGTGCATAAGCAAGATTTATCATCCTTAAGAATACAATTGACAGATTACACAAGTGTCCCACAACGGGGGCGACTGACATTTTTTTGCAAGTATGAATAAACCATATCAAACTTATTCCAAATATATCCATAAACAAGGAAGTATTTAAATTACGTATCTCCATAATAATAACGCTGGACAACATGTCCAACTCGATACATTTGTCTAATCGTTACACCAGAATGTTAAAACCTACAGAATAGGTTTAGTTCAGCAGCCTCAGCGCAGGAATGTGAACAATAACTCTTAGTAGGTTAGTGTCTTGAGAACATCATTTGTTTCCGTTTCAAAAGAGTTTATAGTAAAGTTATACAGTTACAGTAAAATATATTACGATAAACGAAAACCTATAGATAATTACAAGCGGTTTTTACGTTAAAACACCATTAATATAGCTTTAATATGATAAATCGTTTAGTTGTAAAAAGTATTAGAGTATCTGACTCTTATTAGTTCATCTAGTCTGAATAAAAGTAAAAGTTTTAAATTGCGAATTATTTATTTCAATTTGATGGTAATGAATGGTACATTTCAGTTTCATATGCCTAATCAATGCTGATGTTTACAAGTAACCAACTTAATTTATTACATTTTTGTATTAGTTTATTATTATAAAAAATCAAATTTAAGTTTTGAAAATAATAAAATAATTGAAATTATTTTTTATATTTATATTTGATTTTCGGTAGTCTATATTAATGAGGTTATAACTCCCACACTTCATAGATTACAATATTGCATAAGATAGTAAAACGTTTAATATTAAACAACTGCTTTCAAAACTCTGAGCATGTTTTGTTAAAGGAAACTAACCATATGGCAAAAACCAAATAAACAACCATGACAATTGTATGTAAATGGACGTAGGAATGCGCTAGGAACAACCACTAGGAATGCCGTCTCTGGCAGGCCAATTTAGCAGGGCAAGCTTTGCTACAGTGTACATATATTTGTTAAACTTAATATAGACAAAATCATATGTTGGTTGATCAACTTATCGACAAATTTTAATGATATTTAATAACATTTGTATAGCAAGTGTCTCGATCTCCCCACGGGAATCTCGCAGGCATAGGGTCAGATGTTTAAAATAATTATATTATAATCAGCTGTTTGACTAAATAAAATATAACTCCATACAATTAACATTGAGATTTTAAAAGTCCATGGGGTGGAACCAGAGAGTAAATTTTTTCAGAAATTCAAAAGACACATCTTTAGGTTAGGAGCTTTCGATTGATACCAAAAATATAGGAAAGCATTACGAATAATTATGGTTTTAGAGGCCTGGCATTAATCAAGGAACTATTTTAATAATTTAAGTTCAAAGAGTACGATTGAGAAAATTTGTTCTATGAAAAATCTTCAAAATTGTATTTAAATATAAGAAGATAATATAAGAATTATAATATAGGAAATATTGGTGGGACAAGGCAGTAGCGAGCCTGCCGCCCACCCGCTTCATGCAGTTAGCCACAGACCAACTGATGCACACCCTGGCAGGAGTCCATGATAACTAGTTATTTATTTGGAGTCCCCATAATTTATCACGCTTTGAATATTTATTTAAAATGTTTTCCATCGGTTCATAAACAGATCACCTGAGATATCGTAAACATTACAGAGTCAGTAAGCATGACTGAAGTTTGAAATTTCCTGTTTTCCATCAGATCAAGGATGATTACCCTTCAATACTACGATGCCGCTGATAGATTTGTGTTTGCAGTAGGTTTTAAATAGTACAGTGTTTTAATAGTTTTTCATTTTGTAAGGTATATTTTTTAATTCACACAACCAAATACTGTAGGCCATTTGTAATTTCGTGTTTTTTTGCAAAAATAATTTAATTCTTAAACAGCAGGTTCCTCAATACTGTAGATTAATTTACC
This sequence comes from Allygus modestus, assembly GCA_963675035.1. NCBI lineage: Eukaryota > Metazoa > Arthropoda > Insecta > Hemiptera > Cicadellidae > Allygus > Allygus modestus. Next base: position 27,660,669 of record OY776114.1, read on the forward strand.
TTTTATAGTACAAAATAATCAGTTTGTGAACTGCACTGCTTTCAATACAGTGGCTTTGAGCCATGAATTAGCATGCATTTGAAATTGTATAAATTACTTATCTCGGTAATTTATCTAAAATGGTGTATACCGTAAAAATAAAACAATATACAATAAAGGCATTGAACACTATCACTTATGACGGGTCTCTTATTGTTCCATCCATGGCTTTGTACAGCTGTCAATCCCCGTTACGTCATTCTCTCGGTTCCGCGTCACACGTGCATCCGTGATAACAGCACTATGAAATAAAGTCACAATATTTAGCACTTTAACTCAAATTTTAAGTTAAAACCATGACAAACCTTAAAATATGTTTTAAAGAGCGTTAAAATGAACTAATGATCAACTGTAAATCTAGAATTTCTTGATTTTTGTTCAGCAATTTTCTGCCTCTTAAATTTTTTATTTTGCATAAATGTTTGGTATCAATCAAAAGCATTTACTCTTAATATATGCCTGTTGTAGATTCGATAAACTTCTACCTTTAGGGCTCCGTCTGATAGGCTTTCATAGGTCCAATGTAAAAATTATGGAGTTACTTTATTTAAATAGTAAGCTTTCATAGCTCCAATGTTAAAATTATGGAGTTACTTTTTTTAAATAGTCAGCTGGTTATAACGTAAACATTTTTAAAAATTTGACCATATGCCTGAGAGATTCCTGGAGAACGGGACACTTGCTAGTATTTATAAAGCAATTTAAGATTTTGATTTGTTCACGTACTAACACGTGATCATACATTTGTCGTGATATTTTCCTCAGTGCGCAAACCATAAATAGAATAACTACATACACAAAAATCAAATATTAGGGGCTAAGCTATGGACACTAGTAAATTAAAACGGTGCAGTGGATGTGTAATTTGGCTGAATATCAGAAAACAACAGCTGTTTGGATGTACTGGTAGCTATTAAGAAACACAAGAGAGTCCCTTGCCGTTGTAGATGGGACGATAGCGCGGCGCGGCCGCGGCGTCTGTGGAGCCTTTTAATTAATTTACTGTTGAGTCTTCAGATAGAATCTTGTTGAACAAGAACAGAAGACAGTATCAACGTGTCAGCTTATAATACAATCATTATGTGGCGAAATTATACATTGAGAGCTATTAGTTTACCTGTTTGTAATTGTAATAGGGTTTATATGTAAACTAAAATAAATATTAACCGGGAGTACGTTGTTTTACCGCGTAAGGGATGATGAAAGGGGTGAGCTCAGAGCCGTTACGTACTAAAAATGTTTCGTAATATAATAAACACACAGCTAAGTATATATAGTATGTAGTAAAGTAGCAAATATGACTCATAATCGCAGGTAAAAAGGTAATTACAAAGACGTAGCTTTTTAAAGAACTTTGAACTTGTAGGTGAATAAGACTCTAATAATAAACGTTAGTAAAATTAAGTATTAATAAAAAATACCCCCGTAGCAGCAAACCTGCATACTCAGCGAATTTCCAATTCATATTAATTTATCTTAATACCGCATAAAGCCACATACCAAGTTTCATCAATATACATTCATAAATAAACGATTTATGACATTTTAATTATTCTCCATAAGAATAACATGGCGGCTGAGTATGCAGGTTTGCTGAAATAAGGAACACTAAAAATGGGCTTTTATACAAATATCATTATAACTCAACTAGGTAAAGCCACATACCAAGTTCTATTAATTTATGTTCATAATTAAAGGAGATAACACGTTAATTATTCTCCATAAGAATAACATGGGGCTGAGTATGCAGGTTTGCTGCTACGGGAACTATCGCGCAAAAAATGGATTTTTGTGCAAATATCAATAGACCATAATGAAATGAAGCAATATACCAAGTTTCGTCAGGATAAGTTGATAAATAAGTGAGATATACAATTTTTCTTATCCTCCATAAGAATAACATTGGACAACGTACTGTGTTTAGCACTTTCAATATCTCAGTAACAAATTGACGTAGAGCAATGATTAAAACATCAAATTGTGCGTCTTTTTAAGTTGATTCCAATGGGAAAAAATAAAATTTTACTTTTTCAAAAATTGTATGTAAAAAACTAAAAAAAACCATTTTTGGGGTACAAAACCCCCCCAAAATACCCCTTTGGATAGGTCGATCCGTCTGGTTTTCGAACTTAAAGTCATAAATGCTGCTTTACACGTTTGTACCAAATTTCATCAAAATCGGACCTTTTTTACGAGAGTTATCGCACCCACGGACACACATATATATATATATATATATATACAGTTTCGAACGAATGGTGTTTTTGGGGTCTGGGGACCTCAAAACGAAAAGTTATCATGGTCCCGGGCCTAGGTCTTACCATGCCGACTACGGTAATAGCTTCTTCCCTATAGGGGAAATTCGCTAAAAGAATACCCCGTCTCAGCAAAACTGCGTACTCAGAGAATTTCCAACACATAATATATGTCTTAATACCACGTAAAGCCGCATACCAAGTTTCATAAAAATACATTCACAAATAAGCGATATATACAATTGTAATCATTCTTCATAAGAATAATATTGGGGATGAGTACATAGGTTTGCTGAAAAAAGGAACATAAACAATTAATTTCTATGCAAATGTCAATATAACTCAACTAGGTGAAGCCACATACCTAGTTTCATCAATATACATTAAAAAATAAGCGATATATCCTATTTTGATTAATCTCCAAAACAATAACATGGGGGATGAGTACGCAGGTTTGCTGCAACTAGAAACAAAAAATGGGTGCGTAGGCAAATATCAATATAACTCAACTAGGTGAAGTCATATACAAGATTTTATTAATTTATGCTCATAATTAAGGGAGACAGCATTTTAATTTTTATCCATAAGCATAACATGGGGACTGAGTACGCAGGTTTGCTGCTACGGGAACTTTTAGTAACTTTTAGTATTTTGTTTAGCTAATATCAATAGACCACAACCAGATAAAGCCGTATACCAAGTTTCGTCAGTATACGTTCATAAAGAAGCGAGATACAATTTTTTTCTTATTCTCCATTAGAATAACATTAGACAACATACTGTGTTTAGCACTTTCAATATCTCGGTAACCGATTGACGCAGAGGAATGTTCAAAATACAAGATTCTGTGTTTTTGTAAACTGAATCCAATGGTAAAAACTAAAATTTTACTATTTCAAAAATGATATGTAAAAAGTTCAAAAAACCCATTTTTGGGGTACAAAACCCCCCAAAATACCCCTTTAGGTAGAGCGTTATGGCCCATTTTCGAACTTAAAGTCATAAAATGTTACACGTTTATATCAAATTTCATCAAAATCGGACCTTTTAGCGAATTTCCCCTATAGGAAAGAAGCTATTATCGTAGTCGGTATGATAAGACCTAGGCCCGGGATCATGATAACTTTTCGTTTTGAGGTCCCCAGATGCCAAAAACACCATTCGTTCAAAACACCTCTCGTAAAAATAATCCGATCTTGATTAAATTTGGAAAAACGTGTAAAGCAGCATTTACGACTTTAAGATCGAAAACCAGACAGATCGATCTATCCGAAGGGGTATTTTGGGGGGGCTTTGTAACCCAAAAATGGGGTTTTTGAGTTTTTTGCAAATAATTTTTGAAAAGTCAAATGTTAGTTTTTTGCATTGGTATCAGCTTAAAATGACGCACAATTTGGTGTTTTGATCATTGATCTACGTCAAACGGTTACAGAGATATTGAAAGTGCTAAACACAGTACGTTGTCCAATGTTATTCTTAGCGAGAATAAGAAAAATTGTATATCTTGCTTATTTATCGACTTATCCTGATGAAACTTGGTATATTGCTTCATATCGTTGTGGTCTATTGATATTTGCAATAAAAACAATGTGTTGGCCGATAGTTCCTGTAGCAGCAAACCTGCGTACTCAGCCCCCATGTTATTCTTATGGAGAATAAGTAACGTGTTATCTCCCTTAATTATGAACATTAATTAATACAATTTGGTGTGTGGCTTTACCTACTTGAGTTATATTGATATTTGTATAAAACCCCATTTGTGTTCTTTCTTGCTTCAGCAAACCTGCATACTCAGCCGCCATGTTATTCTTATGGAGATTAATTCAAATGTCATAAATCGTTATTTGTGAATGTATATTGGTGAAACTTGGTATGTGGCTTTAAGTGGTATTAAATTTCATAAATATGCATTGGAAATTCGCTGAGTGCGCAGGTTTGCTGGTACGGGGGTATTTTACGAGAGTTATCGCACCTACGGACACGTATATATATTTACAGTTTCGAACGAATGGTGTTTTTGGGGTCTGGGGACCTCAAAACGAAAAGTCATCTTGGTCCCGGGCCTAGGTCTTACCATGCCGACTACGGTAATAGCTTCTTCCCTATAGGGGAAATTCGCAAAAAGGAATACAGATTAGATGTTTGAAAAACTCATATTTTAAACAACTTAAGAATGAAGAAGGGTATATTTAAACCGAGTCCACAAAAAACATTTTTGGTCCAGTTATGCATAGTTATTTACCTATGCATAGATATTTATACCATGTATATAAATTCACATTACCCCATAACACAGCAGCAAATTTTTGATTGTCATTGAAAAAGGTATTCCTTTATCATTTAATGCGTAATGCAGTAAAGGGGGGATAGCGTTTGCAGCAGTATGACTGTTTTAGGCTTGTATTCATGTCCTACGGATATATAATAAGGATGTAAAATACACGAATCTGTGCACTATGCGACAGTATAACAGTGCAAAATTGTACTGTGTCCCACAAGCCTATTTTCAACTGCAGTAAATCGTAAGTATGGCCGTCAGGAGCTTAGCCGCAAACAGTATACATGTGCACCAGTGTGACAGCGTATGCTCGTACGTACGGAACGTGCCCGTATGGCGGTACGTGGTTTGAGTCTGAGTCGTTATCGTCAGTGCCGGCCTTGGTCGTCTCAAGGATCATCCGACACTGTTATGTTCACACCTGACTCTACAATCGTCTGCCAGAACGTCTTCTCTACAGTCTTTACGATGGAATTCTCTGCTATGCCCTTTAAATGTGTAATTTGTCATGGCCGAGAAACTACTACGGATTAATTGGTTAGTTGTTACAGTTACAGTTACAGTTTTCATTTGTACAGTTGGTTTGATTCAAAATTAAAATCGAATTACAATGATTTCACAAAATACACAAGTTTCATTATAACCTATTATTTACAATTTATCATGGATACTGAGAACGATTTAACGAGAGTTAACCTCAATACGTTACAGTAAATTAGTATTGCGGAGGTTCCAATGCCTAACCGTCTAGTTTTGTAGTGTTAACTGTTATGATAATGTGAAATATTAAGACTCTATGAAATTTAAAACAGTATTAAAATGAGAGGTGATAGTACTTATCTTAGAAAACTACCCTTTAAACCATTTGATTGCTTTATAATAAAGCATTTATCCGTTAGACATTTATCTGTTGGGTTTTGTGTATTTTAATCAGTTTATTTCCTCCGTTATTATGTTCATTTTTAATACTAACAATAAAGTAAAAAGTTAATGCTAAAACTAACAATAAAAGTAAAAAGTTAATGCTAAAACTAACAATAAAAGTAAAAAGTGAATGCTAAGCCTATAACGAACCTGTAAAATGGTTTTACATAAAATTTAAGAATGTTTTACGTCGTGGGATATTATCCACAGATTACATTATTATAATGTCTTAGTTAAATATCCAGCCCTTAGATCCATTGGTGGGTAGGATCGTGCAGTGGAGTCGATGACGACGAGAGCGAAGTCATCCAACCCATATTCCTTTTCAATGTATAAAAACATACTTTTATGGAGTAATACTGGACCTACAAAAATTATAGAGTATCTTAATTGTTGTTTTTACATCAAGGTCACTGAAGTCTAGAGAACATTCTTGCAGCATATATACCCGGTAATTCATCATGTAACCTAAAACGACTTGCAAGGCAGGCGGTCAGCCAACGGAATTCGCCATTTTTCACAGGAGTCGACGTTCGTTCAGGAGGGATTACTCGCGCTTGTTCCTCCGGTGATAAAGTGCTCTTCAAACCTCTCTGCATAACCGATCAGCGAATATAAAAAGCCGCGGTCTTAATAGCTACCGAGAATTTGTTCAGACCTGTCGCCCGCAGTTATCCTTCTGCGTTCCGCACTCCTCCAGTTCGATTCCCTCGTTTCGCACTCGCCGCCTCTCGCAGCATTCACGGCTGCCGTCACGGTCTTCAGCGGGCCAAGAGGTTTGCAAAGAGTGACGATAATTGCTTGTCATTATGATTTATGGGATTGTCAGTCGCATTTATTGATATTAAAAGGCTTAAAAAACGAAGTATCATTTTTATCGGATTTTCAAAGTCTTTACTTGAAAATTTTCGCCTACGCTAACGGTCAAATATTGGTTCGATATTGAAACATTTTACCAACCGGTTGCTGGTACGTTTTATCGATTGAACTTTCGATTACGATGGTTGTTTTTTGGTGGAAAAGCAAAAATGGTGATTCGATTCAAAGTCAAGCAGATATAAGTTAAATCATAAGTTGTGGATACAATGTTAAACTGGATCTACAATTGGATTTGCGTAAACAAAATAATAAAATCCTAGGTTGCAGTTCACGACAAAATTATAGTAACCTAACCTAACCTAACTCCGCAGAGCGCTGTGTGTTGGCTGTTCGTTTTGAAATATAATTACAATTAAATGTATTAGTATAATTAAATGAAAGTAAAAAATTAATTTCAGACCTTAAAAGTAAACAAAAAAATTAAGATTTAACTCCAAACAAATTAAACTATTTAAGACAATTTCATATCTCAAAATGTAAACATCAAAAGTGAGAATTGAACCCGGGACCGCACGATCGTGCATACGACATCGTATCTACTGGGATACCGTAGCTTGCTGATTAGTCTGAAAGTTACAATTCATCAAGCAATGAGCAACGATTAAATTCATTCCATAAAACAAACTAACAATCGGTTGGTGAAATTGTTCGAAATCGTAACAATCGTAACAAACAACATTAGCGATATTGGACCGTTAGCGTAGGTGAAAATGTACTCACATTTTAAATGAGGTTACATTAGTTGTTTTGGGTTAGGTTTTATTGAAATATAAAATTTTGGAATACGATGTGTTAGGTTAACTTGGTTATTAGCCACGGGTAATTACGTTAAAGTAATAACTTTTGGATCTTTTTTGATTAGTTGCTACCTTATGTAGGAAATTTTTATCTTTGTTAATTTAACTAATAACATTTATCTTTGCTAATTTTTAACAACTGGCTAGGTTTAGATGATCAGCTCAGCATGAGCAGCTCAAAAGTTACTTGTTAAAATTTGTGTAACTGGGTCAAATCCAATCATGTTGACATAACTGTGTAGGCTGTTTTGAACTAATGAACCTATTACAAAAATTCTCACTTTAGAAGATGTGTATACAAATATGTTATTTGGCTAGGTTGCTCATGTTTGGCTTAGTCAGGTATGGTATTACATTATTAAATGATTACCCCTTATTTCGACAAAAACACAAATTTAGGTTAAGTTAGATCGTCCCAATCTTAAACACATTTGAGACTAGCGGACACTTGAAAAATACCCCTGCTATGTAATAAGTGACCACGATATATTTTACTTAAAAAAAGTTTGTTAACGACTCCGTTACGTGACCGAGACAACCACAGCCCACCGGAGCCCGTGAGGGTACCGATGGATGATTTATCGGCAATCAATTTGAATTTTATTGGAGTTCAAACACGGACCGGGGAGGCCATTACGGGAACAGCGGGAGTCCAGGGAGTGGAATACACTTTAGGACAATTATCCGAGTGGGCGGAGCAAGGCGATATGGCCTGTTTCCGATTGTAACTATACATTAGTACACTACTTACTTATACAAATTCACATGCATGGATGAGTACTTGATTTAAAATGTAGTGGCACGATTCTAGCATCGATTCTGTTCGAGTTCTGGTAACTTAAAACATACTGTAAGTAAAACTAACTTGTTTAACTACTGTACTGTTTATGCACATTTGATATTGTAGGCAATATCACGATATAAAGAGGTACTACAGTATAACATTATGCACATTTGATATTGTAGGCAATATCACGATATAAAGAGGTACTACAGTATAACATTATGCACATTTGATATTGTAGGCAATATCACGATATAAAGAGGTACTACAGTATAACATCCTATGTCGTTGAGCAATTGGTAGACGTTTATGATACTCATCTCAGTTAAGAGTCTTAAGTATGGTGTAAAAAGGTTGCAGGATGCATAAAGAACATAATATTTATTTTCATACTGTTTGAATTCTGAGTTTTCCACCAAATATTGGGTAAGGTTATTGGCTAGAAAGAAACATTCTGTTTAATTATTATTTGTTTGTTTCTGAGAGGATTAACTTTTAAATTTAAACTAGATGTCCCATTGCTCGAATCCGAACAATTTTGTACCCAACGAAAGGTTACTTCAGTTGTAAACAAACATAAAACATCTGATATTAAAACGGATGGTAGCATCTGAGAATAATGCGGTTACCGTGCTTTCAATCAACACGTAGTTTAGACTTCCGCCGTCGGTTAGCACCACTGTTCCGAAAACTCAACCCTTTACTATATTTAAGTGATGCCTTTTCGTAAAATTCTGAAACATACTGGCAAATCTACGTAAAAATACCTTTAAATTGACACCTCAAACGTTAAAATCCGTCCAGTCGTTATCAAGTTATGACTTACATTCGTGCATTCCTGCAAGTTGGGCTACTTACGTTACCTCTAAATGAAACAGGGAACATCTATAAAGATGAAAGAGAAATTGTGACATTTAAAATGCCATCTGAACTTGAACTCGAGCATAGCATAAAACCGATTCATAAGATGCCTTGCTCAATCGCTTCATTGAACCTGATTCAAGATGAATCCTTATTCATTGATCCTAATAGTTTTGGAGATTTTACTTAATGAAATATATTTAAAACAATTCAAATACAAGGAGAGATAAGAAATACAAATTGTTACTAAGAATAACCTGTACCATGAAATATAATGCTCGTAACATTTGGGTTTAGGCCCTAAGTTTTAATGTCAAATTAAATTTTTTCGGGGAAGTTATTAGAAGACATTTGATCGAGTTATACAAATGTTAAAGTTACTGTTATTCCTTTATTTATTTTATATGCTTTTAACTTTAACCCATTAAAAGATGATATAGTGCAAAGTTCTAGGTAAAACGAAGGTCGTTTTATCGATTATCGTTGTCTATAGATTAAAACGAGAAATATAAGTTTCAAAGAAATGTGCAATAACGCTCATATAATCTTATGCAGTCGTTCTTACGCAGCTATCTTGATGTCGACCTTTGCTGTCATCGATTACATTGTTATTCTCAAAATTAAATTCCATTGTTTCAGTTCAATTTTTTATTGATATCTACGACTAAGCAGCCTTGTTTTAATTTGGTGTTGATTTACATTATCTAGAAATAATACCCCCGTCGTAGCAAACCTGCATACTCAGCGAATTTCCAATGGAGATATAAATGTCTTAACACTCCATAAAGCCACTTACCAAGTTTCATAAAAATATATTCACAAATAAGCAATATATATATAATTTTAATTATTCCCCATAAGAATAACATTGGGCTGAGTACGCAAGTTTGCTGCATCAAGGAACACAAAAAATGGAGTAATATCAATATAACTCAACTAGGTGAAGTCATATAACAGTTTTTATTCATTTATGTTCATAATTAAGGGAGACATAGCATTTAATTATTATCCATAAGAATAACATGGGGCTGAGTACACAGGTTTGCTGCTGCGGGAGCCTTTGGAAAAAAAATTGAGCAAATATCAATGCACCATAACCAGATGAAGCCGTATACCAAGTTTTGTCAGTATACGTTCTTAAATGAGCGAGATATACAATTTGTCTTTTCCTCCATAAGAGTAACATTAGACAACGTACTGTGTTTAGTACTTTCAATATCTCGGTAACTAATTGACGTAGAGGAATGATTAGAATACCAAATTGTGTGTTTTTTAAGCTGAATTTAATGGTAAAAACTAAAATTTGACTACTTCCAAAATAATATCTAAAAAGTAAAATAAAAAATCAATTTTTGGGAACAAACCCCCCCAAAATACCCCTTCGGATAGAGCGATCTGGCTGGATTTCCAACTTAAAGTCATAAATGTTGCTTTACACGTTTATACCAAATTTCATTAAAATCGGACAATACGAGAGTTATCGTGCTCACGGACACACACACACACACACACACACACACACACACACACACACACACACACACACACACACACACATATATATATATACATTATACATTTTCGAACGAATGGTGTTTTTGGGGTCTGGGGATCTTAAAACGAAAATTTATCATGGTCCCGGGCCTAGGTCTTATCATGCCGACTACGGAAATAGCTTCTTCCCTATAGGGGAAATTCGCTAAAACGAACTATAACATTCCTTCCATAGTTAAAAATAGGATGTTATTATTACTGTATTAAAATGTTTGAAATTGCAAACTTCCATGAAAACCTGTACCAAACTTAAGTACCTATTGAAGAAAATATTAAATAAATGTATTAATTGTACATATGAATAATAAATGTTAGTATAGTTGTCCCCTGGGTAATATAATAATAAAGCAAATTACATAGGCTTAACCGTCCACACGTGGTACATGCTAGTTGATAAGGTTGCAAATGTTACAAGAGATGGCGAAAACGTCATAGCGATAGTAATACAGATGTGTTTCATGGAATGAGACAAATTAATCATCATTGTTTGCAAAATAGAACAAATCAAGTTCAGTGATAAAGTAACCCCCTGTTACCCATCCTTTGTTTGATAACACAGTCAATAAACAAATGAAATGCTGCAAGATTGTACAGAACTAATTATAATTCGTGATTTACAGACACTTTTGCAACACAGTAAGTAACAGTTCTTCATTACTCAGCCCGCACTTTAGAAACAAAGTTATTGATGCTGACCAGGTATACCGGCATCCTATTATGACATACAGTCGCGACGTTTCCATACATTCCCCCTGCAGACTACTATGACTTTGTAGAGTAGAACCTGTCCTCGATCTTACTCACTATTTTCCACGATATACTATGATCATAACAGCACTTCTCGATTATGGCTATCAAAGCTTTAAAAATGTGTGTCTACTACAGTCAATAAATGCCAATAAAAAGGTATAATTAATTACCAATTTTATACCAATTTTATTTTGTTATTTTATTTTATGTTTTTTTTGTTACCAATTATTATTTTCCTTGTCACTGCATAGTGTTTAACGGCAAGTTTCTGTGGAATACCAACCGCTGTCATCCTAGACAGAATACTGGATACATCGAATTGAGGAAAGAGGTAGTCACGAATGAACTGTAACACTAGCACTGCAAATGTTTATATAAATAAACCTGTGAATGAATTCTCCAACTAACTTGGATCCTAGGATAAAATAGAGTCCCGATTTTCATGTAATTTTCACTATTAATTCTTGAGTATGATTCAATGACTACAACGCGTGTTTTTATTTTGTAAATAAAACCTGTACGATACCTCTACTATGTCACTGGTACTAACCGTATTCCCGTTTAGATGTATTGAAAAGAAGAGGTGTTTCCACAACTACCTGCTACCCACGACGGAGCCACCTGCAGACACAATACATCTGATTGGGGCGGCCGCACAATGTTGTTCTGCAGCCGCGGTCCCTTCTCATCTGATTGCTACCACAACACGTCTTGTTGATTGGATCATTGGAGCTCACCTGTTGGTTTTTAGAGCCCAAACCGTCCATCAACTAGTTTCTGCCATTTGTGGTTATTCTCTTTGATTGCTCTTTTATATCCTGTTTTTTCTTGGATCCAAAATAATTTTGGATATGATATTTCATTGTGCTTTTAGCGAATTTCCCCTATAGGGAAGAAGCTATTACCGTAGTCGGCATGGTAAGACCTAGGCCCGGGACCATGATAACTTTTCGTTTTGAGGTCCCCAGACCCCAAAAACACCATTCTTTCGAAACTGTATATATATATATATATATATGTGTGTCCGTGGGTGCGATAAATCTCGTAAAAAAGGTCCGATTTTGATGAAATTTGGTATAAACGTGTAAAGGAACATTTATGACTTTAAGTTCGAAAACCAGCCATATAGCTTTACCTTAAGGGGTATTTTTCGGGGGTTTTGTACCCCAAAAATGGGGTTTTTGACTTTTTTACATATAATTTTTGAAATAGTCAAATTTTAGTTTTCACCATTGGATTCAGCTTAGAAAAACACACAATTTGGTATTTTTATCATTTCTCTACGTCAATTGGTTACCGAGATATTGAAAGTGCTAAACACAGTACGTTGTCTAATGTTATTCTTATGGAGGAAAAGAAAATATTTATATCTCGCTTAATTGTGAACGTATACTGACGAAACTTGGTATACAGCTTCACCTCGTTGTGGTCTATTAATATTTGCTCAAACAAATTTTTTGCCAAAGGCTCCCATAGCAGCAAACCTGCGTACTCAGCCCCCATGTTATTCTTATGGAGAATAATTAAATGCTCTGTCTCCCTTAATTATGAACATTATAGAATAAAAACTGGTATACGACTTCACCTAGTTGAGTTATATTGATATTAGCATAAAACCCTATTTTTTGTGTTCCTTGTTGCAGCAAACCTGCGTACTCATTCCCAATGTTATTCTCATGGAGAATAATTAAAATTTGATGTATCGCTTATTTGTGAATATATTTTTATGAATCTTGGTATGCGGCTTTATGTGGTATTGAGACATATATTTTGCATTGGAAATTCGCTGAGTATGCAGGTTTGCTGTGACGGGAGTATTTTATAATAAGGTTGTGATATGTTTTAAATTTAATATTAGTAATACACTATTTTAAATTATATAGAAAGAATTTCAGTCAATCAAAAACTTTAAACTTATATTTAGTTCTTCGCGGTATTTATTTGGCGTGATGGTGTTCATATCAAGTATTAAATTGCTACTCATCACTTAATAAAAACAAATCTTAAGTACAATCAAGATATATTTCACACCTCCATTGAGATTCATCCGCAGTCTTATCACTAGATAGGTTATAAATAAGAAACAAACAAAGACTTAACTTATATTTATAGCTGTAAATTCATGATAATTTACAATATAGAAACAATCGATAGTTCTTCATTGCTGAACAAGTGTTTCGAGTCTATACATATAATGAAGGTGACATAGAATATTTACAACTGGTCTCATAATTCTCAATATAGGGTTTCTTTGATAACAAAATCAAAGTTACAAGTACATAAAATCACTGTTTCAAGTGATTCAAGAAGGTCAGACGTTGGCAACCCAACTTACTTAAAATCTCCCTCCTCTTGTGTGTTCCCCCTCTTTATTTTTTACCCTTTTTTACTGCAATAACTATCACCTAATAAATATTGTAGGAATTTTTTTTATTTGCAGTTGTTTTAAGGTTATTTAATCAAAAGTATGTATATAATATGTAAAGTTTTCTGGTAAGAGCAGACTGTTTCATAAATGCTAATGTTGGGTTGTTTGGGCGCCAGGTTTAACAAATTATATTAATTTTACGTTATGAAGTTTTTTGACTTGACTTGTAAAGCAATTAAAAATAGCAATACGTTAACGATAGTTTAAGTTAAATCATATGGCTGTATATTTTTGAATCCTAGACTAAGTTTTAAAAGGAACATCTAGGAATTACAAATACAATTTCAATTTATTTAATAATCCGAATAATTAATATACCCCTGAGACTCTTACTTTACAATACCCGTTAAGATGGGGCTCCTGTAATCTGATCTATCTGCTCCTCCCACAAGAGCGATTAACCTCCCAAATACCTACCGTCCCTCCAAATACCTAGCGATTTTAGGGAGCAGAATTTTGATACATATAAAATAAAAACGATCAGTATTATTACAAAACATTGATTATGGTTATGGGTTAACTATTTGTGATATGAACATTCTGCTTCCTGATCCATCGCAAAATTTGTTTCTCCTCTTTAAAATTATCAATAATCAACAATTTCAAATATTCTGTTCAGGAGGTACGGGATTTCAAAGTCTTGGCCTTGTGGGAGAAACGGGAAACATTTTATGACTGGAGCGCACTCTTAAGGAGGCTGCAACAAGCTCACTCCATACCGCAGAGACGTGTCTAAAATCGGGTTCGTATCCTAAAGACCGCCAAAACCAGAACTCACTAATGCATGGATTAATTTAAGTCCTCGATTGAGCCAAAGCTCTTGAACACGAGGCGGCTCCCGATCTCTTCAGCTCAAGTGGCGCATAAGCGCTAATTCCATCACTTTGGCCGCCGAATCGCTGTCCTCTCTATCGATATCAGCGGCGATAAAGCAGCTAGAGAGCTCTGTCGGCGGCCATGTGAACTGAGGATTTTGTCGCTGCTTTATTTTGGATCAAGTACTTTTGACACCGAGACATTAAAGCTATTAGACTTTAAGAACAGTTTAAACTGTTACTAAATACTTTAGATAACAGTTTAAGCAACCAAACTTGTTTGCGTATTTGCGAACCATTTCGACCGAGAGATTTGCAGTGATCTAAAACTCGATTAGAATCTAATTGAAACAAATGATTTTACCTATTACTGAGCCTTAACGATTAAAAGATGTAATAGTTATTTAATGCAACCGTCTGGAGAGTGCATGTACGTGGTTTGAAGTGAAGAGGCCGTTATATCTTATATTTCTGCATGACGAAAATAAATATGCAAAACACCGAAATAATCCAGTTTACATCTAGAATAAAGGATTAGGTACATACCAAGGATGTAAATAATTTGGTTGAAAACAGTTATTCTAACGAGAGCCATAAATCATTATACTCGGCTTACAATAGTTGTATAACTATACTTAAACCAACTACAGTATTAACGAATTTATCATAAAGCTACTGCTCTCCTAAAATACTAGAGTTGTGTGTGTATGTGCAATAGTTAAGAGACTGGAAAAATATCAATTGATGCCATATATGTATATTAAGGGAAACATGAATTTTTCATCTCTAACCTGACCTATATATTTCAAACCCAATTAAAAAAGACACTCTTGAAATTACCGCATCACCCGATATACTATCTTAAAATGAACCATTGCATAATGAATTTAACCGTATTCGTTATGGGTACTCAAAAATTAATCCTACAAAAGGGTAAATCAAGTAAAAAAGGAGAGACGCGAGACAACAGAATGGGATTTACAGCCTGAACACAATGTCTTGGCCAGTCCCATTATGAAATAACTACAACGAATAAGAATAAATAAACGCAACAAAAAGACCTCAAGACGTATGAATGGACTTTACGTGCCTGCAAGTCGTATTAAACTGCAGATAAAGAATTTATTGTATTGTGCGGGGATAATTCCCGGGGACACAGCAGATGCTCGGATACCCTGATAAATGAGCGGAGATTGCGGCGCCCCTACGCCGCGCCGCCCACCAGACTACTAGGCACGGGGGTGAGATGAGCATGGTTTGTAATCACCACAGAACACAGAGCGTTTTAAAAAGCAGGTAAAACTAGTATTGTGACGGCCAGTCGGTCTGGAAAGTGCTGTGCTCATTTTTCTCAGATGTACTAAACTGGATCCCCTTTGATTGAAGTATTCAAGAAAATATATGTCGCTACAACCAAGCCTAAATTGCTTGTGTTAGCGAGTATAAAATTATTTTTCGCTCACTCAAGTAATAATTAGCTGATTGATTATTGCTTTGGACCTATAATGAATGTTTTTAAGCAAAATAACTCGGTGTTTATAACGTCAATCTCTAAATTAAGCCAAAATCGATGAGAGTGAACTTTCATCGCGCGGTAACAATCTTCTATCAATTGATAAAGACTTTGTTTACGATCTTAATACATAATTAACAATTTTTTTAATGAAAACTATTTATCGTGAAAACTATTTGATTTTTGAAGGGGCGTATTTTTACTTTCTCCCCCTTGTACATAGTACATCGAGAAAGTATTGTTTTCGTCAAAATGTTCGAATTTGAGTTGTTAGTGGAAATATTCGTTTTGGTGCTCCCTGATTCCAAAAAAGTTATTTTTACGTGATGTCTGTGTGTCTGTCTGTCTGCCTATCTATATGGATGTGAACAGAAATAGAGCCCTAACCAATGGTCTGATTTTTATGAAAGCGTTTTTTAATTTTTTTAATTTTTGATTTTTAAGGGTAATTATCTCCCAAAAACCGCCAAAAAACATGAAAAATTTCCCAAAAATAACTCAAACGATTTTAATTCAACTTAAGTCGTTTGTAGATCTTTAGTTTTCAAACAAAATGATACCACCCGCATTTCTGTAAAAATTCAAGTTCAGAAATTATAGGACTTAAAACATAAAAAATTCAGTTTTTTGGATTTTTTTAAAAAACCTAAATATAAAAAATATTACTATTCACCATTAAAAATAGCTCTAAAAACTAAATAATTTAGCATTTTGAATTACCATTCTACGATTGCTGGTTGCGGCGAAAATTTAAATTTTCATTTTGCGGTTAACGCAGTACGTTGTCCAATGTTATCCTTAGGGGGAATACAACAATTGCTATTTCTCTCTTATTTACTGACCAATTTCGTTCAAACTTGATATGCTTGTCAAGTTAGCATTGACCAAAAGAGTAAATTCGAAATATGTTGCGCCTTAATAACCCATGGTGGGGGGGGGGGGGCATTTACCCTCTTAAAACCACGTGCGTAGCAATGGATTCTGTAGTGCCTCCAAAACCGGGATTTGGATGGATGTTTTTTAAAACAACTTGATTACAAGATTTTCTGTAATTCGACCGTGCTTTATATTTTATATTTAGTAAATAAAAGTAATTTATTTATTAAAGTTGGGCTAAAAGGGAGAAAGTATGTGTCAGTTTCCTGATACCGTTTATTTAGGTTAGTGTTATATTTATTTTTAAGCTTTTTATTTAATTTGTTTACATAAAAAGCCGGTTAGCCAATTTTCTTCTTAGACAGAAAACAAAGCGAAGTTTAATAAAGATCATTCAACAATAATGTAGATTTTGGTTGTAACAAAAGCGAAAATAAGAAAAAACAAGCAGACATAAAATTGGCAAATATATGCTGTGTGCTGTGTGAATGTGAGAATATACGCTCATTTCCCCGCATTTTATTCACTTCTGTTAACTTGTTAAGGTAATCTTTTTTCTGAGTTAAAGTAACAACAAAATTTCAGATTACAAGTTCAAAACAAATAGTATTCTATAATTTTAAATTGTTCTTACTTCCAAACTATTAGTTATAGTTCACTACTAGTTTATAATTGAAAGTGGTGCCAGTTTGTATCTGTGTCTTATGTTGCTACAAAGTAGTGCGCGTCTCGTTAAATCACACTTTACAACCGAGCGGGCGGCGCGGCCCGGCAAGCGGAAGTGGTAAGCTGGAGTCAATATTTGAGAGGCTGAGGGCACCACAGATTAGTGGAGCGTGAAACAAAAGTGGTGATAACAGGATGGCCACGTGTGAAGATAAGGTCCTCTTGATTGCCTTCACGTGGCTGCAGCAGAACAGGACAGAGAAGTCCAACACCTAGGAAAACCGACTATTTGACATTGTAAAGCAAGCGATCCCAATGGTAACATTTACAACATTGCGAATGATATGAACATTAAACGAGATCGCACGCAGCACGCTTTCGTGAGGGAAGTGAATTTCCATATAAAAAACTTTTAAAACTCAAACCCAGTGTAAAAACATACATTTATGCCAATTTTATTGAAATCTGAAAACATTGATTTTTGGCTGTTCTGATGTTCCTGGTTTAATTTACCTGCAATGTAAGGAATACAATTTTGCGCATTATAAGGTTAGGAGAAGGTCCATACAGGCTTAAAAGTAGGCGCGAGGTTGCTGGGGATGAAACAAATACACCAAATAATGAATAACATGCTTTTCTAATGAAAAAACCCCATAAGACAACGTACTGTGTTTAGCCGATAAACATTTTCTTTAATAACTCGGTAAACATTTATGCTAGAATGACGAGAGAGGGCTTAAAACTTTCGCTTCACTAATTCCAATCTTAATTGTACGCATTAATTGTACGTCCGGGGCTTTTCTGACCCTTTTTGGGCCCAAAAACTCAAAATTTGAAAGAATAATCCCCTAAAAAGGGTATTAGAGTTTTCCGATTGTTTTGCCCAACGAACTTGTCCAACTGATTATTGAAAGGAACGTCCCTACCAAATTTGAAGTAAATCGGAAAAAAAATGCGACCACTAGAGTGCATACACACACACACACACACACACACACACACACACACACACACACACACACACACACACACACACACACACACACACACACACACACATATATATATATATAATTTTAAACGACACCCCAAAACGTGTTCAGGGGGTCATTTTAGGAACTTCTATGGTGGTCCCGGGCTTAAGTTTCACCGTGCGGGTCACGCTAATAGTTCACTTTTCCATAGGTAATTCACTAATTACTCATATAGTCTATTAAGAAGGAGCCTCACTCCCCTATATCTACCTGCTTCTATCACAAGACCAATGTTATCTATCAAAGCCCGTCCCTCCTCAATGGATTATCCGATATCGTTGATTTATGGCTCACTTGAAAAATAAACGAGTTCGCACGCAGCACGCTGACGTGAGGGAAGTGAATTTCCACATAACAACTTGTCAAACTCAAAATCTTGTAAAAACATACATGTATTCCAATTTTTATTGAAATCTGAAAACGTTGTTTTTTTGGCTGTTCTGATGCTCCTGGTTTCATTTACCTGCAAAGCTGGGAATACAATTTTGCGCATTATAATGTTAGGAGAAGGTACAGGCAGGCTTTAAAGTAGGCGTGAGTTGCTGGGGGAGTAAAACCCCCATAAGACAACGTACTGTGTTTAGTCGAAACAAATTTTCTCTAATAAATCGGTAAATATTTATGCTAGAATGACGAGAGAGGGCTTAAAACTTCCGCCTTACTAATTTCCATCTGTTTACATGCATTAATTTTGCATCCGGGGCTTTTCTGACCCTTTTTGGGCCCAAAACCCCGAAATTTGAAAGATTAATCCCCAAAAAAGGGTTTAGAGTTTTCCGATTGTTTTGCCCAACGAACTTGTCCAACTGATTACAGAAAGGAAAGTCCCTACCAAATTTGAAGTAAATCGGACAAAAAATGCGACCGCTAGAGTGCAAACACACATATATATAAATATATATATATATATATAATTTTGAACGACTCCCCCCAAAACGTATTCAGGGGGTCAGGTTAGGAACTTCTATGGTGGTCCCGGGCTTAAGTTTCACCCTGCGGGTCATGTTAATAGTTGACTTTCCAAAGGAAATTCACTAAAAAAATACCTAGAGATTTCAGTGAGCTAAATTTCAATATCACAAATAGTTTACCCATAAAAAACTCGAAAATATTGAATATTTCAAAATTGATTAATGATTGTTATTTGTGACACCGAACGTTTGCTCACTTAAATCGCTATGTATTCTTTACTCTTTAAAAGTTGTCAATCAACGATAAAGGATAATCCATTGAGGAGGGGCGGCCTTTGAAAGTTAAAATGGGCCTTATGGGCGAAACAGGAAGAAACGCAAAAAGTTTCGTGACTGGAGCCCACTCTTAAAAACGAATTATCACTAGCGGGAAAATTGAAAATTTGTCCAGTTGAAATACTTTATTATCTAACGTACATAATAAGCAAATGCGAATTTACGACAGAAATTCAACAAAGGATGCAGAGATAAACCTATCGGCGAAGGTGAAAACCAACAAAGGCCACAGAGGCGGAAAGGAGATCTGCAGGAGAGGCGAATCTGAAGGGCGCGCCCACGCGGGCAAATCTCGAAATACGAATCTCGAACAAACAATGGGCAACAGAACTGGGGTCAGTGGCCCAGGGTGCCAATCAAGATGAACTCCTAAATTGTAGATGAACCATTACAATGTCTTATCTCCGGATGCGTTATTGCTGTCGTTAGATCTCATTTTGTCGTCTGTCACATTGTTGACAGATGTTGACCTCGGGTGCTTAGATAATTGCTTGTAAGATAGTGAAGTAGTTCGTTAATTTTATGATCAGAGGCCTCTTCTCATAATCAAACAAGAAGAATTTGATTTAAATATTAGTTATGACTGTTTTATGTTGAGAGATTTGTTCTTCACAAAAGGAGTTTTTATAGAGTACAAAATGATAGATGGTTCAGAGTCAATAAATAGATAGTTTTATGAAAACCTGGTGACTTTTTGCTATAAAATAATATATGAAATCTAAATGCTATACAGACAATCTGACATGTTAGAGATTGGTCTAGAGTCTTCTATTTAGACGCTAAAAATAACGATAGCAAATATAATGATATTTCACATATCTAAACATTTGACTGACCGATATTAACCACACATATTGTAACGTACCGGATGTCTGTACACTTCAAAATATATGTGATCCGTTACAATCAAGAAAGAAGCAGTAAATTAAGTCCAAAGTTTGTATGTAACCATTTTTTATATTTTAATCGAAACTTTCTAAAATATTAGCAAACATTATTCCTTAGAATGGGTGCACCATTTATGCAATCGAGTTTTACGTGACCACACGGAATAAATCATCAATGCAGTCACCATTTTTTACCATAACACGAATGCATCAAAGAAAAATTGGGGAATTTCCATGATACAGGAATGGAATTGGAGTGAAACAATATTGTTGTATTGCGGGTTGACAAACATACCTCGTCGAGTCAGCGATCAGCGCGTCGCTTCAGCGTTAAGCGTCTGCCTCAGCAGTGAACAGCTAGGCTGACCGTGTGAATCAGCAATACGTTCTACCGGCTGTAATTTAGTTGGTTTTGTATTATCTCTGTAGTACAAGGAAAAGCTGTAGTCTTTTAAGTCCTTTTTTGCTTGAAGTATAATTTAAATTATATTTATCGATAGTTCAAAACACAGTATACAATAAAAGAACCTTTATAGAGAGGGTCTCAGATAGACATTTAACCCTATGTTTTGGTCCCCAGATTCAATAGGCAGAATTATAACGGGTTTCATGACCTATGACCCTGACCATATGAAGTCATTTTCCAAAGTGGATCTTCTAATTTGAATCCCAAATATTCTGATTCTCTTGACTTTTCCCGGATATGCTCGGGCATTTGTGGTTTTGGTTGTCCTACAGTCAAAACCAAGCAGATAACGATGACTTTAAACAGAAGTTAAACGACAAAGCACCTTATATAGGCCCATTCCACCTAAAGAATCTTAACAAATAGAGATTTAGCGTGTTAACATTCTTATAAGATCTAGTGAGTTCTAAATGTAAACATTCCCTCAAATGTGTATTCGTTTATTTGCATAACAATCCAATTGCCATGAATATGGTTGTTTTTTTGTAATATTACATGAAAATATTAAAATTACATGTTAATAAACTAGTTAATATTAATCAGAAGTTTCGAAAAAGTCCTCAATTATCTATACACGCTTCGAAAGAAGTTCTTCTTTTAAAATTGTATTAAATTGGTTGGGATTATTAATTTTCTTTTATTCTTCTAGTAATTTATTATACATTTTGATTGCCATATATTCTGGGTCTTTCTGGTAGAAATATGTTTTACACATTGGAGTGTCAATTAATGTCTTTTGTCTTGTATTATAGTTGTGAGTATTCATTCTCAATCGAAATATGGATGCGTTATCGTGTATAAAACAGGAAATTTGTAAAATATATAATGATATAGTTACAATTTTGTGTTCTTGAAATAAAGGCCGACATGAATCTGTTTTAGAAATTTTTAAAAGGGTTCGTATAGCTTTTTTTTGTAAATATACTTTTGCATTGCATTCCGATCTCCAGAACATAAGTCCATATGAAATCCTAGACTGAACATATGCATGATATACTAATTTAGTCACGTTGATTGATCAACATCTTGTTAGTATTTTAATCATGAATATTCCACTGCAAATTTGTTTACACAGGTCTTCTATATGAAGGATCCATGATAAATTGCTCGAGAGTCTGGGTCCAAGAAACTTCGTAGTATTAATAAATGAGATGACAGTTTCATCTAGCATTAGAAATGGATTTGTAATTTTTGACGTATATGTATATAATACACCCTTTCCATTGATACCGTTGTAATTTTCCTCACCAAGCCTTCAACTTTGTAGAGATTTTCGCAGATTGTCTGCGAAACGTGCAGGAGATAAAGTTATTTTACAACTCCAGCAACCTCGTTCCACGCGAAGGACCCATGAAGAAGCTATCCCGAGGCGTTGGGCCTGCGCCAACGGAACATCGTCCTACAAGACATTAACTGTTGGCACAGGTCTTGTTACGCCGATAGTTATCGGCCCTGAGACGCATATAAACAATGTCCAGTACCTCAACCACCGAACTGAAAAACTCCGGCCTCCAGATGACTGTGGGAATTTACAATGTGGGACTTTGAATTCATTGCACTCAGAACACGCCGGATTTGTCTGCATTTCAGTTTGTTTATACGAACCATAAAAAGAGAATGGGAGAAGACTACGAACGATAATCTTAAGGTGTTAAAATAATTCATTTATGCTTACTGAATTTTTAATAACGATTCGTTTGAGTTCAATTGAAATACCTTTTTAGTATGTAAACTTTAGCTGCAAGTAAAAAAATATCCAACAGAATTTATGAAACAATTTAAAGTTCTTCTTTCGTTACGAATTGTTCACTTCAGTTGTATGAAGGTTGTATTGTTTTATTAAATAAACGATACTATGTTTTAAAATTGAAATGCTGTGAGTGAACCATATACATTTTTGAGAATATTTAAAAACAGATAAAGTTATAGAAGTATTTAACCTCTACAAACTTTGTAGGTTAGCAGGATAAAATAAAATAAAAGACGTTGTAAACATGTATTTAAAGTAACAGATTTCCTAGCTCATTGAGGGTCCTTTGTGTTGACAGAATGCAATGCAAAAGGATTCGAGACTTGAACGACAGGTTTGCAGGATTGTCCCGGACGATCGCAGCGCCGCGACGTCCACCTGACATCGTTAGGGCTCAGCAGCTGATCCGAATTTCAAACGAGGCTTTCAACTGGCACGTCAATTACGGTGGTAAAATACACGAATTTGGTCAGTTGGAATGCACACTCAATTAAATCTTTCAGGAACAACAAATAATATATACTCAAAGAATACTGTACACTGTGATTTATAACGGATAAGTTAAATAAAGTGCTTATGAACATGTCCGGAGCAGTAAATAACTTTAAAAAAGTTAATATTTCTATTTAACAAACATAATAAAACTTATACATTGAAGAATAATATAGCTAATATTTATTCAGAACAAATGAAATTCTAAAATAATCCAGATTTCAAAAGGTGAACCGATTTATCTATGGAGATATTCCAACTTTTGTGATTCAAATACAACCATTTTTCTCAACTATAATAATAACCCCTTTAACCCTCCTTGACCTTACATTAGCAAGAGGATCGTTCCACAATCCAAATTTCTACTCGTTTGTTAAGTGCTATATTAAACATTACATCATCCAAAAAAGATGCGGACGAAATAAAAGCAAAAGAACATCGTCCACTAAGTGATCGCGCATAATTTTGTCGGTAGTCCTTGATAAATTCGAGTGCCATATTCAATATTCAAGGCTTAACGATACAGGTGGAAACCCAAATGCGGACAAAAATGGGCAGGATGACAAGTTTATGATAGGGATTGCATTCTTCACAAAAAGTTGATGACTCCCGCGACATTTCCAAAGCCACGGTGCTACAAAGCGACAAGCGACAACGACAATGTCTTCCACGTCCTTGACTCCGGGTTCACTGCCTCTCCGTCAGGTGAACAGCGCAGCTCGATCCATTTTGGGCATGGGCGGTGCTCAACTCTCGGCCAAATTTGATAACTTCCGTTTCCTTTAGTAATAAAATGTTCAAATAAATCAAAACGTCGAGGCCAGGCTTGTCAACACGGTGGACAACAATCTACACAGAACAGGAAACAAAATCACTAAAGTCAACGGAATGAATATTGCTTGACTTACCATCCACGTAAAAGTTAATCTTACAAGTAGTTCTCATTCAAGAATGGGTCGTTGTGACAGAGATTGGAGTTCTATGATCCTTCATAGAACTAACTTCAAACTCCAAGCAATGTTCCCCTCGTCTACTTGGTGGCGGAATGACGATACAAGGTACAATTGTTCCTTAGTTCCTCCGGTTTCTCTGATAGTCAAAACTAAAGTAAATTTGATTAAAAATATACGTAGACAATTGGGAATTTTTTATCATTAAATAAAATAGTGTAATTTCATTTTAATGCATATACATAACGTTTAACCATACCAGGAACTTTTTAAGAAAATAATAAGTCTGACATGAACCATAGATTTTAATGGAAGGTCTCGGTGAGAAAATCTGAGTAAAAATAATAGTTTTTTTATACAATCTCTCCTAAAGCTATAAATTAAATAAACGTGACAAGTTAAAAAATATGTATTATTATTGGAATTTGATCAGACTATATTGACTATATCGACTATACAAACTATATTGTCTGATTTCGTCTTAAAGTATACAACTGAAATTAGGGGAAAAACGAGCATACAAGGTGAGCAGTCAGGTTGGGCAAAGTTAGTTCACATCAAATTAACAGCAATTGATTTAGTGTATAACTAATACTTAGCTAATACTTTAATTCCGAACGATGTTTTAGACTTCTGTATAATTTTATCTGCTCTTTCAACTGTAGCTTCTCTCACTTTCGTGTAGTTTTATTCTACATTATAATCCAGATAACTGAACTAGCAGAGTTCAGCCTTACAGGTGTTCCCTATCTGATTTATAAAGACTTGTTTGCGACCCATATTAACTCCCATTGAATACATGTTTAATTCATACATCTTCCAATCGCGGTCCTTTATATGAACCTCAATCACTATCATGGTTGTTCATTTAAAGTTATGTATCTCGTTAGATATTCTTTTTAAATTAGACAACGGTTGTGAATAAATCTCATCAATATCGTGTGAGTTTTAGTGGAACAGATCTATACTACAGCGGTAATCCGTTTGTCGGGGAAGTAACATTTGTTGTAGGCAGTATAATATATTGAAATGGGTTCCTATTTCAACCACAGCGCTCGTCATTTTTATGTAACTAATATATATTATTGGTGATTTGAATATTTTTTGCGTGTTGGTATTTTTTATATGACCTAGTAACAAATTGGAATATTCTTGTAACATAGTAAAAACAAGCCCGTATAGTTTATGTGCTTGAACTTGATACGAAGTAGCATTTTTTTAAATATGGCTGACGTCCAAAACGTTGTTTGAATAAATAGTTCACGATTGAGCCAACTTACGAGCGTCGTATTCGTCCTGCAACAGACATATATCGCAGAATACGTTAGTTTCCCAAGGCCAACAAGGGGAACACATTTTAACGTGGTATGTTGCACATTTTGTGGATATATCACATGTTTCAAATCTATTAAACGCGTTATTACTCCCTAAATCACGGATATACCTCCATTCAGGCCCGAGGTGCTGTACTCCTCGTGCCAAATAGTGTCGTGAGAAGTAACGACTGGACACAAACGCGCGACTCTGCCAAGAACCGTGGGTGCGAGAAACGTTCGTACTTCTGCATTTCAATCAAATTTACCTAGAGACCTCCGATAAATCTTGAATGTAGGCGGGCAGCGATCATGAACATAAAGTTGTACGGTTTCGCAACGGTAAAGAACAACCTACAAAGACAATTATTCCCAATGACAGGAAAAACTGTATTTATAAAACGAAAATGTACCTTCGCCATTATTGAATGTATTACAACTATGATGTTATTTATATCTTAACTTGCATTTTTATTTTAAAATTACCTTTTACAAAATTTTACATTTCCCTGTTCTACATTCTACAAATTACAATTCACCAAGAATAACTATTAGTTGTGAAACTAAAGACCCAATACCAAAACTGAATATAGTATTGTCTAGAGTAGATGAATGTGAAAATAACTGTCAATATATAAATAACAGAACAATTTTAGCCTTTTACAAGTTATGTCTTTGTAAAAAATTTATACATTCACAGAAACGGAAAACGTAGCCAGATTGACGATACGTTCATATCATACTCTTAGTTGGTTTTAATCCTTTTGGAATTTGTGGAGATTCTCATTAACTTCATAATATACTGTGTATATTACAGTACAATGACCAAAAATAAACCGAATTTATCATTAAAATATTACAGTAACCGTAAAATACAGTTATTTGGAATACATAGCAAAACGCAAAGTTGAGAGGTTTGGACCGTTGTCCGCTAACGTTTGTAATCAAAAGCTACTTTCGTATACAAACTATAAAACGGACTTGGCTACATTTACCGTCTTGTAAATATCAGTCCGTACCAAATGTACCGTCAAAGCTTGACGTAACCCGTGGATTACGAGGGCCAACCGTGTCAAGAAGCGAGGGGCGGGGCGGCGCCCCAGGCTGGCGTCTGGCGAGTTAATTGTAACAGACGTTTATCACTGGTAATTGCACGGAGTGGGGTACAAGCGATGCGCCCGGTGCCAAAACACATCAGCTGCGCCGACCGTTAACACCCAGCTGAGCAAGCAGCGCCTGCTGAGTAACTACCATCAGCAAATGAACGTGGTCTCTGGGGGTAACTGGAACTGAGCACGTAGAGTAAAATATACAGTACGACCGGAAAATGTCACGTTATTAGAAATAGACTAGCAGTTTGTACGGTCTCGAGCCCCTAATATTTGATTTTTTGTATATGTGGATATCCTATTTACTGTTTACAAGCTGAGGAAAGTAAATCAGTATGAAAGTGTG
Organism: Allygus modestus; assembly: GCA_963675035.1. Classification (NCBI taxonomy): domain Eukaryota; kingdom Metazoa; phylum Arthropoda; class Insecta; order Hemiptera; family Cicadellidae; genus Allygus; species Allygus modestus. The sequence continues at coordinate 27,687,682 of OY776114.1, forward strand.
AACTCATGTTACAAACCATAAACTTAAATGCATTCAAAATAACTAGACTTATCGCCGTTGGAGGCTTCGCCCCCAACCCCCCCTATGGAGTTCGTTTCGCTCGCTTGCATTCCTCAGTACATAAGTTTTAGTCAAACTCAACTATTGTAGTTTGTTAACATAACAAAATTAAAAAAATGCACTTTATATAAATAAGGTTTTGCAATCATGTGGTATTAGTCAAACGTAGTGTGCTTTGATAAAACACCCAAAACGTTGTACACATTAAATGTGCTAAAACACTCAAAACTACCCCTTCATTGATGAATAGCGGCTAAACACATGATCGAATCTGAAATCTGACTAAACATGTTTTTTTTTAAATTAAATTGTCAACAACATTTGCATTTAGCTTGTCTTGCCATCTGTTGCCGTTTTCATAAAAAACGTGCTAAAAGTGGAAAATCTGAAAAGTGGAATTTTTCGCAATATCCAACATGAGCATATCTCCTGATTAAGTCAAGTACACTCCATTGTAGGAGACACCACAAACGGTTAATCATTTGGCAACTCTGTATAGACAGTAATTGCATTTAAAACTCTCTTCTCGAACCGAAGGAAGTATTAAAGTGTCTATAAACCCACGAATAGCCACGTTTGAGAGTTTTTCTGTCTACGGAGCCACTGACCGCTCTTCTCTACCAGATTTCAGTTTATTATTGGCGCGCGGCTTCGCAGCCGTGCCAAGAATCAAGCATTAGCCCCGGTCTCGTGAACGTCTGAGGCCTCTTGGCAAAAACGCGTCTTTCATGTCTTTCATAACTTAGCTCCTTTTCAAATCCGCTTAATACCGGTCACTTAGTCACCGGGATATTTAGATTTAGTAAATCTGTTCAAAATTTCACTTGGGCGTTGAAAAGTTCTGGGACGGTTAAATATATCCTTATCAATAGGGGTAGAGATTTATGATTTCATACCTGAGCTTTTATCAAGCTGAATTACGATCGTATGACCTCATTCAGAGAGTTACGTATGAGAGCTTGCAGCCTCCTCAGGTAACCTATTCCAAGGGGTGAATTATGAATTTGACTGAAAACTATGTAAAACTTTACTCGGTTATGAAGCTACATGTTCCGTGAGGATAATGTACTAGTATAAATACTAACCGGTTGAAAAAGGACTAAAGAATCATACAATTTATATGAATTTTCCTTATACGAAAGAATAGAATTATTTCAACCGAGGTAACATTTTGATGAGGTTGATGTTGTCAAAAGAGATACTAGACCAGTGTCCCCTAGCGCAGTGTCATTACAAATTGAGCAATAGCTGATGAATTAGTATCATACTTGCATGTTAAGTTTACACTCTAGTGTCTTTCAGGAATAGTAAATACAATAACGAAATCAGCTCTAGCAACTTATTGTGCAACTTACTGGTGGAAATTGGGCGCAGTGCATATGCGCTGGGCCTAAACAATACTGGTGTCTGCCAATTTATTGTCAGAGTAAATACTTAATACCGTTATATGTTTACTGAAGTTCTACAAGCTTGTTTATAAGTAATTGCGCTATATATATACAGGGAATTGTTAAGGAAACATTTTTTATTGTGGCTTTAAAAAGTTATTTTTATTTTTGTTTTGTTTAGATCACTGCACAAAGTGGTAATCATTATTTCACAAATAATTAAAAATATATTGTTTAACTTGGTGGTAACTTTTATAAGGATTCTATATGTATGAATGAGTTCCCACAAAAAATAGAGACAACCACCAATAACGGATGTATTCAGTTGAACTGTTGTGTTGGTTAAGTAGGTTGATGTGGATTACAAATGCTATAGTACTTACTCCTAAACGATTGAACGTAACAAAAGGTACCACTCAAACGGAAGGCTTCATGGGTGTCTAGCCACCCCAAAGCGTAGTTAGTGTATCATTCCCCTCGCAAGAGAGCCCAACAACCATTTCTAATCAAAAATGTGTCTAACCATACAAATAAAGTTTTAGTTTTATTTCTGTACATCGCTTAGAATTTTCACATTTGTTGTTAATTTTACGCTTTACGTATTTGTACGTTAAAAACGTTTCCGTCACCCTGCCTGTTACTCTCATGGGACAGAGGTTGCCCACTTTTCACAGTGAAACGGGATTACTGAATTTGATAGACTGTGCCATGTGAAACTATGAGAATGTGTTAGGCTTTTTATTACGTGTCAAAGTTCCAGTGGTAGTCTAATGCAATTAGTTGACCTACCACAGCTGAGCGGATGAGGGTTTATTTTCCTAGCTATATCCAGCCAAAAGATCAAGTTTTACAACATTATTTCCATGAAACGTACGGGAACGTAACTGATATCAATTTTCATACGAAATTTGCAATACAAAAATAAGTTGAAAACATTTTCTGGGTAAAAGGCAGTCTCGCAGCTATTCCTCAATAAAAAAATATGAAAAACTCTTATTTGCCGAAAACGAAATCTGACACCATAGATTCTATTTTAGGCTCGAATTATAATGCTACCGTTGCTATCAAAATTACGCTATAACGCTACCATAACTATACAAATTTCATATTCCACAATATTTTATTATATAACCAAGCACCAATGTTTCTTTCGTAAATTCTTAAACTTTGTTAAAATTGTAGTAACGAAATAGCCCTATAACATGGCATTTGGTTAGTTTATATTTTTCAAAATTTAATTTGTTCCTTTCGTTAAGTTTATTCTTTCTTAAATATCTTTATTTACATATTAGAAGCGGCTGTCGTTTAATTTTTAAATCTAATTGACGAAAATAATTAGTCAATTTATAGCTGAGAGCTAGTTATAAATAATCGTATTCAAACTTTCGTGCGAACAGAAGGTCTAGTGTTACAATTACAAAGCGGGTACATCTGTCCTCATAATTCATAAGAGGCGAAAATAATTTCATGGTCGTCTTGTGTGTGACGTGTCTGCGAGTTGGGCGGCGTCCACGTCAACCGCCCATGCCCAAGCCTCATTACATGCGTCCAAAGGTGTAAATGAGCATAGAAAAAGCAACCAGCCCCGTCTGTTTACAGTGCGCCGCTTGGCACTGTATCCGGGTCAAGTGTATGAGCGTCTATTTCAGTGTTGGAGGCAGTGGGTGCTTACGTTGTACTAGGCCTGGTTGAACTGCCTTTATAATCAACTATTGCTTCTCGAGTTGTGTTTTTAGTTTTTTAACGATCCTTCCAGTACGGTTTACCAGAAAAACTTTATTGATTTTAAAGCAGTAATTACAATTTGTTGTTTAAAATTAATTATTACTGATGGTAAGTTTATGTTATTTAAGAAATTACTGCAGACCTTTTCCATCACTGATTATAGAAAAACAAGTTTCCACGACGTTACGTCATCTGGAATCTGATCCCGTCTTCAGGTAAGAATAAAAAAACATAAATAAGTCAAACACACGAATGAGTAAACACTACTCCACAAAAGTACAGCGCGAATGCTCAGGCCATCCTCATATCTCATGTCGTGAAACTAATGTAAAGTCTAATCAGTAATGTAAGATGTCGGTCATAATTTCTTACATAACATAAAATTGTCTCACCAATAATTTTTTTTTTTAAACAAAGAAACTATAACACTTGTTTCTGTAGTTAATTAAATCATAAAAGATTCCAGTTTTTCTTCCTCGATCGTCTTGTTGTCGGGTAATCGGTGCGCCACGCCGCAGCCGCCCGGACGGCGTAACGGGCGCAATGGGGGCCTAACGAATGGTGCATATTTATGCTGCTAGGAGTGGCGGCAGGTTGTGTAGCGCTTAGCATACATTACCTGCGGATGGCCATTCATACGGCCACCACTCGCTGCCAGCCGCGCATAAACATTTTGTCAACGGCGTAAATCGCCATTAGTCACTCGGCGTGCGGTTTACGAGTCTTGAGGTTAACAGTGCCGTTGAATACGGAGACACATTGTAGGGTAGACGTCCTGTCCGCATTACGTGGCGTCATCAGCATAATTCCCAATATTTTTAATGTTCTGAATTATTTTGTGGAGCAGCTATAGAGTTATTTATCAACACTATTCATCGTGGATTGCGTATCACAATACTGCTTGTACTTCAGTCCAACTTTTTTAACTCCGTATTATAAAAAATACTCGTAGTCTGAACACTGTCAGATCTTTCAAGCAGAATATCTTCAACAAATAACGGGTTGATTGGAGCAGTTTTCACACAAAATAATGTTATACTCTTAATAAGATGTTATGAAGATAACATCAGATGCCTAGTAATAATTATGACCACAGCAGAGGTGGAATGTAACGTATATCTAGCTATCCGACCTGGCCACATATTCGCACGAACACTCGCGTACTGATAACTCTGATACCAACGTCGGCGTCGCAAGCCAGAGGTCAGTTCATAGTGTCCCGTCGAGATGCATCAGATAGCTTGTAAGGATAATTTTGTTGCTAGACATGTATTTATGATTGTATTATTTGTTTGTAGTTGGTTGAAGTTAAACCTACGTAGTATTCCTTAAGTGATTAGATTTCGATAATCCGCTGAGTCGGGGAGGGAGTTGAGAGTTAACATTGATATTTTCGGCGAAGCTGGTAGAATCGCGAGATTTAGAGACTGGAGCTCCCTTTTTAGATAATATTTTGTTGCAATGAGGTAAATCAACTACACTTAGTACACTTAAAAGGTTTTAATTAATCAAAACTTGAACGTGTTAAATCTAATGAAATATCTTTTCAATTAAATACGTAAGTTTTACTGTACTAATTCCATGCTTCTCCCTAAACACAATACACGTTTATATACTCGGTCATTAGATGTGTAGGGTAGTAATAAAAGTGAATCGTATTTTTAAATCAGTGAAAAAGTGATTAGGGCAATGTATTCATTAAATCAATGGCCAAGCGTTGCATAACGCCTTAAAGCTAACGGCAGAAGGAGGTCAAAACCATTAATTAAAACCTACAGATGTTGGGATTCGTCTGGCATTGGTGGTGGGGGGGGGGGCATCTTGCGGGCACTGCACCGTGTTTCGAACATTCGCTTTTTCTGATCTAACAGCTACTTAGCAGATCGAAAATATGTTTTAAGACTTCAATTAGTCTGTGTTTTCTTTCACATTCTCAAGTGTAACTCCATCTCATAATGTATCAAACTGATAAAGGTAAGAGTTATTGTATAAGATATCTCAAACGCGTTCTAGTTAATTATTTTCGTCTTTAAATTCATATTAGCTTAACCCATAGGGACACAAATCATTTAGTGTTGACTTAAGGAGGAGGAGAACAACTTAATAAGATATAGATCTTTATTTAAAACCATAACCATATATTAGAATTTTAATAATCGCCACATAAGCTTAAAACAGTACAAATTAAGTTGAATGCGGATTTTTTACTCTACTTGTATTCGGAAGAACGAGTGTTTACTTATATTTATTTTTCCATAAATGTGTCCCTATTCAAAATATGATGTATAAATTGAGCCAGACACTAAGTTAGAAAAAATATATTTAACAATTGTGTTAGGATGTGTTTTCATATAAAGCAAAACCGTCCCATGAACCTCTGAGAAGACCATATTCTTGAATGAAAAGGCTCGGGAATAAAAACAGTTTTTTTAATGAATTCTTATCCAAACATGTAATTTTACAATGATTTGGTTTTACTTTAAAACCGAAATCAGATGAATAACCGAAGTTGTTGGGCAAAGCTCGGGCATGCTTGTGAGCATGTTACATTCATAACATTACTAGTGAGCATGAATTACTAATCCATTAATATAAATTTACATACAAAATGTAACTGCATACGTATTTTAAAAAAGGTATTGACTAACACGATCTCGTGGCATGACACATAGTTTAATATCATCCTTTGAAGTATTCTTGTATGTATTCTCTTCACTTTGACCTCTACAGAAAGTAACCAATGTAATTCTCGCTCTGTTTCTATCTTTATGTACCCTCCGGTATTCGTAAAGCCACACAGGAAGTTATCCCAATTTCACCAGTTGGTCCTAAACAGAGGCGAACCCTAGTTCCTGCTGAGTAAGCCCTCTGCTACACGTCTTATCTCACACCACAGTGCGGACGTGATGAATGCTGCATACTTCAGCTTGGTATAGAAGGCTACTCCTACATATGCTCCACTTCCTGCGGATGTTATGTGAGTATTTTACAAAGCACCTTTAAAATCGTATTTTAGGTCATATCGACATTTTGGGTTTCTCATATTGATTAGAAGATACAGTGATATTGGGAAATATTTTAAAACTTTTGCTTAAATCCTATTGTGAGACTAAAACAAACAAATGCGATTTTGATTCGTTATTTTACCTTGTACATACGAAGGGGCTCGAATCCCCATTTGTTTGCTTCCCCCCCTCCTCCAGCCAGTCGTGACTTAACCATTGGCTTATTTTCAGTTCAGTCTTATTTTTAGCTCAATGAAGGTACCTTAGTCTACCAGTGACGAGTATGACGATGTCTCAGAGATAATAAGCGTGTTACGACTTCCAAGGTGAAGTTTCCTTTTCCCCCAAATGGTTTATGTGATAATTTTACTTGATAAACCAAAAACTGTAAAGTAATTAAACATGTAAATAAGTTGTAAACCATGTTTCTAGGATCCCTACTATAATATTATTTTAGATGCTTACATACATTTGTTCCAATCAAAACCGTTTATGACTTCATTGTTGTTTTATTATTTACTACAGGGACATTAGCAATAATTTGAAAACTTTTATATTTTAAAGGTAATTGTTAGAAATTAAATTCATGTTTATCTACTGAATGTCTGAAGTAGAATGCAATGATAAATTTAAATTTTCAATAACAAACGATTTGTAAACATAACTTTTTCAGCATATTGCCGAAGATGTATGTAAATTTGTATAAATTCGTAAAAAATGTATAGACCTACATTTTTTTACGAATTTATACAAATTTACATACATCTTCGGCAATATGCTGAAAAAGTTATGCCGAAGATGTATGTAAATTTGTATAAATTCGTAAAAAATGTAGGTCTATATATATATATGTATAACCAGGTTACTGTTTATTTATAATAAGGAATAAACATTCAACATTGTAAGATTAAAGCTAACAGAAAGCCAAACTCTATGTACTATATTTCCAAACAGGAAATTGGTTTTAACTTTATTATTTTGTTTATTTCCAAATTACGTTAGTTGAAATAACCGATGCTTTGAATGTCCACTGCAAGTTTACATTTATTTAATCTTTGAACCCAACAGTTCTGCAAGTAAACGGTGAATAGATATGGCGTATAATTATCGGACCGTGTTTGAATGAGTGTGTTATCTCAAGGTCAACCGCGTGATAAGGGGTCAAGGGCACCCACGTTCGGTGACCACGGAGCCTGATAAGATCGCAGTCAGTATTTCACTGCTCTGATACCACTCGGAATTGACTTCGTGAGATTCTGACTGGCGTTTGCACAATTCCGAATAAAACTTAACGTTTACAACCATCTCTGCTGTCGTTGAGTCGAAAAAAAAACACGACGGTTGTTTTGAAACGGTTCACCAACTGTTGAATAGAAGTGGTCGATTTTCATACAGATAAAGGTTACATCAGTAGAACACCCTGTTGCGTGTATCGCTAGCCCAAGTTTCCGTCTATGTTCGAGGGGTCGCCGGTTCGATCCCGGGGTGTCCACACAAATTTGAGGGGCTTGGATCACTTTATCTTAAAGCGTTTATGTGATTTATTACAAAAATGCCGTAGTAACCAAATAAAAACACATATTTCATACATTAAACCCAAAGTAGATGTGTATTAAACAACCACAATATTGCTGGTTTGTTTAGTTTGACTTCCAGCAACCAAAACTTTTATAAATGAAGTAAGTAATCGTTTCACTTTTTAAACTAAGTTTAGAGATAAGATTAAATAAATTTTATAATAAAACACATTTAATATTCTCTAAAAGTGGGTAACGATGCCCCTCAATTATAACAGTATATTATACTCCTTCGAACCTTCTATTACATGCATTTTGTAATTAGTTGGTATCAAGAGGATACTGAGATAATAGTTAACTTTTTTGTACACTAAACTCCCTAATTTGTACTTCTCCGTATAAAAATAGTACTGAAAAAATTGAAAGGACAAAATTATATGGCTTGAAGCAATGTCACTTATTTAAGCATATGCTGTTTTATAATGTGTTAATAAAACATTATAAAATAATGTTAATGTGTTAATTCGGTTTCATATTAATTAAACATTCAAAACACACATTCTATCATGGGAAATATTGTATAATATATAATAGTCTAGTTACGGTTGTATATGGTAATCGATTGCCTAGGTATTTAATAACTGATTAAAGATCACAAAGCTATTGAAGTTTAGTCTAGGGGTTTGTATTAATAGTTAGTAAAATAAGAGCTAAACTTCATCCTCATAGATTTAACATGTTTAACTAGTAAGTTTTATATTGATTACATCGGTGTTTGATTGTTCTGATATATCTGCTATCGTCATTCGACGTGATGATACTCATATAAAAGGGAAAGCCAACTAACGGCCACCCCTCTCCCATCCAAAACCTTGTTTTGGAGTGAGGAATGAACGAAAGATTTAAAAGATTAGTGATTCAAATACCTTTTGGAAATAAAGTTATCATTACAATGGAACTTATCTATAAGCATTCACTGGTTCAGTGACCCTGTCGAAAAAGACTATAAACTTTAATCAGGGCAACAAGTCCCTAATTTTGAAACTGCCTACGCCAAAGCTGTAACCTAAATTACCATGAGTTAATGAAATGAGTTATTTAAGAACGAGACTATCTAACATCAGTTACACGATAGTAAATTACACGCAATCGGTTAATAAATTTAACTTCTAAACGCTTATACACAGCCGTGCTTCCATTCATGTCCAATGAGACGGTAAAAATATATCATATTTATTCAAAATTTTATGATAAATTGAACTGCCAAGATAGTCATAGAAAAGTTCATTTCAAAACTAAACAAATTGTTTACATGATTAAAAATAATAATATTATAGGTTGTAAAATAATGAACTTCTATTCAACCATGGCCATATTATCTCAGGTCTTTAGTAAACAAGTCTTTAGAATGATATTAAGTCTGATAATCTGCTCATGAATACATGAAGCTCTATAAGGACGCTTTCCGTTTTAAATAGAGAGTTGTTTGTATCACTTTGTCATAATGGCTAATGAAAAAAAAAACACTCTAAAAGTTATTTTACTTTATTTTGAGTTATCATATTTAACTTTGACATTGGCTTACAAGAGTTTTTTGGTTACTTAGCATATTTTGTTAACCTAAAGAGAGTAGCGCTTAATGGGAAACAGAGATTTCTAGTTTGGAAAATACTTGGAAATGTCCCCCAGCTTACCGCGACGCGGCGGTCTCCCTTTTAGTTACTGCAAGATCAACGAAGGCACAGCGGAGATAAAATAGCTCGCCGGATTATGGGAACTACCTGAAAAGAGCTAAGACAAGATAACTACCAGAGACATCATTGTGATTCTGCACATGAGGGAACAAATTAGGGCGACGCTCGCCGCTGTATTAGGCGCACAATGTTATCAGGGACACGCTCGTCCATCCTTCCCTGTCGATTGTTGGGCTGAATACAATACGCTCTCCTTTGAGTGAAGAGAGTGTGGTAATCCTTTCTGGATAATACGGTATTTGCAAACTGCGTGATAATCGTAGTACAACGAAACAACCGGAAAGGTTATTAATATATGTAACAACAAAATCATTCTTTTACAAGAGCCAACTACATGCAACTTCAGTATGTTAGATATGATAAAATCGCCGAAGAGATATAATCAATTTTAATAATCACATCGGACGTCAAATCTGTATATTTTTGCAATTCCTAAATCGGGTACGATGACACTTTTGAAAATTGGTCCATATATGGCTAAAGATGTGGAAAAGGCGGAACAGATATAATAGCACGCAGATTTTTTTTATTTATTTATTTGAAAATGAATTAAAATCTACATTAAGGTGTTAATATAAACTTGTCTAGTTAATAAAATCCATTTAAGTGTAAAAAACTCCCACCGAACATTTGTCTTTCCACAATTTTCAATACTTTAGTTTAGAGAACGATAATTAAAGAGGTTCTATAACTGTCTATCAATATTAATAAGAAAACCTCTATACGAAATTTTGAACCCGTAACGTCACCTTGGTAAAACATAAATTAAATTGAATATTTGAAAGTTAATAACTATTAGTTTTAGTTAGAGGACTGGTTAATGGTAATTAAAAAAATGATCTTGTAAAATAAAGTGAAAATATTATTTTTATAATACAAAAAAATTTTGCTGTAGAAACGACAAAAGGGTTTTCATAAAAAGTAATGGTTAACATATACACTAGTATCTCTGGCAAGATATATTTCAGTGTAGTTTAATTTTTTGCGATTATTACTGTTTTTTACATCCCCCAGCCAATTGTTTCCCTGCACGACATGATCGCCAAGCTGAGGCAACATAGGCGGAGCTTGGTGTACCAGAACAGCCTGATATTTTCTAGAGTAATACACAAGGGGTAAAACTAGACAGCTGAGGATCGTTACCAATTCATTTGTAACAATACTAAATTGCTCGTGTTGGGTGCAGTTGACAGTTTGTGTATTCATCAACCACCTATCCAACCTCTCCCATCTTCCTAGGACGTGAGAAGAGCAGAGAAGACGTTTCTTATCATAGGAGGCCAAATTTTAACGACGCTGAGTAACTGTTATCAGCAGTAGTTCTTATCAGTGATAAGACGACAAGGCCGTCTGTCAGGTGTGCGTCTGTCTGTCGGTCTGTCGCTTCGGCTTGTTTCGCCGAGTCTCAAATCTCAATGACAATGAAACTGTAACTAACGGGTGTAGCACTTCTACATATTTCATCCATTCACCGATGGAATGCGTTTTCCTGATGAGTTTTCAAGGAAATGTAAAATTCCCGGTTTTCGTCATATATAGAATTTTAGGTTTGCCCTTAACCGATAATTAATTATACTTAATTCAGTTTAGAGTTCAATCATTTTGTTTTGCTTAACGTACAACCAATTACCTTACATGTTGTAATTAAAATATTATAAAGCAATACGTGCATAACCTATTTCCAACGCGAAAAACTTGACTATTGAAACACGTAATTATCGTGTATCGAAAAGTTACTGTATTTATTATATTAAACCGTTTAAAAGTAAAACACGGATGTAGATTTTTAGGAAGAATTATTATGTTTTACTCACGTTTCAAACCATTTTCAATGTATCATGTTGAAAATAAGATTCCGAATTTTAAAATAAATACTTTTCAACCCTTCATATCTTAAAATAAACTGCTAGTAAAAAAAAATAGTGTTTAGTTATTTGTGAATACTGACCCTTCCCAAATTAAAAATGGAAAGTTTCAACTAAATATATCGTGAAATAGCTTAAAAAATACTATACATATTGAATGATTAGCTAAGCCAGAGAAATACGATTGTAATCAATAATTGCCTCAAAAGGATTCTTATGGTAAAAAAGGCTTTCAAACAAATGGATCTCATAGAAACTAAAACAAACAACTATTACAAAAACCTCTACTTTATTCATAGGTGTACTTTTGTTGATAGAACTAGTTTTTCCTATAATGTTATAGTAGAATTGTTATAGTAGTAGTTATAGAAGTTATTAATATAATGATTAAATGATTATAGTTATTATATCATACTATAGTTATGTGATAAAATATATGTATAACTCATCTCATGAACAGTAAAAATATTAAATGTTAATACAAGTTTTTCAATAATAACTCGAATTTTATCAGTCAACTTAACATTTAAATAAGTAGACTATATAAAATTACACATCAAGGGGCACTAATTGAAAAAGGAGCTCCATTTTCACTCCGAAAGTGTTCTATTTTCGTTTTGTAACTGTCCACGAATCGTTCTATAAACAAAATTAAACAATCACTAACCTAACTTGATGTAAAGGTCTGTACAATCTGTATTGATGAGAGGCAAAATATTTAAGGAAAAGGTTACGGGTAGTTGATTTATGAGTTTTTAAATAAATCATATGCCTGTTGAAACGTATGTTAACTCAACTAAGTTTGTGTCAAATTAATGTGTAACTTATGTAAATTATTCTCAACTAATAGTCTATGTCATTGAAAAAAAAAAAAAAACTTGTGATACTAATATCAAGCTTAAACCCTAAATTAGTGAGCACCACCTTAAGTCTCGAAATAATAAAAACAATAACGTTGTCCACAATTTATTTCAACGCAGACTAACATCCACATGTCAAGATATCCGCTGTTGAAGACAAGTTTTCTTTTGGGAAAAATGGGTCAGATTACATAAGAAAAGTCTAAACGCTACTCTCCTCCGGGTTAAATTTAACTCTTCTTGAACTGGTTTCCAATGAAATATTTAGTGTTTAATAAGATCATTGAACCAGTATATGATCACTAGACTTGGTAACGCTAGTAGCACGATTACATTGACAAACCATTATAGTTGTTTTGGACAGTTAAGACGCGTTTGTTTTATAAAAGATGCTGTAACTATTTAAACTAATCGTAACATTGAATTAAACAAATTTAAATTAAAAAACTTAAAACCAAACCGCACCAGGGTCTTTTGAGAAAACCGTAAGTCTGACATCAATGAACCATATACTTGAATGAAAGGTCTCGGTGAGAAAATTAGAGGAATCATAATAGTTCTTTATAAAACCTCACAGTTTATACAACATAAGGCCGAAGGTAAAATAAAATTGTCAAGTTAAGACGCATTATTTTACTTTAGGAGTTTGATCAGCTGTGTATTCTGATTTGAATATAAAACTGAAACCATGTGAACAAGCGAAGATGTTGGGCATTGCTAGTATAAATAAATACGCCTCTAAAGGTGACGTATATCAAAAAGTGATACGCTTGTTTTTGCAACAAAAAACAATACAATTATTTATAGTGGGTCAATTTATATTTCGTCTTTGAGTAATGTTCTCTTTTTTGTTAATTTTTAATTCCTACGTTGTTTTATTCATCATAGCAAACTCTGTATGATTGAAAAAAAAACATAATTTACCTAAATATTTCAAACATGTAAAAAAACTTACATGAATTTTTATAACGTGTGTCGAAAAGTCCGAGGTGTGCGGCGAGCAGGAGCGCCGCCAACAAAACGAGAACCAGCAGTAGAGCACAGAGCGCCGCGACGCTAGCAAGCCTCTGTCCGCTTCTAGACGTCATCTCACTCGCGCTACACGCACGCTCCTCGCTCACGCACCACCACCGCACAAGAGCGCGCCGCGACTGCCCGACAGTCACTGAGTCGCTGCCGCTCGCACCTCCGCCGGCCGCCCCGCGCCGAAGTTCGGTTATTTCCCGCGAGATGACGCACGACCGTCTACCGAACGTCTGGCGGGCTCAGTTTCGCGCTCAGCATCGCGGAATGCACATACAAATCTCGCGCGCTCTCCGTCCGTGAAAATTTATGATTATAGCTTTATTTTCAGCGTTCATACTGGTTTGCATTATTGACAGGATAATGGTAAAAGCAACCAATTACCTAATTGATTTATATATTCATGAGGTGGTATAATTTAATTCACTCTGTAATTTATAATCTCATCTACATAATATGTTAATGGGAATAAACAGAAATTTCAAAGCAATGCAGTTTCAGCAGATAATTCATAACTGCTCAATCAAAATAAAGCTTTCAGTGATTATAACACATTTTAGAGTGCTTATTTATTATATATTATTATTATGTCCATAACTTGTATTAAGACATATAAGCTATATACACCAGCACTTGTTTTACTCCCGTCTTAGCAAAAATTTTGGATATCTATGATAAGACCGTCCATATCTAATCAAACCTTTAGTTTCTGAACAGGCCGCCAGCCTCTGATTAGGTAGGCTTACTAAACATCAGGCCAGATCGTCAGCCGCAGATCTGTATGTCAGTGACTGATAATGTTATCAACTTCTGGCTAAGCCGCAAGCCTCTGTCAGATAGTTAGCCTATTGTCAGGCCGCAAGGTTCTGATCAGATAGTTAGCCTATTGTCAGGCCGCAAGTCTCTGATCAGATAGTTAGCCTATTGTCAGGCCACAAGGTTCTGATCAGATAGTTAGCCTATTGTCAGGCCGCAAGGTTCTGATCAGATAGTTAGCCTATTGTCAGGCCATACGCCTCTGTCAGATAGTTAGCCTATTGTCAGGCCGCAAGGTTCTGATCAGATAGTTAGCCTCTTGTCAGGCCGCAAGTCTCTGATCAGATAGTTAGCCTATTGTCAGGCCGCAAGGTTCTGATCAGATAGTTAGCCTCTTGTCAGGCCGCAGGTCTCTGATCAGATAGTTAGCCTATTGTCAGGCCACAAGTCTCTGATCAGATAGTTAGTCTCTTGTCAGGCCGCAAGCCTCTGTCAGACAGTTAGCCTGGCCACAAACCTCTGTCAGATAGCCTCTTTTCAGGCCGCAAGTCTCTGATCAGATAGTTAGCGTCTTGCCAGGCCGCAAGCCTCTGTCAGACAGTTAGCCTGGCCACAAACCTCTGTCAGATAGTTAGCGTCTTGTCAGGCCGCAAGTCTCTGATCAGATAGTTAGTCTCTTGTCAGGCCGCAAGCCTCTGTCAGACAGTTAGCCTGGCCACAAACCTCTGTCAGATAGTTAGCCTATTGTCAGGCCACAAGTCTCTGATCAGATAGTTAGTCTCTTGTCAGGCCGCAAGCCTCTGTCAGACAGTTAGCCTGGCCACAAACCTCTGTCAGATAGTTAGCCTATTTTCAGGCCGCAAGTCTCTGATCAGATAGTTAGCGTCTTGCCAGGCCGCAAGCCTCTGTCAGACAGTTAGCCTGGCCACAAACCTCTGTCAGATAGTTAGCGTCTTGTCAGGCCGCAAGCCTCTGTCAGATAGTTAGCCTATTGTCAGGCCGCAATGTTCTGATCAGATAGTTAGCCTATTGTCAGGCCGCAAGTCTCTGATCAGATAGTTAGCCTATTGTCAGGCCACAAGGTTCTGATCAGATAGTTAGCCTATTGTCAGGCCGCAAGGTTCTGATCAGATAGTTAGCCTATTGTCAGGCCATACGCCTCTGTCAGATAGTTAGCCTATTGTCAGGCCGCAAGGTTCTGATCAGATAGTTAGCCTCTTGTCAGGCCGCAAGTCTCTGATCAGATAGTTAGCCTATTGTCAGGCCGCAAGGTTCTGATCAGATAGTTAGCCTCTTGTCAGGCCGCAGGTCTCTGATCAGATAGTTAGCCTATTGTCAGGCCACAAGTCTCTGATCAGATAGTTAGTCTCTTGTCAGGCCGCAAGCCTCTGTCAGACAGTTAGCCTGGCCACAAACCTCTGTCAGATAGCCTCTTTTCAGGCCGCAAGTCTCTGATCAGATAGTTAGCGTCTTGCCAGGCCGCAAGCCTCTGTCAGACAGTTAGCCTGGCCACAAACCTCTGTCAGATAGTTAGCGTCTTGTCAGGCCGCAAGTCTCTGATCAGATAGTTAGTCTCTTGTCAGGCCGCAAGCCTCTGTCAGACAGTTAGCCTGGCCACAAACCTCTGTCAGATAGTTAGCCTATTGTCAGGCCACAAGTCTCTGATCAGATAGTTAGTCTCTTGTCAGGCCGCAAGCCTCTGTCAGACAGTTAGCCTGGCCACAAACCTCTGTCAGATAGTTAGCCTATTTTCAGGCCGCAAGTCTCTGATCAGATAGTTAGCGTCTTGCCAGGCCGCAAGCCTCTGTCAGACAGTTAGCCTGGCCACAAACCTCTGTCAGATAGTTAGCGTCTTGTCAGGCCGCAAGCCTCTGTCAGATAGTTAGCCTATTGTCAGGCCGCAATGTTCTGATCAGATAGTTAGCCTCTTGTCAGGCCGCAAGTCTCTGATCAGATAGTTAGCCTATTGTCAGGCCACAAGTCTCTGATCAGATAGTTAGTCTCTTGTCAGGCCACAAGTCTCTGATCAGATAGTTAGCGTCTTGCCAGGCCGCAAGCCTCTGTCAGACAGTTAGCCTGGCCACAAACCTCTGTCAGATAGTTAGCCTATTTTCAGGCCGCAAGTCTCTGATCAGATAGTTAGCGTCTTGCCAGGCCGCAAGCCTCTGTCAGACAGTTAGCCTGGCCACAAACCTCTGTCAGATAGTTAGCGTCTTGTCAGGCCGCAAGCCTCTGTCAGATAGTTAGCCTCTTGTCAGGCCGCATGTCTCTGATCAGATAGTTAGCGTCTTGTCAGGCCGCAAGCCTCTGTCAGATAGTTAGCCTCTTGTCAGGCCGCAAGACTATGATCAGGCTGTCAGCGTCTAATAATGTTATCGGGTTTTGTTCGGCTGCAAGTCTCTGACCAGATAGTTAGCTTCTTGTTACAATGTACACATAACCCTATTAATAGGGACACTCCATGTTAATTCTTTTCAATTCTGCCCTCAAGTTCAGGGCAGGAATTATCGCCGATTGTTACTAATACTTCTCCTCGACCCCGTTGTGCGCGCTATTCCTCATATCTCGAACGCCAAAATTAGGATGTTTGAAAACATAAACTGTTAACAATTGGACTAAATCATTTTTCCATAAGCGTGTCCCTACTTAAAAAGAGTTATGGAAACATTGCTTGTTGGGCCGCCATCCTCTGATCAGATCGTCAGTCTCTGATCAGCCTGAAAGCGTCTGATAATGTTATCACCTGCTTTCCAGAACGCCAATATTTAACTAGAGGCCGCCAGCTTTCGATCAAACCTTGAGGTTTGCCACCTATGCGTAAATGAATAATTATAAATTGCCGTATTGGGATTATAATATTTATTACTATCTCTTCAACTGTAAAATCAGTTGTTTAAATAATATTTTACTGCACCGTAAAAATAGTTATGGTGCTCTACACTTGCAATACAAATCAAGAATTAAATAAATCTAAAATTTTGTAAAGATTTGACGACAATCCTCAATCTAAGTAGCCAGTTTGTAATATCCGCGACAAAGAACAGTATTTGAAACAACGTAATGTACAACTCTAAACTGCTTGAAAATCGATACCAGTTGAGCATTTCTTGTCAATACTATTTTTGTACAAAAATTGTCTTATTGGTAAATTAAAACGATCGCAATAAAGTAGGCTGTAAAGAGGAAAAAAATCGTCCAAAGACTATAATCAGTTTTACGTTTGTAAGTCTAAATAACTCGTTAATATAAGCCAAGAGGTTGTACTAAAATTGGGAAAAATATATACAGTGTAGTTATACTTAGGGCCTACTTAGAAATCACAATTATGGGGATTACTAAGAAGTTCGGTTGAATGAAGTTCTCTATAAAAGAGCCATCAGTATCACACGTTAGACCGTGTGCTCTCTGAAAGCCAAACAAAGTCAGATTTAATGTAGACTTCGCTTTAAAACATAAAACTGCATCCTCTGAAGTACTACGCAATATTATCAGTTACAGTTTACTTGTTTATTTATGTTGTGCAAACAAGTAACAAAACACCACTTGATACTGACTACCAGTTTAAGCTACTGGGCGGTAATTCCTGACATGTAAACACTACAGAATGATTTTTATTTAAAGCACTACAGTAAAATACAAGATAGGGTAAAGCTTGATGTTGGATGAAACCTTCAATAAACTTATTCTGTGCAATGTTAAATAACATGCAGAGATACCCGTTGGAAATTTTAATGTGTATCTAAGGTTGCCATTTTAGTGCAGCTAAGAAAAAATACCCCCGTCGCAGCAAACCTGCATACTCAGCAAATTTCCAATGGAGATATAAATGTCTTAATACTACATAAAGCCACTGACCAAGTTTCATACAAATATATTCACAAATAAGCGGTATATACAATTTTAATTATTCTCCATAAAAATAACATTGGGGCTGAGTACGCAGGTTTGCTGCAACAAGGAACACAAAAAATTTGCATTTATGCTAATATAAATATAACTGAACTAGGTGAAGTCGTATACCAGTTGTTATTAATTTATGTTCATAATTAAGGGAGACATAGCATTTAATTATTCTACATAAGAATAACATGGTGGCTTGGTACGCAGGTTTGCTGCTGCAGAAGCCTTTTGCAAAAAATTGTTTTTTGAGCAAATATCAATGGACCACAATCAGATGAAGCCTTATACCAAGTTTCGTCAGTATACGTTCATAAATAAGCGAGATATAAAATTTTTCCTTTCCTCCATAAGAATAATATTAGACAACGTACTGTGTTTAGAACTTTCAATATCTCGGTAACTAATTGACGTAGAGGAATGATCAAAATACCAAATTGTGTGTTTTTAAGCTGAATCAAATGGTGAAAAACAATACTTGACTTTTTCAAAAATTACATATAACAAATTCAAAAAACCCATTTTTGGGGTACAAAAACCTCCCAAAATAGCCCTTTGGATGGAGCGATATGGCTGGTTTTCGTACTTAAAGTCATAAATGTTGCTGTAAACGTTTATATCAAATTTAATCAAAATCGGATCATTTTTACGAGAGTTATCGTGCTCACGGACACACACACACACACACACACACACACACACACACACACACACACACACACACACACACACATATATATATATATATATAGTTTCGAACGAATGGTGTTTTTGGGGTCAGAGGACCTCAAAACATAAACTTATCATGGTCCCGGGCCTAGGTCTTACCATGCCGACTACGGTAATAGCTTCTTCCCTATAGGGGAAATTCGCTAAAACTTTATTTTAATTAATATTTTATTATGTTCGTATGATACGTCTTTTTGATAGCAGTTATTTATTGCTGATGGACCTGACGTAAGGCCTCGTAAAATTAAAAACATATTGATATTTATAAGTTTTTAAGTATAAGATTATTGTGCGACCAATTTATCATATCGACGGATGCTCTACAGAGTACCATAAAAAATGTTTTTGAATTGGATAAAGTAAATTTATATTATGTTAGGATCTAAATATTAGGCTTAGAACTGAAACAGTTTTCCTGTCAAACATGTTTTTATTATATATTAATCATGTAATCATAAACCCTACAGTATCGTGTTTTCAAAATAAAGTTACCTAGGTTAGGAAACTATTTTTGGGAATAACAATATTACGGTTTTCAAATGCATGTGTCTGTTATATATCTTGTCAACATCGGACCAAATTAAACGAAAAACCACAATGACATAATGAAATAGTATTTTACAAATTTAAATTTATGTTTAATATTGCACTTCACAAAGCACAACATGTGGGGATTAGCCCTACGTAGAACAATTTATTACACTTAAAAAAGTCAATCTAGCTTGACTGGAATATGTAAAGTAAAACACCCCCGTAACCGAAAACCTGTGTACACAGTGCATTTCTAATGCATTTATACAGGGTGAATAAAAGTTAGGACCCCCCCGCTATTTTTTATTTGTTAATATAAACTAATATATTTTGGGTAGTGACTTAACACTTTTGTTTTGGGTAGTGGATTTTGGGTTGTGGGTAAACTTAAGGTGTAGTATCTGTTGACATTATTTAAAATGTTGAGTGCCCCCTAAAATAGGGGATTTTGGGGGCAACTCGAAATTTTTAAACTTAAACCCTCTTTGAGTGACCCCTCATTTTAAAGAACATGTGGGGTCTGAATGGGGAGCCAGTGCACAAGTACTGTGCACTAAACCTTTGTTCCTAATCTACTCAGAGTCGTCTCAAAATCCGAAAGTCTCAACAACCCGAAATCACCCTAATTATACGGGTTTCAACCTGGTCTCAAAAGTTTTAAAATCCCCGACGTCCGCACTCGCACTCACGAGTGTCCCCGGACCACGACCCGGTAGAGGTATATAGCACCTTAAATACCTTACATTGTAATTTATTTCATTGAATCAAACGTTTTATGAGTTAAACTTTAAGGGCATTTTGTAAAATATGAAATGGTCCATTGTTAGCACCAGCCGGGATTGCGTGTCCTTTTGAAAATGGTACATTAAAAAGGTAGGCCAGTTGTAAAGCCTGTTGTAACTATCATGATAGTTAAAATCAGGAAACTGTCATCAACTTTCTACCTTATTTGGGCGGTGTAGCTACCCTTCAAAACAATGAATTTAAATATTTTTAATGACTGGAGATTTCGTAGATTATAGGTCTAATAGTCAAACAGATACGCACACATGTACATCACTTAAAAAAAAACACACTCTCTGGGTTCAGGGAGCACCAAAACGAATATTTCCACAAATTCTAACATTTGGACGAAAACTATTCTTACTTCGTATTACACTATGCCATTACATGCGAGGGGGGAAGGTAAATCATTTAAGTATGACAATATATGATTCATTTTTGTCATCTGCAATTCGTTTGTCCAACCTAACCAAAAATGAAACATCTTAAGTACGATAATATGATTCATTATTATCATCTGTAATCCGTTTCCTGAATTTAAACCAAAATGAAACATTTTATCCGAATTTCCTCTCTGACTCATTTTCCCGTCAGCCGGCCGGTACTCTGACCAACGTATTCATAAATAAGCGAGATATGCCATTTGATTTATTTCCCTTAGGAATAATACTAGGAGTGAATCCCCTTTAACTAACATTGGTAGTTTCTCGTGCGGATGGTATGAATAAGAATAAGATTATTTTATTTTATACAAATTTCATTAATACGTAATTCAGTAAAAAATAATATCATTAAAAAAATGAATACTAAACAAACAAACAAAAATGTATTCTCCTTAATTAATGTTGTGTTACAACTATAATTAAATGAAGATTAAAAAGATATAACTTATCTGAAGTTTTGATTACATTCATAAATATAAGAGCTACTAGCTGAATTACGAACCTGCACTGCACGGGTCGTGGGCGTTGGGCTCGTGAGTGCTCGCGAAAGTAAAGGGACCTCCAGCCTAGCTCTCGGGTATTTTGAGACTGTTTTTTTGCCATTTTCAGGTTTTGGGATTTTGAGAAGTAACCGTCTACTCGATGGCTGAATAGTGCACCCCCGTTTGGCTAACTAAACAGCATGCATGTTCGTGAGTTCGACGTCCATCTAAATATGGTCATTAGGGCAATCAGTGGTACACATATGGCAACATATCTTACCTGGCTCCCAGTATCGTGCAATATCGCTTCGCCTGAGATCAGACGGAAGATCTTATCCAACCCACAGCTACCCATTCACGACTACCTCCCTCAGGAAGTAAGCTGATTGAAGCCCCAAAAACCACCCTTACGAACAGCCTCCAAGTTGAGGACAACAAACTGTTGTCCACTAGCTGACTGGATTTCCTCCTGGGAGTCTTTCAACGGTCGGAATAACTTCCTGATGTCCAACCTACTTCAGCGGTAGGTGGAATGAACCTTCCTCGTAAGCAGTGGGCTTTACTCAATCGCTTTCGCACTGGAGTGGGAAAATTATTGGAAACTTAAATGGGGTATGACACACGATCAGTCTTGTGACTGTGGGGCGGAGCGTCAAACTATGGACCGCACTAATTCAGCACTTTCCCTGAAGGGTTGGTCGGCCTGCATGGAACAAGTCAGGCTGGAATCCAATGGCTTCGCGCTCTGGATTTAGCTCTGCGATGGGAGATCCGTTATTTATTTGTTTAAATCTTTTTCTGAACTTAATTAACGCAGGTAGACCATACCAAAGTTTTTTATTTGTTGTAAACACAGAAATTGAAGGCAGCTGCATAAGCCATACGATATATACATATATACCCACGAGAAGCCACTTACCAAGTTTAATCAATAGGAGATATGACATTTGATTTATTTCCCTCAGAAATAATAAGTCTGAATTTGCAGGGTTGCTGCAACAGAGACCACAAAATGTTTCTTTTTATGCAAATATTTTATTTATATAGATAAATGGAACGCAACCTGATAATATCATACTAAGTTTTATTATTATAAGTTCATATATAAGCGGGATAAACAATGGTTTTAATTCTCCTTAAGAATTAGAGCCGCAGTACGCAGGTGTCCGAGAACGCAATGGAAAAAAAATACCCCCCGTCGCAGCAAACCTGCGTACTCAGCGAATTTCTAATGCATTGATATGTTTCTCACTAGTACATAAAGCCACTCACCAATTTTGACAAAAATACATTCATAAATAAGTGATTTATTACATTTTATTTATTCCCCATAAGAATAACATTAGGACTGAGTACGCAGGTTTGCTGCAACGAGGAAGATAAGAATTGAGTTTTTATGCAATTATCAATATAACTGAACCAGGTGAAGCTACTTACCATGTTTTAGCGAATTTCCCCTATAGGGAAGAAGCTATTACCGTAGTCGGCATGGTAAGACCTAGGCCCGGGACCATGATAACTTTTCGTTTTGAGGTCCCCAGACCCCAAAAACACCATTCGTTCGAAACTGTATATATATATATATATATCTATATATATATATATATGTGTCCGTGAGCACGATAACTCTCGTAAAAATTATCCGATTTTGATGAAATTTGGTATAAACGTGTAAAGCAACATCTATGACTTTAAGTTCGAAAACCAGCCAGATCGCTCTATCCGAAGGGGTATTTTGGGGGGGTTTTGTACCCCAAAAATGGGTTTTTCGAATTTTTTACATATAATTTTGGAAATAGTCAAATTTTATTTTTTCCCATTGGATTCAGCTTAAAAAAACACACAATTTGGTATTTTGATCATTTCTCTACATCAATTGGTTACCGAGATATTGAAAGTGCTAAACACAGTACGTTGTCTTAATGTTATTCTTATGGAGGAAAATAAAAATTTTACATCTCGCTTATTTATGAACGTATACTGACGAAACTTGGTATACGGCTTCATCTGGTTGTGGACCATTGATATTTGCTCAAAAAAACAATTTTTTTACCCAAGGCTCCCGTAGCAGCAAACCTGCGTACTCAGCCCCATGTTATTCTTATGGAGAATAAGTAGCGTGTTATCTGCCTTCATTATGAAAATAAATTAATGAAATTTGGTATGTGGCTTTACCTACATGAGTTATATTGATATTTGTATAAAACCCTATTTTATGTCTTCCTTGCTTCAGCAAACCTGCATACTCAGCTGCCATGTTATTCTTATGGAGAATAATTAAAATGTCATAAATCGTTTATTTATGGATGTATATTGATGAAACTTGGTATATGGCTTTATGTGGTATTAAGATACATATATATGCATTGGAAATTCGCTGAGTACGCAGGTTTGCTGCTACGGGGGTATTATTAATTTATGTTCATAATTAAGGGAGATATAAAACTTTACTTATTCTCCATAAGAATAACATTAGGGCTGAGTATGCAGGTTAGCTGCTACGGGGACAATCAACAAAACATTTATTTTTTGTGCAATTATCAATATACCAGTACAACATGAAGCCACATACCAAATTTCATCAATATACATTCATAAATAATCAAGATATAAAATTTTATTTATTCTCCATAAGGATAACATTGGACAACGTACTGTGTTTAGCACTTTGAATATCTCTGCAACGGTTTGACGTAGAATCACAATTTAAACACCAAAATGATTGTTTTGTGGAGCTGAAGTGATTGGTAAAAGAAAATGTGAAGTTTAAAGTAAAATTAACTGAGGAAAAGCCAAAAACCTTTTTCCCATAAGATTAACATGGGAGATTTTATGAGCATGTTTTTTGGTTTTTTCCGCAACCACTTAACCTAGGTTAATAATTCAAAATACCATATTATTTGTTTTTTTTAGCTCTATAACATGGTCTAAACCAAAATTAAGTGTTTTAAAAATTTTAGGGTAAAAAATGCAAAAAACTGATTTTTGGAAAATTTAAAACCCCCATAAACCCCCCTTCCCATGGTCCGATTTTTCTGGTTTTCGAACTTAAAGTCATAAATGTCAGTTTACACATTTGAGCCAAATTTCATCGAAATCGGACGTTTTTTACTCAAGTTATCGCATTCACGGACACACATATATATATATATATATATATATATATATATATATACATATATATAAATTTGAACGAATAGTGTTTTGGACATCTGGGGACATCAAAACAAAAAGTTATCATGGTCTCGGGCTTAAGTCTTACCATGAGACCTACGGTAATAGCTTCTTATAGGGGAAATTCGCTAAAACCTACGATTTTATGTGAAATTGTTCAAAAATGTGTAAAGGGACATTCATGACTCTTTAAGTTAGAAAACCTAAAAGATCGGACTATGCGAAGTGGGTTTTATGGAGTTTTACTATTTTTCAAAACACTTTTGCATTTTTCACTCTAAAACACAGATGTTGTTTTGAACATTTGATAGATGTTAAAAATATGTAGTGTTTTGATTCATTAATCTAGGTTAGTGGATGTAGAGACAATTGAAACGTATTCATTAAATTTCCCATGTTAATCTTATGGGAAAATTGTTTTAGCTTTTTCGCAGTTAATTTATTAAAAACTCCCCTTTTGTTTTTACCAATAAGATTAGCTCTAAAAGACAATCACTTTGGTTTTTAAATTGTCATTCTACGGGCAACTCTTGTAGATATATCGAAAGTGCTAAACACAGCACGTTGTCCAATGTTGTTCTTGTTTGTATATCCTGAATATTTATGTATTTGTATTGAGGAAAATCGGCATGTAACTTAAGGGGATCCACCACCAGTTAGGCAGATTTTTAGATTTTTTTTTACTAATGAAATTTTAACCACCAAAACTGGTTCAAATTAACCTAAAACCCATGAATATATATATAACAACTCCCTTTTTCTTCCTTAAAGTACATTTTATTTAATTTTTTCCGTTTTTACAAAAGTTTTTTTGTATTTTTAATACTTTTGAATAATTTTTTTATTTGTTGATGGATCTTAATAATTTTTTAAAATTTGTTCATTATGATTAAAGTAATTTTTCCCGGCATTTTAACTTGTGTAACACAAATAGGAAATTATTTACACGCGTTTACGTAAAAACAACATTTGTTTGCATTTTTATTTTCAAATAAACATTGTTTTAATTATGAAAAGATTACTGTACAAAGCTCTTAATACCAAAAAATCATCACTACAGTTTAAAGATACACTGGTAAAAATTTCATTCAATTATCTCTTGTAGTAAAAAAGTTATTCAACATTATGTGCTTTAAAACGGGTGAAAACTCAATTTTCGGAAAACGGCTTACAAAGTTGAGCTAACACAAATACACTGCGTAATCTTACCTATTTCAAAACTGACCAGCTCCATATGTGTCCCCTTCTCTGGTCCTCTTTTCTTCTTCATCTCTTAGCTGAGCTTGTCTTTTCTGTTTTCTGTACATTTGGTATAATATATTGTTTTTTCTAGCTTTGCGTATTCGCAGCCGTGTCGCATCTTTCTGCTTGGTGAGTTGTACAGTTGACACACTGGGAGATAAACCTGTTGTTTTAAGTAGCTTTGTCATGGTTAATAAAAAGCCTTCATTGTACACACTGATTCCTTCAGCAACCCCAGCCTCTATTCTTAGTTTTGATGTGAATGTGGTTTTTGGACACTTACTCCAAATAACGCCATGTAACGCTTCATTAACGTTTTGAGTTTTTCCTTTGGAACAGCGTTTCAGTAACTCATCCGAAGTGAGACGTTTGTAAATAGGCTTCAAGTGCTGAACAACCAAGCCATTTAGTGGAGTTCTCACACCAACTTTATGTTGCCTAGGCAACATCCGTTGGACATATCTCGTTGATAAAAACACCAACTTTCTTTACCGGGAGGGCAGTTGTCGTGTTTCGGGCTGTCGTCAGTAGACTGACAGTGATCCAGTGTGGCAAAAATTGCTTTCTTCATTGCTACAGTGTCTTCAAGATTATTAACCACAGCATTCCTGTAGTATTTGGTTAGCTTATCTATAGTAGTGCCCTTTAGACTTCCGAAGGCCTTGCCACCCACAATAATTTTTTTCTTAGCGCAGTCTTTCATAAGGGTTCGAACAGCTGTCCATAGACGTTTAGCTACATGGTTAATGCACTCTTGTTTTTCAATTGGTACATTAGTTCCATAAACATTCAGTGCTACTAAGTGATCGAATGTCTTCGAGTCACCATCTGAAATCACACTGGTGTAGCGGAACCCAGCTGCTTCAGAACGCCGCCAAAGCCGCTCCACTGATTCAACCTCCATTGCCGGTGATGAACCTTCATAATTTGTATGACGTTTAGGCCGATGCTCAATAAACCACACTTGATATTCATCAGTTTCTTCACCCAATTCAGTCTTCATTCTTTCAAAAACCCTTCAATATTTAGATAGCATTTTGTAATCGATAACGAGGCTGGTTATCAAGTCAATTACACATCCAACTCCGTATTTCGAAGTGAATCCACGTTTATGCCATGTTCCATCATAGCTTACAGCTATTTCTAATACAGTTTGCACATCCAAGCCTAGGCCATTTAGCTCTGAATAGGTTTTTACAACCTCTACTCGAGCACGTTTCAGTGTTTCATCAGTATGTCGTATTGCTTTATCCTTTATTATGGTTATGTGTTTGTCATACGCAGAATGATTTATACAGGGCATGTTCATTCCCATACTGAATGTTTGTAGGCCCATGTGTCCTTTACCTAAAGAAATAAATATTTTTTATTCTTCTTCTATTTACATCAAAAGAAGTCTTAGTTGAGATTGTTTCATTGGTTACTTTTTGAGAAGTTTCGAAACTATTCGATTGTTCGCAAGATTTACAATCAGTGGCAAATTCTTGTGCAAAACCATTTTCCTTGGAAAGAACTATTTCTCAATTAGTATCTAGGCAGTACTTAAAAGGCAGTTATTTAAAAAATGTAGTTAGTTTAGTGGCATCTACTATACAATAAGAGGGAACGTTTTCTTCGATGTCATCAACTTGAATTCCGTAAGAGGAAGTAAGCGCAAACCCTCTAGGCCTCTTGTTTTCGTTTGGCGTTTCATCCTCAGAATCTACTGGGGATTTTTCAGGATTTATATAATAAGAATCGTCCTTACTGGTACTAGGCTTTGTGTTATTCCAATCCATTGGTGGAGGCCTGGGCCTTTGAACACTGCATTCACTCGATTGTCTTTCAGTGTTTTTGTCTTCAATGTATTTTCAACACTGCCATCTTTTCAAAGCCCTACTTTGGTTTAGGATTGATTTTCTTTTTAAAGAAGCTTTCACTTACCCATTTTTTGACTAACAAAACTCACTGCTGATGCACAATACAAGTGACTGCATAATGTCTAATCTCACAACTCGCGACCACTGTTACACGGGCATAAATCACTCACATAAAACACTTTTAGCACTAAATAGTTGTATCATTTTTATTCACCACTAAATACAAACAATGACAAAATACAGCAGTAAACATAACCTCAACAATCAGGTCACAATGAATATGATCAATGTCAGCTGTCTGTACAATTAGCTGATGTTGTGTCCTCACAACACTTCGTATATTATACACCGGTAAAAATGTATATATGATTATATGAATGTAAATACATGTAATAGTTGGAATTAGAACTAAATGTTGGATACAAATGTAATATTGTTCAATTATAACAATAAGAGACATAATTACAGCAGAATATCCAAATAATGTGTCAAAGAACAAAAAATCAACAAAATACCGATTTTCAAATAATAATTTTTTAAATATGAAAAACTGCTCAAATTCGACTAAAACTATATACATGTTTAAAAATATATGTTCTATTGAAACAAAAAATAAAAAAATTGCGAAAAAATAAATAAATACCGGAAAAAACTGGTGGCGGAACCCCTTTTGGTTGTGACCAATTTATATTTGCACAACAAATAAATTGTTTTATACGGTCCCTATGGTAGCACATAATGGTTACTCAGCCATAATGTTTTTTCTTATTAATGTTAAAAATCGCTTATTTTTTCATATATTTTTATGTCACTTTATGCTGCAGTCAGACAAATATATTCACTGGAAAATTATCTAAGAAAAATTAGAAGTTAGAAAATATGTTAGCTAAGAAAATATCATTGGACAATGCAATGAGTTTAGGACTTTAAGTATTGGTGCAACGGATTGGCGGAGAACAACAATTTAAAAGTTAGTATGATGTTTTAGTTCTGAATTCATTTGTAAAGATAAAAGTGAGTTTTTAAATAAGCAAACAGAAAATTTGTTTTATTGGATTTCCTCTGCAACCTATTAACCTAGGTTAATAATCCAAAATGAGAAATTGTTAAGTTTTTAATCTCTTAAAATGATAATACCTCCGTTGCAGAAAACCTGAAAACCCAGCGAATTTCAAATGGCACCTCACTACGTCTTAAGGCCACTTACCAAGTTTTATCAAAGCTTATTTATAAATAAGTGAGATATGACATTTTATTTATTCTCCATAATAAAGTCATTAGGACTGGATACGCAGGTTTGCTGCTTCAAGGATTACAAAATCGGGTTTTATGCAAATATCAATGTATCACTACCAGATTAAGCAATACACCAAGTGTTACCAATTTATGTTGATACACAAGACAGATATCATACGTTTGTTATTCTCCATAAAAATAACATTATAGCTGCTGCGTACGCAGGTTTGCTGCCATAGGGACCACAAAAATGGGGTTTTGCATAATACTAGCCACATACCAGTTTCGTTAAAATATCTTACTTAATAAACCAGATATTCAATTTCCCTTATTCTCCATAAGATAAACATTGGACAACGTACTGCGTTTACTTTCAATATCTCAGTAACTGATTGAGATAGAGCAATAATTCAACATACTAATTGGTTTGTTTTTAAAGTTGAATTCAATGGTGGAAATGCAAATTTGGGCTTAAAAAGTTCATATAAAATTATAGTATATAATATTTACAATTATAAATTATATGTGAAAAGTAAAAGGTCATTTTTGGAGTACAAAATTCCACTTAAAATGATGTGACCTGTCTGTTTTTCGAACTAATGATAATATATACTGCCTTACACGTTTACACCAAATTTCATCAAAATCAGACTTTTTTACGAAAGTTATCGTGTCTACGGACACGTACACACAAACACAAAATTTTGCTTACAGAATTATGTATAAAGATGTGAATTTGAACGAATGGTTTTTTGTCATCTGGGGGCCTCAAAAAGGTTATCATAGTCCCGAGCCTAAGTCTAATAATGCCACCTACGGTAATAGCTTTTCCCTATAGGGAAATTTGCTTTGCTAAAACTAACATTTTGGGGGCTCAAAATACAAAATACCTCCGTCGCAGCAAACCTGTGTACTCAGTGAATTTCCAATGTATATATATGTATATATATATATATATATATATATATATATATATATATATATATATATATATATGTCTTAATAACACTTAAGTCATCAAGATTCATAACAAATATATTCACAAATAAACGTTAATAAAATAATAATTATTCCCTATAAGAATAACATTGGGGATGAGTACGCAGGTTTGATGCAACAAGGAAGGAAAAATAATAGGTTTTTATACAAATATCAATAGAACTCAACTAAGTGAAGTCACATACCAAGTTTCATCAATACGATATATAAGATTTTAATTATTCTTCATAAGAATAACATAGGGGCTGAGTACCCAGGTTTGCTGCTATGAGATTTATCGGAAATAAATTGGTTTTTATGCAAATATCAATGGAACTCAACCATGTGAAGCCATATACCAAGTTTTTATTAATTTATGTTTATACTTAAGGGATATATGAAATTTTACTTTTTTCCCATAAGAATAACGTAGGGACTGAGTATGCAGGTTTGCTACCACGGGAATCATCGGTAAAAAATTGTGTTTTCTGCTAATTACAATATACCACAATCAGATGAAGCCACCAAGTTTCGTCAGTGCATGTTTTAAATAAGCGAAATATAGAATTTTTCTTTTTCTCCATAAGAATAACATAAAATTAGACAACATACTGTGTTAACACTTTCAATATATCGGTAACAAATTGACGTACAGCAATGAGAAAAATACCAAATTGTTTGTTTTTTGAGGTGAATTCAATGGTGTAAATTAAAATTTGATTTCTAAAAAATTACATGATACCTCCAAAATACCCCTTCACATATTCCGATCCGTCTGGATATCGAACTCGTTCACATAAATACTACTTTACACGTCTGTACCAAATTTCATCAAGATCGAACCTTTTTTACGAGAGTTATCGTTCTTACGGACACATAAATAAATATTTAAATATATTCGCATAAAAAACTACTTTTAATACATTGTAAACCCACTCCCCATATTTTGATCTTTCTGTATTTCGAACATAATAACCAAGGGCCAAAAGTGGGGGTTTGCTGGCCCAAGATCGTGTTTTATGACCGAGACGGGGGCATAAAGTCGCGGGCATAAAAACGTTCAAGTGCTATGCAACACCCTTTCGGCAGAGGTGCGAACGCTATTTTTCACCATACTGCTCCATGAAATAAACAATAAGAAATAAAAATATGAATATTTATTTGAAAATGAACATCCTATAAAAGAAGCTATGACGTTATGAATTAGTCCCATTCTAATTTAATTTTACACTATTTACATAACAATTGAAAGTGCAGCTGTGATTACTTGAAAACAAAAAGTGGCCTCATGCAATCTCGGACTAAAAACAGGTAAAAACCAATAAAAAAACATCAATAGTACAATGTTTTGAATTTTTTTGTTTTTTTTTCAGTGTTTCAACCTAACAACACAAAACAGTATGCACATTTCTAGCGAACACAGCTGAACATTCGGCCGAACATTCTCCCGAATGTTCACTGAACATTCCGTTCCGTATGTTCGCGGATGTATTCAAAAGTTTGTGCAGCTCCCACACTTCTCACGAAAACTCTACGAACATTCGGAGTTCGGCCTTTAGTGTAGGACCGCCTTTAACCAGGTACACTTGAAAACAAGTTGGCAACACTGGCTAAACAGATCAGATGACCTTCGGCCCTTGAGCGGAAAAACTTTACATTTGGTATTCAAATGACGTCCCAAAAACAGGTGATTACAGCGTAGTGTGGTGAAAATGTAATTTTACACAGTGTGCCAAATTCAATAAAAATCAGACGTTTTCTTTAAAAGTAATCTAGTTAAAGGAAACAAACATTAAATTTCAACGAATGTTATTTTGGGGCACCTGAGGGTATCAAAACCAAAACAAAAAGTTATCCAGGTCTAGAAAACCATGCCGTTTACGGTAATAGCTTCTCCCCTATAGGGGAATTCCGCTAAAACAGAAAAGCGTAGGAATGAGTCAGTGACCAGAGTGTAAGTAGGTCCCTGTGATGCTAGCCATCCGTGACTCTGGACATTGTAAGCCGGCTAGCCCAGGTTAATGTTCACCCATCCCACAATAACCTTGCAAAGTAAACGTTACAAGTTGCACCGTCCCTGGCTTGTGTCTTTGCTGTGTAGTCTGACTGCACATAAACACGTGCGTTTCCGTCGATTTGCGAAGCGGAATACAAATGAAACCGCTCGGTCTTTAGGGCAACGACCCGCAGAGTGGTTATTGATGGGGGATTAAATAAGTAGTATTTTTTATAACGGATCCATCTGTGACAAAACGTAAATTGGGTTGCGTATTAGAAGGGTGGGAAGATTGTACTATAGTTAAATTATACCATCGAGTTATTCCAGCGTTAACACCAAGTAATAGAGATAGTTGAAAATTAGGTATTTATTTTGAATGTTAAACCTAATCAAAGAACCCATCAATTACTTATGATCATGTAGGGTAGATAAAAAAATACTGTTGTGAAGAAGCTATTAACTGTAATGTTTGAATTTGGAAAATAATATAGAAATAATTATAATATTATTTCAATTATGCATTGACGTCCTAAAATATCTTGACATTGTGGGTTTAATCAAATAAGGTTTTGTACAAGAAAAATACAAATAACTATCAGGGCACCGAAGATAGGAGCAACCTTAAATGAATGTAAATATTAATATATTAATAAATAAACATTTCTTAAAAATATACAATTATTATCTGTTGCTCGTTATTATATTTCCCAAAGTAAATGTCTCTAAATAATAAAAATGTACGTAAATTTCAAACTATGAAAATTAATTTCATTTAACAATACAATTGCAGCTAGTTACAATGTAGTTATTAGTTTTGTATCCTATACCTAATAATAAACAACATAAGTTGTTAAATACAATACCATGATTGCAGTGTTCGTCCCCTGGAAATTAAAAGTACAAATTTGGCAAATTAAAGCAACAACAGAGCATTATGACATTGAAACAAAACTACTTTGAGCTAACTCAAACTTATAGAGGTTTACAGTCGCGTCACTTTGGTGCACTGTTTGGACTTTTATGAACTGTACTTATGAAAATATATTTGCCATTTGAAAAAGCGCGAACTAAGATGGAGTAAATACATGCTTCTTCGAAGTTTAAGGTTTACATATCAAGTATAAGGTATACATAAAAAATATTAACGTTGTATAGTGTCATTACAAAATAAATTTTCGCAAAAGGAAAAAATATGGCTTGGTTCAAAAATAGTCTTACACCACTTATGCTAAGATAACGATGAGTCGTATGTCTATTTCAGTGATATTAAATCACACAATCAACACAAAGGGGTAGTCACGGTGGTTAAACTCGTGTTTATGACACTGTATATCAGTCAGTTTATCATCCTCATCCTTGTTCTTCCCACTTATAAGAGTAAATCTCTCTGATTCACGGGGGAGATATAATTGACTCAGCAACGAACTGTTCCGGGTACATAATGTACGAACCTAGTACACAAGCATGTTGGTACCTTTGTGTTTTAGCAGTCTTAACGGAGTACTTAAATTGTTAAACAAAACCTTAACTGATTTTTGAAAAATCCTGTTTCACGAGAAAGGAGTGAGGATAAATCCTAGCTTGTCATAAATTGTAGAAAAATGATTACCGTACTATACTGACAGTTTAGCAAAAGTAACGTTTTTGTAGATCATTTATTGTGTAAAAAGTAGAACAGTCTGCTGAAAATTGTTGTTTAACAGTGATTTGTTATCATTGTAATAAATGCATTTTATATTGTATCTTAAAGCGATACATCTGGATAATATACCTGAGTGCCTATGTTCTGTGCTGTCAGCATTAGAATCTGTTTAAGTACTTTATAGGTTTTACCTCATTTCTTGCTCAATAGGCAACATAAGATCCTTAACCTCTTTGGTATTGATGGGTGTTTGAATTTTGTGTTTTATTTGTATTACTAAAGCTGAATTTTACACCCCTAAAACAATCTAAATAAAATACAGCAAGTTGATCAAAGTTTCTCTCTCTACAATTATATAAAATGTTCACACTTTATAAAACAACGTAAACTCACCATTGCCAATAGTTAGCTTCAAACGAATAACAGTAATATGTAACAATACAAAATACAGGGCGTGCAACAAACCATTCAGGATATTAGTAAATGTTAGATATTCACTCCACAATAAAAAATATTAAAGATCACGGAAGGATTTTACAAGTAGTTTTCTCCTGAGTTTGAAAATTACCATATTGTCAATGTTCACCGTTTATGTTTTTATCGAATTTCCCCTATAGGGAAGAAGCTATTGCCGTAGGACATGGTAAGACTTAAGCCCGAGACCATGATAACTTTTCGTTTTGAGTTCCCCAGATGCCAAAAACACTATTAGTTCAAATTTATATATATATATATATATGTCCGTTCCCTCGATAACTTTTGAAAGAAACGCCCGGTTTTTTTTTATTTTCCACAAATGTGGAGAGTAGCATTTATGACTTTAAGTTCGAAAACCTGATCGATCGGACTATGGGAAGGGGGTTTTATGAGGGTTTTAATTTTCCAAAAAAATCAGTTTTTTTAATATGTCCCCTAACATTCTAAAAATTTTCAATTTTGGTTATAGCCATTTTATAGAGCTTAAAAAAATAATTTGGTATTTTGAATCATTAACCTGGGTTAAGTGGTTGGAAGAAAAGTCAAAAAACGCATCCATAAAATTCCCCAAGTTAATTTTATGGGAAAAAGGTTTTTAGATTCTCCTCAAATAATTTTACTAAAAACTTCACATTCATTTTTACCAATAGGTTTAGCTCTACAAAACCGGTATTTTTGGTGTTTTAATTGTTGTTCTATGTCCAACCGTTGCAGAGATATTCAAAGTGCTAAACACAGTACGTTGTCCAATGTTATCCTTATGGAGAATAAATAAAATTATATATCTCGATTATTTATGAATGTATATTGATGAAACTTGTTATGTGGCTTCAAATATTTGTGGTATACTGATATTTGTACAAAAAACGTTTTTTGTTGATTTTCCCCGTAGCAGCAAACCTGCATACTCGGTCCTCATGATATCTCCCTTATTGAACCTAAGTTAATAAAACTTGGTATGTGGCTTCACCTGGTTGACTTATTGATAATTGCAAAAAAAAACACATTTATTAACTTTCTCGTTGCAGCAAACCTGCTTACTCAGCCATAACGTTATTCTTATGGAGAATAAATAAAATGCTATATATCACTTATTTATAAATGTATTTTTGTGAAACTTGGTAAGTGGCTCTATGTAGTAGTGACACACATATATATGCATTGGAAATTTGCTGAGTACGCAGGTTTGCTGCGACAGGGGTATTGTTTCAAGAGGCCACATTGTATGAAACAGGAAACGATCTTTGCAATAAAGTGATTTTAGTCTGGCGAATTATTTGAAATTGGCGCAATGAGGTCGATACTATAGCAATCATTGGATAAAAAAAGTACTGACAGCTGTAGCAGGGTTAATAACCTTTTATATTTTGATTCTAAATCGATTCGGAAGGGAAAACTTGAATAAAAAAGTCAACAAGTTAGTGTAAGGGCATGTCCTTAAATTTCTGGTTATGTCTGGGTATGTCTGACCTGTTCGTAATTTTAAAATAAAAATATTTCGACCCAGAACTACTTACAATATAAATATGTAACTTGCATATTTAAAACATTATTGGAAGAAAGTTGGTTAAAAACATCTCTAATTCTTAAATATCTAGAATTTTAAAAACAAATAACCCTTGATAAAAAATAACAAAGAATACACTTTTTATTTGTTGTAAATTTTATATAACTATGACTAATTTTAATTTATATAAATTAGATGAAATAATAAAAAACACACATCTATAACACACACATCTATAACACACACACACACACACACACACACACACACACACACACACACACACACACACACACACACACACACACACACACACACACACACACACACATCGATCTTGGAAAAGTTACGTTCAGATATACCTTTATTGGAAATTGTTTTAAAATTGTCATTGGTAATCACTTTTACTTTTAGATTCCAAATGCTTCTTTAAATAAACGGTTTCAGAAAATTGACACATACTTTCTCCCTTTTAGCCCGACTTTAATAAATAAATTACTTTTTATTTACTAAATATAGAATACGAAGCACGGTCGAATGTACAGAAAATCTTGTAAACAAGTTGTTTAAAAAAATATCCACCCAAATCCCTGTTTAGGAGGCACTACAGAATCCATCCCTACACTCGTGGTTTTAAGAGGGGAAATGCCCCCTACCCCCCTCAGGGTTATTAAGGGGCAACATATTTCGAATTTCCTCTGTTGGTCAATGAATAACATTGGACAACGTACTGCGTTTACCGCAAAACGAAAATTTAATTTTTCTCCACAACCAGTAATAATTGTAGAATAGTAATTCAAAATACAAAATTATTTAGTTTTTTGAGCTCCTTTTAATGTTGAATAGTAATATTTGTTATATTTATGTTTTTTTTTATGAAAAATAAAAAAAATTGAATTTTTGATATTTTTCGTCTTGTAATTTCTGAGCCCGAATTTTTAGACATGCGGGTCGTGCCATAATGTTGAAAAACTAAATTTCTACAAACGACTAATGTTTAATCAAAATCGTTAGAGCCGTTTTTGAGAAATCTTGATTTTTAATGTTTTTTGGCGGTTTTGGGGGGATAATTAACCTTAAAAATCAAAAAATGAAAAAACATGGAGATACTGTGGATTAGTACCTACATACCAAATTTTATCAAAATCGGACCATTGGTTAGGGCCCTAGCTCTGTA
This sequence comes from Allygus modestus, assembly GCA_963675035.1. Taxonomy (NCBI): domain Eukaryota; kingdom Metazoa; phylum Arthropoda; class Insecta; order Hemiptera; family Cicadellidae; genus Allygus; species Allygus modestus. The sequence continues at coordinate 27,723,791 of OY776114.1, forward strand.
AACATCCATACAGACAGACAGATAGACACACAGACATCACGTAAAAATCACTTTTTTGGGTTCAGTGAGCACCAAAACCAATATTTCCACTAACAACTCAAAATTCGAAATTTTTGACGAAAACAATACTTTCTCCATATATTTATAAGGTATATATGTATAAGGTTGATAAAGTAAAAACATCTCGTATATTTATTAATTTTTTATTTATTTGTAAATACTTTTGTATTGTATCAACTATAATTATCAAATCAAAGCTTCCTAATTACGTTGATTTAAGAGTAAGCTGTTTTTAAACTTACCTTCTACAAAGTCAAATAAATCTAATTCTATAAGTTACAAAATATGTATACAAATTTCAGCGAAAAATAAATTACAATATTTAACTTTTTAATTTACTCTAAACCAAGTTTTCCAGACGATTTGGAGAGGTCACTTACTAAAAGAGACCATTATTCTTTTAGAACAAACGAGCACCTCTAAATGGTTTTTGTAACTTCCGGTTATACATACTCTAGACTTAAAAATGTATAGAGTCGTATAATGCTCACTTTCAAAGTATTCGAACAGTTAAAAGTATACAAATAAGCTCAAAATAGTTAGTTATCTCAATTTATTTGTATTGTAAAATAATAAATTATTACTATAGATTTAAGACATAAAGTATTTATTTCTAATAAATAATAGTGATTTGTAAGTTTTATATCTAGTTATATTATGTTTTCGGCATAAATAGTTATCATAATTTAATATGTATATTATTTTATTTACTCATTGTTAGCGTTTTATTATTTTGGTTTATTTGACTACTTAAAACAAGATAAGCATCTATTTTAAATACTTTGTCAACTAGGTGGTTAATTATTTTTTTAGTGTATGATATAAAGATTCAGAAGATCTCACCTTTGTTTGTCTCATAGTAGTCTGTGTTTAGTTATTGTATAGAGTTTCTATTTCTATTTCTATAAATTGTTAACAAATAATGTTGTTTGTTATAATTTATGTTTAATTATAACAAATTAAATTATTATACATTATACTTAATTTTACAATAATTTATAATCCAACATGCTTTTGTTTTTAAGTTGGTTTAAAATGGAATTTCTCTTTCTGCCTTTTGTTTAAAACTGGCTCGAAACATATCTCTAATAGATCAGCTTTCAGCGAACTTCCTCCATAGGGAAGAAGCTATTACCGAAGTCGGCATGATAAGACCTAGGCCCGGGACCATGATAAATATTTGTTTCAAGGTCCCCTGATGCCAAAAACACCATTCGTTCGAAACTGTATATGTTTGTGTGTCCGTGAGTGTGATAACTCTCGTGAAAGTGGTCCGATTTTGATGAAATTTGGTACAAACATGAAAAATAATATATATGAATTTAAGGTCGAAAACCAGCGAGATAAATCCATCCAAAGGGGTATTTGTGGGGGTTTGGTACCCAATAAATATTTATTTAGTTTCTTACATATTATATTTTAGTATATCAGTTTTGACCATTGAATTCAGCGAACAAAAACAAACAATTAGGTGGTTTGATCATTGCTCCATGTCCGTTCATTACAGAGATATTGAAAGTGCTAAACATACTAAGTTGTCCAATATTATTCTTAGTTAAAACTTAGTATTTGGCTTTACCTAGTTGAGTTATATTTATATTTCTTTAAAAGCCATTTTTTGTGTTCCTCGTTACGGCAATCCTGCGTATTCAGATACTATGTTAGTCTTATGGAGAATAAAACACGATTATAAATCGCTTATTTATGAATTCATATTGATATTGTTTATATCGATTGAATTTCAATAGTATTTTCCTTTGAGGTGTTTTTATTTCTTCTATAGTTATTTTGTACAGAAGAATTTATATTGGCATGTGGCTTTATATTGTACGCATTGTAAATTCACTGAGTACGCAGGTTTTCTGCGACGGGGGTATTTTAATTCATAATATAGTTTTCTTTTTTATATTTTTGTCTTGCTTCGACTCCTTATGAGTTTTAGTTTTGTAATATGCACTAGGTGAGGGAATGTTCACTATGGAATTTATAATGACTTGAGTTTATTTTAAGATTTAAAATATGTTACCTTCAAACGATTTTAAATTAAAAAAATATGTTTACAGTAATTAATTGACATGTTACGTTGAAAATTACTTTTCGACTGTGGTCAGCAGAATGAAGATAATGTCAGTTCGAGTACTGAATGTTGTTGTAATGAGTATTGTTTGATATTTTTGCTTTGCTACTGTCGTTTTATCTTGCCTTTCATTTGTAACAAACTCTTCATGGTACGGTCATCTAAATGTCATACAGTAATGACATAAACTAATCAATACAAATGAAGTTAACGAATACAATAATATTTATATTTGCCCTATCGTATGTAACAGTTTTCAAATTTCCCGTGGAACTACTACGAACCAAGAGCAGCTTTTTAATTTCAATGTTCAATAAATCAATATATCAATGTTTCAATACATGGTACTTTTTAAGACCCGTGGGGCAATTCCCTATAGTTGAATCAGTATGAAAACACTTAAACCTTCCTATTTTAGACCTAACGATTCAATGTACCACATTTCATCACTCATGCCAGGAAGTTGGAGAATTAACGATTACGAGTCAATGATTACTTTGCCTTTTATATATTAAGATTAGTTGTTGAGTGCTTCCAACGACGTTAGAAATACAGGTATACCTTTCAACAAGCAGTTATAACTCCAAGTAAAATATCCTACGTTATTAATTATACTATAAAAATCCTTATGAGTTAAGTAGTATGTGTCAGTGATATTACACACTTGAAAATATCTTAATTCAGCAGTTAAAACACACTACACACTACACTACATATATGTTTGAATATTTCAAACTAGACAATCCAGCCAACAATATATTTCCTTTTAAACCTCGTATAGGTATTCAGATATTCAGAATAAAATTATAATTTTAAAACTCATGCTTATTTATGAATATACATGTGTGATTCAACCATCATAATAGAGACCCAATATTTCTTAAATATCACATGTTAAAGTTCATTACTCATGAAACTGTGTTTAGTTGCTGCATAAAATCAAGAAAAAATCCTATACTCTAATACGAGCTATGTCTGTGTGTTTGTTTGTTTGTTAGCAACATTTATCTCGAGTTCCAGCGGAAGGATTTTGCTGAAAGTTTGGGATTAGGGGCTTTTGGGTCTAAAAAATCGATTGATAAAAACCACTAATCGTATTTTTCTAAATAACTCATTTGAAAATTGAAAATTTTAATATTGGGTTTATAGAGTTTAAAATCATAACACCGGTTACTATGAGTAACAAAAACAAACCATTAAATCTGCTTCTATAAATTAAACTATTGTTTAGCTGTTTATCATTATGGAAATAAAAAACCTTCTTGAATGGAAACTCTCATAATGGAAAGAAAAAAACTACTTAAATGGCAACTCACTCTTTTTTTGATAGGCGATTGAGCGTAGCGAACGAGCTCATATTGAAAATGAACGAGTATTTTAAATAAAACAAATTCAAGGCCTCTTCTGCGGAATCAAACACAGAGCATGGCTTGGTCCCCCGGTACTAATTACTATTAGAAGATAATTCACTCTCATATATAAACAATTAATAACTTATTGAAATTATACTTGATTTTAATCTACGACAAAAGAAAGGTTGTTCAATTCTCAAATCACTACACGCGTGTATATATCATTTTGTATGTTATAATGTTTGTTTTTGTATTAATTACAAAATAATAAGTTTTACATCTGTAATAAAGGTTTTTCTTAAAGCTTTCTAATTTAAAAGTATACAGAGTTCAAAGTTATATTATGTTCTACATAATGAGGTGAAAGTAATAACTAAACATACTTTCGAATAAAGTAAACCTCTCACTGGTGAAATAGTTGTTATTACATTCTACTAGGAAGGGCATATTTACGGGATAGTCTGTGTAAAACAATAAAACACCTGGTTATAAATACCATTTCGTTTATTATATAATTGTATTTAGTATTGTGTCAATCACAAGAGTAAATAAAATTTAAATACTGCCCTAATTAGGCGAAAAAAGCTTAAAACATGTATAATGTACTAAGAGTAAATAAAATTAAAATACTGCCCTAATTAGGTGAAAAAAGCTTAAAACATGTATAATGTACTGAATAAAGATAGATAGAATATGTAATGTATTAAAAGTATTTACAAAAAAGTTGATGCTCAAAGTTAGCGTTAATTCAAAATAAATTAATGATTTTCTTTATGACATACCTATTTTTTACATCAACGGTACGACTCAAACGTGAACTTAGCCTAAATAAAACCAGCAGTTAGTTCGGTTAATAGACACAATAGCGTTAGCTGGCAGTGGCCTCGTCGGTAAAGAAGTTCGTTGTTTTACTTGTTGTCTGCTATACTGAGCTTTTCACTTGTTTCATATAAAAAGTTTCCTAAATTATAATTTAATGCATCACTCTGTACACACCAGAATTGAAATATCTAAAAGAATTTATAAAATGTATTGTGTTAATATTCACCAATATCCATATTCACTATGACAATTACTTAAATCTTTCTAGTAATCTTTTAACAATAAAAATGTGTTGTCCTATGAGAGAAACATTGAGTTTTGTAGTAAATGTCTATCCAATCATAAAACTTTTTCTCTACCAAATTTAAGGCTGAGGGTAAACTTTATTGTTTTTATCCATACATTTCTCAAATAATGTTTGTTAGCTTACCTGTAAATAATGCACGACAAAAAATCTAATCTTTGAAACAATAAAAAAAATCAAAAGTAATAATCCCACTAATATTATAAATGTGAAAGTTTTTATGTTTGTTTGGATGTATGGATGTTTTGAGTTACATCACGGATAATCTACTGTACCGATTAACCTAAAGTTTTGCATGAACATAGCTTACATATCACATTAACATATAGACCTGATAATGACCGCATCCATCCTTAGGCGGGTTACACACCGAGGTGGCGTGGCATGCAGCTCGCTGCAAGTGAAAAGTGGCAGAATGCCACGCGAAAGCCAACCAATGCTTTTAAATGGGACTTTTCACACTGAAGTATCAGTGGCGTGGCGCATCTTCCGTGCCTCTCGCTGCGCCACGAAGCAGCCACTCGAACACCAATACGTCGGTGTTTGGCGATGCATGCCACGCGCATCTCGAGTTAGCGTTAGCGCAGATACCACTCTCAGACGTACCAGTCAATGCGTAATAGGCTAGAATCAATTAATTGGCGTTTTACCTAAGACAAAATAGTGCTGTAATTTTGTGTTTAAATTTGTTTTATAGTTTTTTTTAATTTTTGATTTTTAGTGAATTTCCTATGGAGAAGTGAACTATTAGCATTATCCGCACGGTGAAACCTAAGCCCGGGACCACCATAGAAGTTCCTAACGTGACCCCCTAAACACGTTTTGAGGGGTCGCTAACAACTTTATAAATATACGTGTGTGTGTGTGTGTGTGTGTGTGTGTGTGTGTTCGCACTCTAGCGTTTGCAGTTTCTGTGTGATTTACTTTATTTGGTAGGAACCTTCCCTTTTGTAACCAGTTGGACAAGTTCGTTGGGAAAATAATCGGACGGCTCCAACCCCCTTTATGGGGATTTTCATTTTTCAAATTTTGAGTTTTTGGGCCCAAAAATGGTCAGAAAAGCTCTGAATATAATTATAAATAATAATAATAATAATCATTGTATTTATTTTCTCCATAGTACATTGGTTGACAATAAAAAAGATAATCAGACAAATTGAATCACTTATTACAATGTATGAATTTGGTATAAAATCAACATAAAACTAACTTAATATGATATTTACATAAATAAAAACTCATTTCTGTTAAAGTAGAAAATAAATTTAGGGCCCCTAAGGCATTGCCTGATAAGGGGACACCATCCATATCAAAGTGAACATGAAAGCGATCAAAACAAATATAAGAGTAGCTTCAATATCATCCCTGCGGCTAAGTAATCTTGACAACACCATGTTGGTTTGAACTAAACAATGATTTCCATATTTAACTTATATTTGCAACAGATAAAATTGTTATATAAAATTAATAGGATTTACATTAATATATACAAGCTAAGTGAGAACTGATGAGCAAACATATTTTTATGGAGCTTAGTTTTCAATATATCATGATTTCCTAAAGTGAAACAATTGCGAAAAACCAGAACAATTAACTACGATTAATAATACTAAAAATAAACCAAATAGACCAAATTAAACCAATAATTTAAGCCTCGTATTTGATGTTAAACTGTTTTAAATAAAATCCGAAAATGTTAAGTCCTCCCTCATAATTTAGCACAAATATTTGCCGAGTTATTAAAGAAAATGTAAATTGACTTAATACAGTACGTTGTCCTATCGGGTTTTTAAATTGGAAAAGGCTGTTTTTCATATATTGATGTAGTTGTATCACACCAATACCCCCATACCAACTTTTGGTTCTGATGAGACCTCCTCCTAACCTTATTATTTACGAACTAATAGTGAATTTAAATAGAACCAGGAGCATCAGAGCAGCCAAAATTGTTTCCCTAAACAAAATCACAAGTATTTGTTTAGCCCTTTATTTGATTTTTTAAAGGTTTTAATGTGAAAATTCCCTTCTCTCATGTCAGCGTGCTGCGTGCTGCGTGCTAACTCGTTTATACTTCATTAAGTTGTTATGTCCTTATTTATTCCGAATATATCGCACTTACTCATTCCCGGTAGTATTCATATACCGGTAGCCAAAGTTTATCGATATCCTCCATTCATGTAAAGGCTTGATACTAAAATTTCACATTTATTAGGGTATTTGAAAATTACTGGAGGTAGGAAAATAGGAATTAAAATAACCTGTTAAGAGTTTAAATTACCAAATAGGTTTCAAATCATTTATAACTACGTTTATTTATTTACTTTAATGTATAGATAAATGTTAAAACAACTGTTTGATTGCATAAGTCAATAGCTTACAGAAATGTGATAAATCTACACATTTTACCTTTCAACTCCCTCAAAATACGCTATTAACCACCCATTTAACAATCCACCCATATTTAACAATCTACGTCGCTGGTGATATAGTGGCGTGGCACCATTCCAGTGTGTAAGCTCCTTGTATCGTACCAGCGACCAAAGAAAAACATAGACTGGCATTTGCGTGCTGGGTTTGAAACAGGGCAACCTCTGAGTGGTGGGGATGAATCCACGTGAATCGTCCACTACCGAGTGTTGCCGTCGCTGGCGCCGTCCCGGTGCTGTCTTTAATTCAAGATGATTACCATCAGATTTAATTTAATTCTTATATTTGCCTCATTACCCTCAGTGAATAAGATTTGTTCAATAACTTATTGCTTTTCTCACATGAATAACATTTCTCATACGAAATATACGAGTATGAGGTTTGATTGAGATTATTTCTAACTTCGAGTCTGCCTGCAGTCTAACTAAGCATTTTGAGAAAACATATGAAGAATAACAATTGGTTTATCATGTCTTTTCCAAAAACTTTCTCGCTGACAAAACTTGCCTGACCAAAAATAAAAAAAATCATCACAGATCAACTTTTTCATGTCTATATTCGGGTCACCGTCTAGTCGCCACCCCGACAGATCGCCACCTCGTGATTTTGTTCATAGGTGACAGATCGCCACCTCGTCATTTTGTTCATAGGTGACAGATCGCCACCTCGTAAAATTGAAAATGTCTTACTTATAGAAATATCACTGCCATCTACTCGCCATTCCGGCAGATCGCTACTTTTTTTCTCGGAGGTGGCGATCTGTCGGGTACGCAACCGACAGATCGCCACCTCGCACGGCCGCGACAATTAAGTCGCCACCCCGACAGTAACCGCCTCCTTCACTGAATTAGTGAGTAGACGGGGACAATACACGAATACCCACCACTATTATCTGTTGAAAATGTTATGATATAAACAAATATATTTGAATCCAGTGGCTGCCAAACAAATATTATTACATAATTGCTTTTTGGGGGCTACTTGGAAAAATCCTTGAACGAACATAAATTCGCTCACATAATAACTCCACAACTGAATTTTGACATTTTGCGTCTTGAGACCTTGTAATTTCCTTGTCAACAAAGGTTTCTTCCTTACTTCCCTGCCTTATAACAACTGAACTCTAATGAGTGTACATATTGCCTGTAAAAACGAAAGACAAAATTATCCTCAAGCATACTATTATTACAAAATAAACTAATCGTAGTATAATAACAATAAAATAAACTACCAAAGAGTTTCGTGGCAGTTATTACACGCTTTAAAAGTAATATCACCAAATATTATAACATAACGTGCGCAGAGATAAAGTACAGTTTGATATACAAATAGAGTAATATTAAACAAATAATTGTGTCTCAGTTGTGTAGTATGGGGTTTTATAAATTTACATTGAGTCATATTTCGCGCTACGTGCATAGTTTGGGCATAAGCCGTTCAGTATTTCCCTCATACACTTCCTCCTAAATATCAAGTGTACGAAAGGTTTACAGGTGTGAAAGGATTTTTCAATTATGGTTAAAATTCTAGCTTTAGGTTGAATTTTAGTGAACTTTCAAAAAGTATTGTTAACCTTACAATATGGATTAAGTGATACATTTGATGTTGTTTGGGAAAGGAATATTGTTCAACTAAAGCCTAATATAAAAGTACAACATTTCAAAACTATATTTGTCATTGTTTAAAAAGTTGTTATGAATATTGTACATACAAATGTAATGTCCAAATACTTTTCACTCGATCGATTCTATATTAATAATTTTAAAAAAGTAAAAGGGCAACTAAACTGTACTTAACATTTATAAAATGGAAAAAAGTGAAGAAATGCTTCAAACTCATGAAGAAAATCATGAAAGCAGTACTTTATAAAAGTATTACTATATTTATAAATACGACACAGGTATCGTATCCCAAACAAAATAATAAAATGTAGGTTAGTAATTCGCATTCTTCATCCATATAAAGGGTATTTGTTAACAAAATTATTCTTATAATGTTTCAGTCAATCTACTATTTAAACAAATTTGCATACTCCAAGATTGTAGCAAACAAAGAGTAACTGTTTAAATATTTCTATGTTATAGTAAAACACACACACACACACACACACACACACACACACACACACACACACACACACACACACACACACACACACACACACACACACACACACAAATATATCTATATATATTGGGGAATCAAATTCACATGAAAATGAAAAAAATAAATATCCTGATTAAAGACAGATGGAATATGTAAGTATTAAAAGAGTTTTTAAAAAATTGTGGGGCTCAAAGTTAGCGTTTAGTCAAAGTAAATTAATGATTTTCTTTATGAAATTTTTGTCTTTTTAGTGAATTTCCTATGGAAAAGTGAACTATTAGCCTTACCCGTACGGTGAGAATTAAGCTCGGGACCACCATAAAAGTTCCTAATGTGAACCCCTGAACACGTTTTGAGGGGTCTCTAAAAACGTTATGTATAAAATATATATTTATATATATATATATATATTTATATATATATATATATTTATATATATATATATGTGTGTGTGTGTGTGTGTGTGTGTGTGTGTGTGTGTGTGTGTGTGTGTGTGTGTGTGTTCGCACTCTTGCGGTCGCAATTTTTGTCCGATTTACTTCAAATTTGGTAGAGACTTTCCTTTTTATAATCAGTTGGACAAGATCGTTGGGCAAAACAATCGGAAAACTCTAACCCCCTTTTTTGGGGATTTTAAGTTTTCAAATTTTGAGTTTTTGGGCCCAAAAAGGGTCAGAAAAGCCCCAAATGTACATTTTTGCATATAAAAATACTGTACGTAAAAACCCAACGATTTTAAGCGCTCCGTCATCATTCCAGCACAAGTACTTACCGAGTTATTAAAGAAAATGTTAATTGTCAAAATACAGTACGTTGTCTTATGGGGATTTTACACTGGAAAAGTCTGTTTTTCATATCTTAATATCGTTTTATTACCCCTAATATCAACTATACCAACTATTTATCCCGACTGTATTCCCTTATAACTTTATAATGTACAACATTGGCATCCTATTAGTGAATTAAAATATAACCAGGAACATCAGAACAGCCAAAAAATAACATTTTTCAGTAATGTATCCAGTGATAGTTTAAAAAAATGTATCCAGTGTTAGTTTAAACCCTTTATTTGATTTTTTTAAGGTGTAATGCTGAAATTCACTTCCTTCACGTCAGTGTGCTGCGTGCGATCTCGTTTACATTAACGTTACGCCTCAAACGTGAATGTAAATGAAACCAGCAGTTAGTTCGATTAGCAGACACAATAGCGTTAGCCTTCAGTGGCCTCGTCGGTAAAGCAGTTCATTGGTTCACTCGTTGTCCGCTATACTGAGCTATCGGCTGTGGCAGTAGGATTTTTACTTGTTTCAAATAAACAGTTTCCTAATTTATAACTTAATGCATACATACTCTGTACACACCAGAAATGATATACCTAAGAGAATTTACGAAATATATTGTATTAATAATCACCAATATCACCAATATCCATATTTTCACTCTGGAAATTCCTAAAAATCTTTGCAGTAATCGACTAACATTAAAAATGGGTTGTCCTATGAGAGAAACATTGAGTTTTATTGTAAATGTCCACCCAATCATACAACCTTTGACCATCTAAATATTAAGTGGTGGGTAACTTTTTAATCAATAAGTGTCTTAAATGATGTTTGTTAATTAACCTGTAAATATAATTCTATAAGTTACAAAACATGTTGTACACAAATTTCTGCGAAAAATAAATTACAATAATAATTTACTCTAAACCAAGTTCTCTATACAATTTGGAGAAGTTACCTACTAAAGGTCCCATTGTTCTTTTGGAACAAACGAGCACCTCCAAATGGTTTTTGTCACTTCCGGTGACATATACTCTGGACGTATAAATGTATAATGCTCGCTTACAAAGTATTGGAACAGTTAAAAGTACAAAAATAAACTTAGTTTTTAAGGTGTAATGTAGTTAGCTTTCTCAATTTGTTATTGTATGTTAATAAAAAAACAGTTATCATAATTTAATATATGTATTATTTTATTTATTATTTCTTTGCGTTTTATTATTTTGGTTTATTTGACTACTGTACGTACCTTAAATACTTTGTCAAGTAGGTGCTAGATTATTTTTGTGGTGGATGATATAATGATTCAGAAGATCTCACCTTTGATTATTTCATAGTACTTTGTGTCTTTTGTTTTTAAATTTGTTTAAAATCAATTTTGTCTCTCTGTATTTTGTTTAAAACTGGCTCAAAACATATATCTAATAGATCAGCATTCAGTGAATTTTCTCGATAGGGAAGAAGCTACTACCGAATTCGGCGTGGTAAGACCTAGGCCCGGGACCACGATAACTTTTTTTCAGAGTCCCCAGATACCAAAAACACAATTCGTTCAAAACTGTATATATGTGTGTCCATGGGTATGATAAATCTCGTAAAAATATTTCGATTTTGATGAAATTTGATACACACATGAAAAACAACATTAAGACTTTATGTTCGAAAACCAGCCAGAACGCTCCATCCAAAGATGGATTTTGGGGGGTTTTGTAAGGTCTACTAAGGTCTTCAGCAGAACCCTCGGTAACTTGACCTCTAATCATTAATTCATATTTAACTTCTGACTTATGTAGATAATAAACATTTATTTTTGTATTCACACTCATGGGTATTCAATATATGAAACAGGTTAAAATGTATAGAGTCGTACAATGCTCACTTTCAAAGTATTCGAACAGTTAAAAGTACAAAAATAAACTTAGTTAATATAGTTAGATATCTCAATTTTTTATTGTACGTTAATAAATCAATACTATAGATTCAAGACTAAAAGTAGTTATTTGTTATTATTAATAGTAATTTGTATGTTTGTAATTTAACCATATTAAATCCCCATTCAACAAGAACAATGGGCTCTTTACTAGGTAACTTCTCCAAATTGTATGGAGAACTTGGTTTAGAGTAAATTAATATTGAAATTTATTTTTCGTAGAAATTTGTGTACAACATGTTTTGTAACTTATAGAATTATATTTATCAATCATATAAGTTAAATGAACTTCACAAAACATTAAATGTCCAACACACAAAATTGAACAAACACAGCAATTATACATAAAAATCCAGGTTAAACATCTTGGAAAATAATAACATCAATAGTCAAAACGCGAATTAGAATATTTTCATAATGCTCATATGCTGAAAATATTTGATAGCAAATAAAACACACATAAACATCTCTTCAATCTCAAAATAATTTATTTCTTCATGACTCCTTCATATTAGACTAAAATTGGATCATTGGTTTCAACTATTACAATTACTAGAGGCTTTAAAATTCAGCCCCACGTTCAGGCGCCAAAATGTAACCTTCCAACGGCTCCAGTCTAGCTAGCTCAGGGGTTTGGGGTGGTTCTTCTTTTAAGTTGGAAGGGGTTATAAACTATGACACTTGATGTTTTAAATTTAGATATTTTACTTTTGCCGATTAGATGTTGAATGAGAAAAATAATTCTTCTTGAAAAATTGAAAAAATTAACAAAGAACGAAATTTATTACCTTACAATCAGTTTAAATTTAAAACATTCAAAAGCTATAGTAATTAATCATAAAAGTCAACTAACAGATTCATTACGAAATTACAAAACTTTACATATTTACATGTCTTTAACCTAATTTGTCATTATTTAATCTTTAACACAGAGTTTTGTACAACAAAAAAATGTTTGAAACTCTGTTTATGAACGAGAATGGTGACTGCAGGTCGAGTGTCCGGTAAAAGTCTTTAGAAAATGTTCGTCACTCACCACGATGAAGGAGATTTACCGGTCTAGAAGTTTTAGCCGCTGTTTTCGAAGGTGTCCTCTCAGTCTAGCGGGCGGTCAACAGGAACATGGTCCAATGATGGCGGTACAAAGAAAATCCTCTTCGCACATGTAATTCAAATCCGATGTAATTCTCGTCAGGACTTCCTTTTTGCGATCCACTTCTTGTCTTGATGATCTTTCCAATGTAGTCATCTTTAAACCTTTCAAACATTAGCCATAGTACATCAAAAATAAAATAAATTCGCCAGTAAAATTGTTCCTATCAGCTGCTACATTTGAATCAATTCTGAAAGTCTTCAATTTTATAACACATGTGTAATTCCTTTAAAAACTGTTGTTAGTTGTTGGGAAAATGTTTAATTTTGTCAAGGCCAATAAGTTATATGCACTTTTATGTATAATTTATTGTATTTATGCCAATTAATGAGTTTTGATAAATTCCTTCAATCTTTAAACGATAATTGTTGAACCAACATGAGATGCATCAATACGTTTCGTCCAACTTGCAGAAGCTAGCAATTCTGCCGGGATAATGTTATTTAAATTGGGGCGATCAGTCCCAAAATAAAATACGACTCTGGCTAAGCTTCCAAGTAGTCACAATAAAATTTTAATTTTTCTCCATAAGAATAACATGGAGATTGAATACTCAGGTTTGCTGCAACAAGAAACAGAAAATATTAGGTTTTAATGAAAATATCTACAGACCACAACCAGGTGAAGCCACATGCCAAGTTTCAAACGTATCCATTAATAAATAAGCAATTTATATAATTTTAATTATTCTCTATAGGAATAACATGGGGGGCAGAGTACGCAGGTTTGCTGCAACAAGGAACAAAATGTATGGTTTTTCATAAAAATATCAATGTAACTCTACTAAGTGAAGCTACGTACCAAGTTATATTAATTTATGTTCATAATTAAGTGAGGCATAACATTTTTCTTATTCTCCATAAGATTAACATGGCCGCAGAGTACGCAGGTTTGCTGCTACGGGAACCATCGGCAAAATAATGTGTTTTTTGGACAATTATCAATAGATCATAACGAAATGGAAGCTATATACCAAGTTTCGTTCGGATACGTTCATAAATAAACGAGATATAAAATGTTTCTTATTCTCCGTAAGAGTAACATTGGACAACGTACTGTGTTTAGCACTTTGAATATCTCCATAACCAGTTGACGTAGAGAAATGATCAAAACACCAAGCTGTTAGTTTTTTTAAGTCAAATCCAATGGTGGAAAGTAAAAATAGATTTTAAACATTTTATATGTAAAAAACTAAAAAACAACATTCTTAGGTACAAAACCCCCATAAAATACCCCTTTTGGGATAAAGCGATCTGTCTGGTTTTTGAACTTAAAGTCATAAATGTTGCTTTATATGTTTTTACCAAATTTCATCAAAATCGGACCATTTTTAAGAAAGGTATCGTGCCTACGGACACACACACACACACACACACACACACACACACACCCATATATATATATATATATATATATATATATATATTTATATTCAGTATTGATTGAATGGCGTTTTTGGCATCTGTGGACCTTAAAAACCAAAAGTCATCATGGCCCCGGGCCTAGGTCTTACCATGCCGACTACGGTAATAGATTCTTCCCTCTCGAGGACATTCGCCAAAAGTATAAATCCAATTTGGTTTGAGGTCCGAAGACTCATCATCCGTGGATGTATAGGAAACCAAGTTTTTTAAATTTACCATCCTTGACTGGATTTTGTCTAGATTTCACAGATATATAATTATTCATAAACACAGTTTTAAACACTGAAGAAACATTATTACACATTTTATGGAAGCTCCCAAACTAACCTTAAATTTATCTCAATGAGGGATTGATACCACGAGGTCGACGACATGATAAGAGTTGTTCCGTTATGAGTACAGTGATCAACAGATTTTTTTTACTTGTGTGTGTTTCCATAGCACAATGAGTAAATTATTGATCAATTCCTGCTATTGATTTTAATTATGGAAACCCCTCTCAAGAGCACCTAACCAATGAACAGCATTCATATTCCACCATAGATCAAGATTTAGACATTATCTATTAAGCCTTCAAAAGCAATAAACTAGACACTATACAACAGTTTAATATATATGGCAGTCTTAAAACCCATACTACTATGATACTAAACGATCAGAAAAAAGTTTTCCACCAACATAATTTTTGATTCTATAACTAACATCAATTGCCAATTTTAAACCTAAAGGAACTGGCCCTAGACCTCTGAAAGTGGCTGCAATCTCGGACGTCTAAAGAGAAAATTAACACACGTAAACTTGGAAGATTAAACCTCCCTTCAGCCCTCTAAGTTATAATGCCTCTTGAGATTAAACTGCTCGTCACAAAATACATCCGTGTCTGGCAGTAAAAGTTGTATCAAGTCACATATCAATATTCTTAACTTATTACACTTTTTTATTGCAAAATCCAATTCCTTATCGAGGTTTTGAAAGTTTCATTATGTACAATAATTGTGAAGTTTTAGTAATGAAACACAAATTAAGGAAAATGGTTGCTTGAGCATACAAATTGTTTCTGATTATTCGTTACGTTACGTTGGATAAAAGACTGGTAATCCAACTTTTCTCTTCCTAGACTTTGATCCTTGACATACATTGATTCTTTAGGTCTAAAATGGGAAAGTTGAAGGGTTTACATACAGATTCAAACTACAGGGCTTTGGTCCAGGGGCTTCAAAGTTATCAAGTAAAATAAAGGATTATAGGAAAGCAAATTAAGGTCCCAGGAATACCTTAACACTGCTCTATACCAGTTTTGAGGCTGACATTGGGTACGGCAAATGAAGTTGTCATTACGTATGGTAAGTCGTCTGGCTGTCCATTATGACAAACTTCCCTTTCACCTTTGGTCCCTCGATTTGTAGCGGCTCCAAGTTTGTTCCCCAACTTGGGAATGAATAGTCCCTGGCTGTTGTATATGGATACCCTGTCAGTTGAGTTGGCCAGTTGGAAGTAATACTAAGTGATACCTCATTGGAAATGTTTAAGAATTTCAAAAAAAAAGAAAGAAAAAGGGCCAGTTTGAGGGTAGAATGCAAGTCCCCTGTTTGAGCCTCGTCCCAGGTGTCACAGGGGCACGGGAATTGGCCCTCTGAAGAGACAATTCGGCTGCCTTCCATCCCACTCTTTCTTTTCCTACTACATCCTGTCCTTCCGTTAATCTGCGAAATATTCTCGCTTGTGGAAGACGTGCCTAGCAGCTAAACTGGGGTTTCTTAATCCAACAACAATGATGATGAAAGCAAATTAAAGCTTCTACAATGTTTCCCATCAACACTACAGGTTTAAATTACCTGTTGTAACCGCCGAGTAATCCAAATGTGTAACAATATGCTATAGCCGATTAAAAGTCTTATCTTTATCTTCAGCCCGCAGACTGGCAAGAACGTTTACACTTTTACATTTTACGAACGAAAAACAATAAACAATTAAATAACAATACGTTTATTGGTGCTACATACAAATATCAGCAATGTTAAGATTATTACAACACTATTATTGTCTACGTTCCTGTGCCTGATTATGAAGCTATGACTTCGAGCCGGCCATAGAAAATCGTTTCACACTTAGCTAATTTGACGGATACACCAGTTAGTTTAAACCTATGGTATTTATATAATCACTCATCTGAAGACCACCACAAACATGAACATGTTTTCTTACTTTATTTCACATAATTTAACAACTCTAGACGCGAATTCAACCGCTAACGAGTTAAAACACAAAGATAAAAGGGTATCCATCACAACAAACTTTCCCAGAACTGCACCATGGGGACTATAACGGCCTGAGGGATGTTCACTGTACTAGAAACTTATTCTGTAACACTATAAATGCTCTGTGCACTTCCTTAACTGTGTCCCACGTTCACCGTGCAGTACAGCTCTCATGGAAGGCGGCCAAATGTACGACCTGAGCCGAGTTCATAGTTGGTGTTGGTATGTGGGGTGCATCAACCGTCCCCAGGAGAATTGGCCTGCACGGCGAATGAAGTATGAAACAAGCGTACGAAGCTTATGGGAAGAACGAGAAGTAATTAAATAAATAACAAGTGCATTAAATAATACTATTGTTATATAGTATAATGAATAATCAGAAATCAACGACATTTTTAATTAGATTTGTTTTCAAGCTGCTTATTTAGCAAGTTATATTAGATTAGTCATATTGCTATGGACTCTCAAGACTGAAGGGATTATTAAGATGCGACTAGGTTGATTTCCCCTGGGACATGAATACAGTTGCTCATATAGTTTTTCAAATTAATTTGTTAGTAGAAATAATTTTAATATGTTTAACGTTGATATGAGGAGTTTGAATTAAAACTCTATTTCTTTAATACCAAATTGAAGAGTTAAGAAACAAAATACAGAGGAGCTTTTATTCATATTATTCCTTATTCAAGAGTTATTTTAAATGAAGCAATCTCTATGAAGGCAACCCTTACTTTGTAAATAAAGTAAAAAAATTTTGAGGATTACCTTGTGAAGACGAATGTATAAAATGTTTGAAGATTCAGTTTTACATGTTTGTAGTAAGTAGGCTAACCAAAGTAGGTAAATTGTTTACTTGAAGTACTACAAGACTTTCAAATAACTAAACAGGAAAACTAATTCATATTAATTTATTAATGGAAAAGCCATTTATAAGTAGAACAAAATTATATATAAGGTAATAGTACAATGTGTGAATATACTGTATATTAAAACGTAAACAGTTAAATTATTTTCAATACAAAAATAGTTTTTTCAATGTTAAATTTTTCAATGTTACAGTCAAACTGGTATTCAAACTGGTAGAAAGTCAAATGACAATTCTACACTTTTAAAAGTCTCCTTACATACCTGCATAGATTTTGTAGATGTAAAATACCTCGTTTGCAGAAAACTTGTGTTCTAAGTAATGTTCTTGGAACTTGATGAACGGAGGGATGAAATCCCTCACTAAACCAAGAACTTTATTTTCATACTGCTAAATTACCCTCTGATAGTTTTCAACATGGTAAAGGAAATACCCCCGTCGCAGCAAACCTGCATACTCAGCGAATTTCCAATGTAAATATAAATGTCTTAATACTACATAAAGCCACTTACCAAGTTTCATAAAAATATATTCACGAATAAGCGATATATACAATTTTAATTATTCTCCATAAGAATAACATTGGGGCTAAGTACGCGGGTTTGCTACAACAAGAAACACAAAAAATGGGATTTTATGCTTATATCAATATAAATCAACTAGGTGAAGTCGTATACCGGTTTTTAATCATTTATGTTCATAATTAGGGGAGACAAAGCATTTAATTATTCTCCATAAGAATAACAAGGGGCTGAGTACGCAGATTTGCTGCTACGGGAGCCTTTGACAAAATCTTCTTGAGCAAATATCAATAGACCACAACGAGATGAAGCAGTATACCAAGTTTTATCAGTATACTTTCATAAATAAGAGATATAAAGTTTTTCTTTTCCTCCATAAGAATAACATTAGACAAAGTACTGTGTTTAGCACTTTCAATATCTCGGTAACCAATTGACATAGAGGAATGATCAAAATACCAAATTGTGTGTTTTTAAGCTGAATCCAATGGTAAAATATAAAAGTTGACTTTTTCCAAAATTATATGTAACAAATTTAAAAAAAACATTTTTGGGGTACAAAACCCCCCCCCCAAAATACTCCTACGGATAGAGGGATCTGGCTGGTTTTCGAACTTAAAGTCATAAATGTTGCTTTACACGTTTATACCAAGTTTCATCAAAATCGGATCATTTTTACGAGAGTTATCGTGCTCACACACACACACACACACACACACACACACACACACACACACACATATATATATATAAGGAAAAGAGCATCATTTGATTTGGCTTTATAAATATATACATACAGATTCGTACAAATGGTGTTTTTGGGGTCTGGAGACCTCAAAACGAAAAGTTATCATGGTCCCGGGCCTAGATATTACCATGCCGACTACGGTAAAAGCTTCTTCCCTATAGGGGAAATTCGCTAAAACAGCTATATGTTATAACAATTTACGTTACGCTTTTCTTAATCAATTAACATGCAACTTAACGTATCAATAGCTTAGTGTGCCTCAAAATCTTAGGTTTGCTAGATAGATCTTTAGAAAAATCGAACAATTTTGTGAGGGCTCAGAATGGATCCAGCGACAGTGACTGTGGTCATGGGTCTTACCGTGCAACCTCCGTAAATAGCCCTTTACCTAATTGGATTAAAAACAACTGGACTAATCTAATTCAGAATTCTCCGTTAACAAAGGTCCTGGGTTCTAGAGATACAACTCCGTTTGATGTGGGCAGACTTAGTACGGGAATAACGAGAGCGTTCTACAGCTTTGTTGCATTCAAAAAGAAGAGAGGCTTAAATATACATTAGTTTAAACAGTTAAACAAAACTGTCAGGCTCTAAACAAGTTGTAATTTAATTTTAAAATTGTGTAAATAAGAACCATATTCGTATAATATTTAATTATGAATACCAAGATATCTTGAATGAATTAGGTTACTTTATTACGGTAATTTTTCAAATCTTTTAGCGAATTTCCTCTATAGGAAAGAAGCTATTACCGTAGTCGGCATGGTAAGACCTAGGCCCGGGACCATGACAACTTTTCGTTTTGAGTTCCCCAGACCCCAAAAACACCATTCGTTTGAAACTGTATATATATATATATATATATATATATATATATATATATATATATATATATATATATATATGTGTGTGTGTGTGTGTGTGTGTGTGTGTGTGTGTGTGTGTGTGTGTGTAAAGTAACATTTATGACTTTAAGTTCGAAAACCAGCCAGATTGCTCCATTGGAAGGGGTATTTTGGGGGGTTTTGAACCTCAAAAATGGGTTTTTGAAATTTTTACAAAATATAGTCAAATATTAGTTTTTACCATTAGATTCAGCTTAAAAACACACAATTTGGTATTTTGATCATTCCTCTACGTTAACTGGTTACCGAGATATTGAAAGTGCTAAACACAGTACGTTGTCTAATGTTATTCTCAAGGAGGAAAAGACAAATCTTTTATCTTGCTTATTTATGAACGTATACTGACGAAACTTGGTATATGGCTTCATCTGGTTGTGGTCTATTGATATTTACTTAAAAGAAAACAATTTTTTGTCAAAGGATCCCATAGCATCAAACCTACGTACTCACTCACCCCCATATTATTCTTATGGAGAATAATTAAATGCTATGTGTCTCTTAGTTATGAACATAAATTAACACAAACTGGTATACAACTTCACCTAGTTAAGTTCTATTGATATTAGCGTAAAAACCCATTTATTGTCTTCCTTGTTGCAGCAAACCTGCGTACTCAATGCCCCAATGTTATTCTTATGGAGAATAATTAAAATTGCATATATCGCTTATTTGTGAATATATTTTTATGAATCTTGGTAAGTGGCTTTATTTAGTATTAAGACAATATATGTCCATTGGAAATTCGCTGAGTATGCAGGTTTGCTGCGACGGGGGTATTGTCATTTTGTTGTTGTTTAGAACTTAAATAAACGATGGACAACCCAGATGTTAATCAGTTAATTAATTGTTTTTAAAGTAACACTAGGTCCTTTGAAATTCATTGTTGGTGACACAAAGTATGCAAATTTTTTTCAATAAAAAATTACGCATTTAAAGCAGAGTTTTAAAATACATGTCACAATAAGGTGTCTTCTAACGAACATTTCTAAGAGCCTTAGGGCATGAAAAAATTCCGTAATGGGGGATTTGTTTGTGGGTAAAGGGGGGGGTTGGGGATTTTTTTAAAGAAGTCCTTAGTATATCCCAATTAAACAGTAAAAAAATTAGCTGCGAACGCTGTGTTAGTGTCAGTTTAAATATTACGATTTTCTTAGCTTGGATTTTAAGATAAACTAGATTGAATTTTGTTTAAGTTTCGTTTAAGTTTAAACCTCGAACAAGAGAATTTTGTTCCCACCAAAAAAAGTTCTATCGATCGTCGTCAATGAATCCAAATGTATTTTCCTTTATATTTCTCAGTAACTTTCATTTTGACACCACTTTTTTATGACTACCTATGATAATTTTGATAAAATAATTTGACGTGGTTTTACATTATTCTTTCACAATTTACACCAAATATATATTATTTAATAATTTCCATTCTAATATTGTTGAACTTTACCATTGTGATTATAATTGAATATTTCACTTGTGAGGCTTGTGTAGACATAATATATCAAAGTTCAAGTTCAAGTTCTTTATTAGAACTTGTAACTACATCATCATCATCATCATCATTGTTGCGGATTAGGAAACCCCAGCTTAGCTACTAGTCATATCTTCCACAAGTGGGAATATTGTGCAGGTTACCGGAAAGATAGGATATAGCAGGAAAGAAAAGGAAAGGGTGGGATGGGACGGCAGCCAAATTGACCCTTCAGAGGGCCAACTCCCGTACCCCTGTGACAGCTGGGGTGAGGCTCTCAAACAGGGGACCCCCATTCTGCCCTCCAACTGGTCAACTCAACTGACAGGGTATCCATGTACAACAGCCAGGGACCATCCATTCTCAGGTTGGCAGGTGGGGACCAAACCTGGAGATTCTGTCCTTAGCCGCTGCAAATGGAGGGACCAAAGGTGAAAGGAAAGTTTGTCATAATGGACAGCTGAAAGACTTGCTATATGTAATGACAACTTCATTTGCTGTACCCAGTGTCAGCCTCAAGACTAGTATCGACCAGTTTCAAAGTAGTCCTGGGACCTTGTAACTACATATTACAATGTGATTGGCACTATCATTCTTTTTTATGGCTCAGCACAACTATTCAAAGCATATCTTCATTTATGTGGCCCGATATTACAATAGATGTACACCTATTTCTCAATAATAATTTTCAACAAGGGCATTTGTGTCGAACTGGCTAAAATTATCTTTTACAAATTACCAAGCAGTTTAACAAATATATATAATTTAAAGTTAACATATTAGCTTCTATAAGTACTGTAATGGTTTACAATGTGTCCTGAAATTCACACTAAGCATTATTACCCGGTGTTCTGATCTCAACACGAGGATCTCACAGGCAGAGCCAACTAAGTAAATTATATAAATACATAAGATTAACACTGATACTTTGAAAGCCGATGAGACAGATCCCTGAAGGTGGATGGCTTTCAAGACCACAAGGCACAACTAGAAGGTAACATCTTCCTAGTTTAAAGATTTTATAATACACCTCGTGAAGCAAGACATTTAGATAATACATATTAATTATTCAATCTATTACAAATTATCTTTTGAAATTATGCCTTTACGATGTGAACAATTTTTTTACTTTTGTTAATTTGTAATTTTTAGATTTTGTAGCTATGATAAATTATGTGATGATGTGAACCGGTAATGGCAATAGAGTATTCTGATTTTGCGAGAAGTACGTTTTTACAGTGGAACCTCTATTAACTGTCACCTTCAGGACCGGACTGTGACGGATAATTGAGTAGACGGATAATAGAAACGTCATTATATCAACGTGCGCAGTAACTGAATTTTTAAAAATTTGGAAGAGAAATGAAAATAAACAGTGTAAAAAGGATAATACTTCCTAGTACTTGCATATTTATGTTGTTTGAAATAACATAATAGCTAATACCCGCCGTTCAGACACTGCCGTATGGTGCAAATCCTGACGCTAAAAAATAGTAATATTCTCATAGACGGACAATGGATAACAGAAAGTGACGGTTGATCAAAGATTTACTGTACTCATATAAAATGAATGTCTGGAAAACCAACAAATTAATATCTAATGTTCCCGTACAGAAAACCAAGCAACACTGAGTTGGGATCGGCTCTTCTAAAAAAATTCACAATGCTATAATTAAAGGAAAACAAATACCTTTGTCCTTTTCTGACAAAGAATAAATAGGACATCCATTTTGAAAATAAGATTAATATTTTATATTTGGATGTCAAAACAAAATCATTTTTACACATGCGGGATACCAGTCGAGCCCGGTTGCCACTACGCAGTTTGTATCCTTAGAAGCTGAAACAATTCGACCATAGCAGGTACCCCACCCGGCCACCCGGCCACCCGGCAGGGCCAGCTTATCACTACGACAAAAGTCAGTGGTTTCCCTATTTGGGAATAAATCACAACAATGTCTTTACTAAAAATTTAACTATCAAGTAATAATGTATTTAAACTATCTCTATGGTTTCCATGGAAAACTATCTTTCTCAAACTCTCCACCAACCTAGCTGAACCAGCGCGCAATCTCTCAATCTTCTGTCTAATTCAATTGGTAAGTGATCATTTTTTATTTTGTTACAATATAAAACGCTTATGGAGTTATACAGGATTTCCCATAAACTTTAAAGTTTCGTTTTAAAAAATCCTGTCAAGTAGCATCAAATTTGATTTCGTGGCCCTGATAACTATTTAGAAAGTATTTAAAATACTTTCGGGCTCCTCCCCATTGGCCCTCGAAGTTCAAACGTTTGTTTAAAGGATGTGACGATTTTGTTTGACGGCTTTCTGATCATATGCTCACTTATACCGTAAATATCTAGATTCACTATATAGAATGCACAACAAATAACTTAGTTTTTAAAATTAAGTAAAAACTAATGAGCCGAACCTTCCTCAGTGTATCTGAAATCATGATGATGTTGTATTGAAAGTCACAAATTAAATAGCCAAAATGAGCGCTACACAAAATATTACAAAGGACAAGCATCATTCCCTCGTGTCTTTGTATCAAAAAAGTCACAATGTCATCATTGATCTTCTCCAGGGTAAAATTCACTTTAGTTTTTGAAACATTCGTTAATGAATAATTACAAATTTTACTACATCTTTAATCTTGATATGTCCCAAACGTTTGTTTACACGTTTAACAACCCTATTTTTACTGTTTATGTACAAACATGTTTTGATTTGTATACCTATTAATATTTATTTAGCTTCATTTAATAGTAGTTTAATTATATATTTTATATAGTGTATAGTTTTCTTTAGTTTATAGCTTGTATTGATTTCCCATTGAGTTCAACATAAACTTTGTTTGCCCTTAACTCCTTTTTTACTATAAGCCCCTATATTTTTATCCCTACACATTATTGTTCTCATTTTTATTGCCCTTTAACTGATACCCCTTCCACCATTTATACAAGTTACCATTACATCAGAATAAATATCCCTTAATATTTTTGTATTTTGCTTTATTGTCAGTTTAAATAATGATTATTGTTTGGATAACTTTGAATTGAAACATTATGTTATGACTAATAACGCTGTGATATGTTTTTAATATTTTTCTATTTAATTTTTTCTTAAGTACTGACACTTGGATGCTT
Source organism: Allygus modestus (assembly GCA_963675035.1). Classification (NCBI taxonomy): domain Eukaryota; kingdom Metazoa; phylum Arthropoda; class Insecta; order Hemiptera; family Cicadellidae; genus Allygus; species Allygus modestus. The sequence continues at coordinate 27,748,143 of OY776114.1, forward strand.
TATACTGGAGATAATTATACCTTGTGAGGGGAAAGGGGTGAGGGGGAGTGTTTGTAGTGAGTATGGGTGGTGTTCGCACCTGTGGCAACAATGTGCTTAGCTAACCCCCTCTTCCTTCTTGAATGACTTCTGTTCATAGAACTCTATTAATACACCTGGAATGATAGCGCAGTGAAGTTATTGATGCGAAAAACGGTCCTTCCCCTTCCACTTCTTAGGAAACTTCGTCAACTGAGCGATTTCTGCCGGAAAATATTTTAATGCGCGCACTCATTAACACGCTCCTCCATCGCACAGGGATCACCGGATTGTAAATAAACTTATATATTTCTTATCTGGAAGAAATGAGGATTCCATTGGAGTTAACAACGTACAGATATGTTTGTTAACATATTTATAATAAACGGTATCAGGAAACTGACACATACTTTCTCCCTTTTAGTCCAACTTTAATGGATAAATTACTTTTTATTTACTAAATATAGAATACAAAGCACGGTCGAATGTACAGAAAATCTCGTAAACAAGTTGTTTTAAAAAACATCCACCCAAATCCCTGCTTTGGAGGCACTACAGAATCCATTGCTACACTCGTGGTTTTAAGAGGGGAAATGCCCCCTATTCCCCCCAGGGTTATTAAGGGGCAACATATTTCAAATTTCCTCTGTTGGTCAATGCTAACTTGACAAGCATATCAAGTTTGATTGAAATTGATCAGTAAATAAGAGAGAAATAGTAATTTTTTTATTCTCCATAAGAATAACATTGGACAACGTACTGCGTTTACCGCAAAATGAAAATTTCAATTTTCTCCGAAACCAGCAATCGTAGAATAGTAATTCAAAATACTAAATTATTTAGTTTTTTGAGTTCTTTTTAATGGTGAATAGTAATATTTTTTTATATTTATGTATTTTTATGAAAAATCCAAAAAACTGAATTTTTGATGTTTTAAGTCCTGTAATTTCTGAACCCGAATTTTTACAGGAATGCGGGTGGTGTCGTTTTGTTGGAAAACTAAAGTTCTACAAACGACTAAAATTTAATCAAAATCGTTAGAGCCGTTTTTGAGAAATTTGGATTTTTCATGTTTTTTGGTGGTTTTTGGGGGATAATTACCCTTAAAAATCAAAAATTCGAAAAAATGAAAAATACGCCTGGAGATATCGTGGATTAGTACATACATACCAAATTTTATCAAAATCGGCCCATTGGTTAGGGCTCTAGCTCTGTACACATCCACACAGACACACACACACACACATACACACACACACACACGGACACACACACATACACACACACACAGACAGACATCACGTAAAAACCTCTTTTTTGGGTTCAGGGAGCACCAAAACGAATATTTCCACTAACAACTCAAATTCGAAAATTTTTACGAAAACAATACTTTCTCCATATACTATGTATAGGGGGAGAAAGTAAAAATACAAAATATAATCAGATAGTCAAATTGGAACATGAAAGAGTCACTAAACGTGAACTTTTTTTATTTTTGAGATAGAAACTAACACCAAGCGAGAAAAATGTTGGAAATGAGTTGAATAACAACTTTTATTCAAAACATTGTTTTATACAGTCTGTAGTTTTCTTACATTTAAAGGTTAAACGCGCGCTTTAAACATCGCCACCGCCGCCGCACGCCGTCGCCGCGCCGTCGTGTCGCTGTCCCGACGCGGGACACGGCCCTGGGTGGTGGCCGAAATAACAATCCTAATTTAAAACAATTTCAGTGGGCCGTGAGGAAATTAATGTTTAGGAACGCTGTCACTCCCAGCTCTGGTGCAAATTGTGTAGAATTTGAGCCGCCCAACATACAGGCAGCAGTGCTAAGCAACCATGAAGCACAACGTTGTGCCATGGACAGTGCTGATGATGTAGATGATCCCATGTTAATCTTAGACCTAAGTAAAATAAACATTACTTATTACCATAACAATGTCTTGTATTACATTCCAGGATTTATTGTAAAAAGCTTAGTAACCCGCATAAAATGCCATGATTGCTTTTTAGAACTAACTAAACAAACTGCTTTACAAACTACAGGTGTTATGGACTTTTTAAACGAGTTAATGGTGGTAAGCTATGTAAAGCATCTGATGATTTTTTTTAAAGTAGTTTTTTTGTCACAAAACACTGAAACACTCCAATGAAAGTAAATCGTGTGGCATTCATACATTTGTAAACAGTGAAATAAATTACTTTGGTGGCAACATTTTTGTTCCCATCCGATCACCTCCCCTGACGATGATCGGCATGAGTTACAGCTTGTGAAAAAGATTTGCTATTTGTTTTTCAAAGTGCGATGTCATGATTTAGCTCGGACTCGATCCATGGAAGAAAATAAAGCATCAATGGGCCTAAGGCAAAAATTGAATAAGTTAATTTAATTTAATCACACTTACGATGTCTAAGAGCAACTGTATAGTCTTATATTGTAATAAAACATCCTTTAAAATTGGGTTTCAAATTAATTTTGAATGTTAACCTGTTCCCTGTGTCATTTTACATGCTACCGTATATGTTGGTTCCACTTGTGATTCAGTTTATTTAATACAAAACAGCGGCAATGAAACAAATATCTATTTCCAAAATAAAAACAAGAGTGGCTACCATAGACCACTTACTGCCTGTAAAATAATACGTCATAGTTCAGCTTGTTAATACAATCAAATTCGTCTTGTATAGCAAAGTGTCGCGTCTAACTGACTGGAATGAGTGCGGCGCGGATTGGTTTGAGCGCGGGAAACGTTAATACCTTCTTTACAGAACAAATAAATCAACTTATGAAAAAAGGTTTGGGATAAAAATTGTTGATCAAATAATTATCTACAACTTTTACGCTGGAATTTTCTTTTCAACCCCAAAACAAAAAAGGTTTACGCTTAGAGACTTTTTCGTGTCACACTTTTAAAACACTAAATAGTTTTCATTACTACAAATAAATTAAATGACCAAACTACAAGAAGTTTATACTGTTAGATTCCGTAGTTCATGCAGATAAATAATATATACACTTTATTGTAATTACATGAATATGGCGAGGCACAAAAGCGTGTAAACGATAGGGCGCACAATGCTGAAATCTACTGAGCGGCCGTGAGTGCCTAAGAAGCGGTGGGGGTAAAGACCGATTTCTTGACACAGCCCCAGCGTTCCAGGTGTATTAATACAGTTCTATGCTTCTGTTCCATCCCCTTCATTCTCCTCACCCCGCTTTGTCAAACCGTCTATGATATCAAAACGTCTGCCTTTTTTCTTGGGGTTAATTTTCCAGGGTCAAGTTGGTATTTTTGTACTTTAAAAAATGATGTTAGTCGTCTGGCTGCATTTGCTAAGAACTATCTATAAAAATTTTGTTTTAAATGTTTTAATTGTTTATTTATAGGTATACAAATTAATGGTGTTAGTTGTTTGGGTTTATTTAATCAATGTTTACAGTACTACTCAGATAGAAAAAATACATTAAAGCTGTAGCCTACTCTTGTGGATCACGTCAGTCTTAATCAATTGATTTGAATCAACAAACCATGATGGTTAATAATGATCAAAAAACCACCAGACATCAAGAATTAATGATTGAATAAACCGAATTACTACAAATATTTCATTGATAAGATTACTTTAAATGTTGGGTATCACCTTTGAATTGAATACATTCCGATGTTGACTGAATAATCCATAACAAAATATTCTTTCAACCACAGAATTTTTTTATCATCTGTGATTTTTATTATCTATTTTAAACAGTTATTAATCCTACCTAAAGAACTGTCGACGTTTATAACACACAAACGCAACCAATCCCACAACCAAGCAAATAACCTATAATGTAATTTGGATAATTGAGGGTTTAGTTAACTTGACCTCGAATGAAAGTTTGGTCAAACTGTTATCCTTATTATTAAAAAAGTTTCTTGATTTATAACTTACTACTCTGAACAGTTTTAATTTTACAACATATTTTTAATTTTTGGTCCAATATGTTTTTAAAGTTTTTTGTAGATTTGAAATTCTTTAGCAGCCTACCACATGGGCTTCCGAAGTTAATCTTATCGAGTAACTTAATTTAATTTTGATGCAATTAAGTGTGCAATTTAGTCTTTTAAAATAAGTTACAAATTATTTTGCTCAGTATATAACATGTGGTTAGTTGCTGATATAAAATACAGTTCTGTACAGTTTAATATCTTGTTAGTAACTTGCGACTTTGGTTACAGAATTTTTCAGAAAAGGCATAATGTGCTCCTACCTTGGGGTTGGTTTGGGCGTGGCGATAGGCGCTGTAACTCTGGGTGGGGTTGGATACATATGGTACACATATTAAGTAGGACGAGCTAAAGAATACAGGGAAGCGCCAGTACAAACAGATGTTGTTAGAGTAGATACAAGGGAAACCGGGACCCTGACAAGACAGATTAGCCTTTTTCACCGACTTTTCCTCCGTCGAAACCTGGCCAAGCATCGCGTGTCAAAATTTTGTTCAACCCCGCTCTCGATATACATGACGTCGACTTTGATAGGACCACTTGGGATAGGGGCGTATCCACCCATGAAGAAGTAGCTTGTCAAACTGACTTCCCCGAGACACATTACTCCCCACTTCTTCGACTTCCGATTTGGCAACACTTCCGATAGAGCATGGGTCTATCACCACACGATCGACATATCCACGACACAAACACGACTCAACACGACACACAACATAGAGAAAAAACATTAACAACACAAACATGGTCATACACGTAGGGTTAGGCGCGTTCAAAAATCACTAGGGAGGGGACATACAACATGGTCATAACACCTGCTACATCCAGGGGGACCATCGACTGCCAAGACAACCTTGCCGCTTCAGGAGAGGTGGCACATTATTAGCTGATCCCTACCGGATCCCACCGACCGCAAGCCTGAAGCCTCGGTGACAACGGCTGGTTCTGGTACTAAGGTGAGTTCCTTTTAAAAATAATCTAAATTTGGTAATTTTACATGACAAATTCTGCCCCATTAAAGATGATTGTTACATTTTACACCATAGTTCATAAATGTTTGAAAAAAGATAGGTAATGTATTTTCCAAAGGATTTCATATTGTGCCTTGATATTATATATGTATATTCTTTTTATGAATTTATTCTAAATGTTCCTTTTGTTTATGTTGTTTGTGGATGGTTGGTTAATTCCTTACTTTATTTTCTAAAAGTGGATCGTTTCTTGATAAAAGACTGAAACAACGCTAATGTATGTTAACACCGGCAAAGACAGAATCTAGCACATCTAGCTGCGTACAAAAACTCGTAAAATGAATTAAAAATAATTTAGCAAAAGAAGGTAATAATTTCAAAAAAAGGGATTACGTAATCATCATTTATAATTTAGACAGAGAAAATGTCTCAAATTGAAAACTCATGGAAACAATTTTAAAACAAAGGTTTAAGCAAAGAACAAATTAATACTCATCTTATAATTTCACTCAGATGTTATTTTTTTTTAAATTTTACATGTAATAAGTTTATTTTTTATCATATTTGTAAATAGCATTTACATTTTACACAACTGAAGAGGAATTTAGGTTTCAATTCAAAATATATTGGCTTAAATTTAAATTTTTGTTTATTATAGATCGGAATGCCAGAAAAAGGAATTTGTAATGTCTGTTATTGAATTGTATTGTTTTGATCAATAGCATCATCATCTTTGCAAGACGTCTGCTGAGTCAAGGGTCAGCCACGATGTGACGATGGGACTTGTGAGTGTCTACAGCTATGGCCGCCCACCCAAGTGGATGTCGTGGAAGATCACGCCGCCGTCAATCAGTGGACTTCATCCAACATCAGGAGTCTACCATGAGAGTGTCCCATTGGTCTGGTGGAGAAACAGTGTCAAACGATCGGGGTATTCTACTACAAATCAAATGAATGCTCAAGAATAAACTCTAAACATGAGAAGAAAATACTCAAGAATTCAATTTTCATTTGGAAGAATCTGAACCTACCAGTGAATATGAAAACTGCGTTTGACAAAGTGTGACTTAAATGAATTCGACTGTTCAATAAAATCTTCTAGAAATGTATGTTTATCTTTGTTATTTCTACAGTATGTGAAAATTGGTTTTAAAATATAACTACCGCCTCTTTGCTATAGTGTGCCTTTAAATTTATAATCTTATAAGTTATATTTTTTTAAATTGGAAAATGAATTTTCTCTCACTAGCAAAACCATTTTAGTACGGGTGTCCAAATATATAATAACACTGGAAAGGGAAAAGAGAGTTGATTTTGATGATCAGCTTAAATATTTAAGTTATGGATTATCCATTTTGCCGAGAATATCTTATTAAACATACTGTCAATTACATTCACTGCTGCTACTTTACTAAGCAAATAAATTTACAATTCGGTCTTTTACTAGGTAGAGGAACCTTAAAAAAATTGAAATAAATTACTGAAAGCAAAAAAATAGCAATTGTTATTTGTTAAAAATGAAATAGTATAACAAATCCTTTAAACAAAAATTCAAAGGTCTCTAGATCCTAACACTTTTTAGCATGTATGTTTATCTATACTATATGCGTCCGTTAACTCGATAACTTGAGTAAAAAACATCCGATTTCAATGAAATTTGGCACAAACGTATAAAGAAAAATTCGTGACTTTAAGTTAGAAAACTAGAAAGACCAGAAACGAGAAAGATCGGACCATGGGAAGGGGGTTTTATGGGGGTTTTAAATTTTCCAAAATTAGTTTTTTGAATTTTTTACCCTAAAATAAAAAAAACTCAATTTTGGTTTTGACCATTTTATAGAGCTTAAAAAAACAAATAATTTGGTATTTTGAATTATTAACCTGGGTTAAGTGGTTGCGGAGAAAACCCAAAAAACGTGTTCATAAAATCTCCCATGTTAATCTTATGGGAAAAAGGGTTTTAGCATTTCCACAGTTAATTTTACTGTAAACCGGACATTTGCCAATACCAATCGGTTCAGCTCTACAAAAAATCATTTTTGTGTTTAAATTGTGATTCTACGTCCATGTGTTCAGAGATATTCAAAGTGCTAAACACAGTACGTTGCCCAATGTTATTCTTAAGGAGGATAAGACAAATTGTATATCTCGCTTATTTATCAACTTATCTTTACGAAACTTGGTATATTGCTTCACATCGTTGTGGTCTATTGATATTTACGTTAAAAAACCTTTTTTGCCTATAGTTCCCGTAGCAGCAAACCTGCGTACTCAGCCCCCATGTTATTCTTATGGAGAATAAGTAACGTGTTATCTCCCTTAATTATGAACATTAATTAATTAAATTTGGTATGTGGCTATACCTACTTGAGTTATATTGATATTTATATAAAACCCAATTTTTTGTGTTCCTTGCTTCAGCAAACCTTCATACTCAGCCGCCATGTTATTCTTATCGAGAAATTAAAATGTCATAAATCGATTATTTATGAATGTATATTGATGAAACTTGGTATGTGGCTTTATGTGGTATTAAGATACATATATATGCATTGGAAATTCACTAAGGACGCAGGTTTGATGCTACGGGGGTATTTATATGTTAACATTGTCTCAAGTTAATGTAAAGTAGAAGGTAGAATCAAAAAGTTAGGAGGAGATCTATTACAGCCAACTCACAGAAACGTTCCGCGGGGACGATATAAAGGCCCGATAAATGTTCTGTATGGCCTACTCAATGAAATATGTCGTTTTTTATCAGATGGACCTGCACTAATCCATTCAATAACACTCGTACAAAAACACTGCTATTGAGATAAATATAAAGAATAACTTTTAACTTTAACTAGGTTATCGAGGAGTACCCCGAAGCCAAGCCCGGTTCAAGCTCCGTCTCCGGTAGTTTCACCGGATGAAAGGAACGTGGCTATGGCTCAGGAAAAGGTCGAGGAGGAACTGCAGAGGATGCGGGACACTCTACTCAAAATGTCCGCCGCGGTCGCGAAGCAGAAGAACGTGTCGATGGGCATCAAGAACGGGATAGTAACCCTTGATGCATCCCTTGATGTCTTTGACTCGATGCTCGGTCTCTGGAAGGCATCGCTAAGGCGGCTCAGGCTTTTGGAGGAGAAGCAGAGGCAAGCTCCACTTCCATCTTCGGAGTCTGGGGCGCCTGGTGGTGGTGCCAAGAGATCGGTGACTAGCCCTCCTGCGGAACAGCAAACGGAGAAGAGACCGGACGTCAAGAACAGGACCGTCCACGTGGAGAGGAACGGAGAAGAAGCCACCACTGCATCTGCGGACAGGGAGGGTTTTAATCAGGTCCTCTCCAAGAAGCAGAGGAGGAAGCTTCGGGCGGAGGTCAAAGCCCAGAAGAAGCGGGAAGAGGCGGAAAACTCGCTTCCCAGGCACCCAGCCAAAAGAAGGAGAAGCCAAAGAAGACTCGGCCTAGAAAGACCAGGAACCAGGTGGTCCTGATCAATCCGACCACCTGCAAGACCTACTTGGAGATTCTCGGATTGATGAAGAGTGAGGTAACGCCAGAGGACTCCGGAACTGTGGTTCGGCAGATCCGGAAGACGGAGGCCGGGGGGGTTCTCCTTGAGCTCTCGAAGTGTGACGACCGGGGGAAACTACAGGAAGCACTTCAGAGAGCGATAGGGGACAAGGGCGAGGTCCGCTCCATCATCCCGAAAGTGAGGGTAGAGATCTTGGATCTAGACGCCCTGGCTTCGGAGGCCGATGTCATTCCGATGTCATTGCGGCTATCGCAAGAGACCTTCCGACAATCTCCGGCGTGCCTAAGGTCACCCTGTTCTCGCCGAACAAGCGGGAGCAGAGGAAGGCTGTCGTTGAGTTGGAAGAGAAAGACGGGCTTCTCCTTCTTCGGTCTGGGAAGATCGGCTGGATCGTCTGCCAAGTTCGGCAGCACCTCGAGGTGGAACGCTGTTTTCGGTGCCTCGGGAACGGCCACACGCGTCGGAGTTGCTCCGGGCCCGACCGCGGCAACAATTGTTGGAAGTACGGTAGCGGCGAACATAAGGCCGCTGCTTGCACTGCAGCAGCTTCCTGCGTTCTCTGCACAAGTACACCCGGAGCGTCCGTGGACCACATTCTGAGCTCAGGGGCATGCAGGGCTTTCAGGAAAGCCCTAGACGCTAAGAGGGCTCGATCTGCCGCGAAATGATCCGTTTCGTCCAGGCAAACCTGCAGCGGAGTCGCTTAGCTGACGCCATTCTTGAGCAGCTTGGGTGTGAGGTCAAATCCCAGATCGTGATCGTCAGCGAGCCCTACCGGATCAAAACCAGTCCATCTTGGTTTTATGACCGGCTTGGCACCGCGGCTCTCAGGATTCTGGACAGTCGGGGGATCCAGGTGTTGGGTCACGGATCCGGTGTCGGTTACGTCTGGGTGAGACTTCGGCGAGTCAACTTATACAGTGTCTACCTCTCTCCCAACTATTCCGCCGAGGAGTACCGGGAGAGGCTGGAGGGCCTGGAAGACAGTCTTCAGGGTGTCTCGGGGGGCGTAATGGGCGTAATAGTGGCTGGGGACTTCAACGTGCGTGCCGTTGAGTGGGGCATGCCAGTACCTAACGCCCGGGGGAGACGAATCTTGGAGATGGCCTCGAACAGAGGGAAGTGGCGAACAGAGGGGACACGCCGACATACCGAAGACCTAGTTTTGGTGAATCCAAACCAGACGTCACGCTGGTATCGGCAGGGTTGTTTCCTCTGGTAGCGGAGTGGAGGTGATGGACGTGTACACGGCCAGTGACCACGACTTCATCTCTTTCAATCTGGAATAAAACGGGTTGTCTCGTCGATGCAGTACCCGAAACCCAATTGGCTGGAATCCGGCCAAACTGGACAGGGGAAATTCGTCGAGCGGCTCAGTCGTAGCCCCGAGGCCGGTTTGACGGAGCGCTTTGACTCCGCTGAGCGAGATCGGGTCGAAGCTCTCGTGGGTTCCACAATGCAGCTGATCGAGCGTGCATGCGACTCGTCAATGCCTCAGAAAAAACCTGTCCGGGGTCGTCGCCACGGGTACTGGTGGACGGACGAAATCGCGGAGCTCAAGAAAACTGCACTGATGCTTCGCAGAAGAGCGCAGAGAACTCAAAACCGACCGGAGGCTTTGGCCAGGTCGGCAGAGCACAATACTGCGAAAAGAGCTATTGCCGGTGCAATTCGCCTGAGCAAGGCTCGCTGCTGGAAGGAGCTGTGCCGGGACGTGGACTCCGATCCATGGGAAAAAGGGTACAAGCTCGTCACGAGAAAGCTCGGGGAAAGGGGGCCAGCAGTGCGTCTATGCCTGCTGGCATGGTCACGGCCATCGTCGATGCTCTCTTCCCAAGTCACCCTGTGAGGCGGGAGGAGAGAGTAACGGGGCCGGTGCCTGATGTTCCTTTGTTCACGGAACAGGAGCTCGTGGCAGCGTCGTCTGCCATGCACAATAACAGAGCTCCAGGCCCTAATGGCATTCCGGTTGAGGCTCTGAAGGTTGTGGTGGGAAGTCACCCACATCTGCTGCTGCGCATGTTCAACGCGTGTTTGGCGGCGGGTTTGTTTCCGTCACGCTGGAAGACAGCTAGACTGGCGCTCATCAGCAAAGGCAAAGGTGACCCGGAGTCCCCGTCGGCATACAGACCACTCTGTATGTTGGACACGGCGGGTAAACTCTTTGAGAGGTTGCTGAAAAGTTGAGGTTGGCCGTCGAAGCCGCTTGGGACCTGTCCCCTCGGCAGCACGACTTTCAGAAGGGCCACTCAACCTTGAATGTCGTGGCTGAAGTCCTGGGCGCCGTCCAGCGGGCTGACACGGCCTGCCATCAGGCCAGGCCGATCGTGCTGCTGGTCACCCTGGACGTTAAAAACGCTTTTAACTCAGCCCGTTGGGTGGAAATGCTCAAGGCGTTGCAGCGGGACTTCAGGGTACCCGAATATCTCTTGGTCGTGGTACAGGACTACCTGAAGGAGCGCAGGCTGCTATATAGCACAGAATCAGGGGTCCGTTCCAAAGTGGTCACCGCCGGCGTGGCGCAAGGGCCGATCCTTGGTCCTGACCTTTGGAACGTAGCATATGACAGAGTGCTTCGCCTCGAGATGTCACCACAAGCCTATCTTGTAGGCTACGCAGACGATGTAGCCACGGTCAGCACGGCTCGGAATCCGGAGGTGGCACAGCTTCGCCTCAACCAGGTGATGTCTCGGGTCAACAGATGGATGAGCGGTCATGGACTTGAGCTGGCGGTCGCCAAGACCGAGATCGTCATGCTCACATGACGGAGGATCCAAACAGTAATCCCTATGACTTTTGGTGACGTGGAGGTCCAGACGAAGACTGCGGCGAAGTATCTGGGAGTGGTGCCCGACCGCCGCCTCACATGGTGGGAGCACATCCAGGTGGTTTGCAACAAGGCGACGAGGGTTGTTCTGTCACTCAGCAGATTGATGGGGAACGTCGGAGGCCCGAGGTTCAGCAAGAGGCGACTTCTTATGTCCACCGTCAATGCCACTCTCCTGTACGGCGCAGAAGTGTGGGCGGTTGCCATGAGAGTCAAAAAACACAGCAAGAGAATTCTCTCCGTTCAGCGCAGGGTGGCTCTTAGGGTTGCCTGTGCGTATCGCACTGTGTCTGGACTGGCTGTAATGGTTGTGGCTGGAGTGTTTCCCCTCGATCTGCTCGCCGCTGAGAGGCAGAACATCTTTCGCCGTGCCCCTGATCTCGGAAGAGACCAAGCTGCTGCGGAAGCCAGACTCGAAACTCTGCGAGTTTGGCAGGAGCAGTGGGACGGTGGACTGGAAGGGCGATGGACGTCTCGTCTCATCAGAAACATAAGCCCGTGGTTGAGCCGTGCCTTTGGGGAAATTGACTTTTTCCTGTGTCAATTCCTGACGGGCCACGGGTACTTCAGGGAATACCTTTTCCGCATGGGGAAGGTGAGGTTACCTCAGTGTAGTTACTGCCCGGAGGAGGTATATGATGCTCATCATACTTTCTTCCGGTGCAGTCGTTTCACTGAAGACAGGAGGAGGCTCGTCTCTGCTGTCGGCGATCTGTCCCCGGACATCGTGGTGGGGGAGATGCTTGGAAATGAAGACTCCTGGAGAGCGGTTGCGCTCTTCGTGCAATCCATTCTTTGGGGAAAGCGAGACGAGGGATGCTTAGGTGACCTCTAAGTTTCCCGAAACGGAGACGTGACCCGCCTGGGCGCAAGACACGCGGGCCAGTGCCGAAGTTGTCCGATAAGGGTTCCGGCCTGGTTTTTCCCCGCGGCTCCGTAGGAGGTTTATTGGGAATACCTCGTAAGAGGGAGTCCCACACTGTTCCTTTGGGTTCGCGCATAAAGCGTTCCTCCTACGTAAAAAAAATTATAATAATAAAAACTTAAGAATGTAGTTTTTAGAATATTGTTATTTACAAAGCAAATATAAAAATGTCAAGCACGTCCTAACAAAGCAGGTTCTCTCGGATGTTATTATTATGTTACGTTAAGTAGAAACCCAAAGCTACGATGCGATCCATTACATATAACTTCACAGAAGTGTTCCGTGGAGACTGATAAGGGCAGGCGAAATGTTCTGCACTCCACAAACTTGACACTTTACCACAGTTACTTTCACAAATTGTCGTGCAATACATTTTACGAAACCCCAGGAGGTGAATGAAACTGACAAGAACAACCAAAGGCATTAACATAAGGATTTTGTCGTATAGTCGTATATGTTTTGTTATATATTATTTGTGGTTTTTTTACCAAATTTAGATGCCAATTCAAATATTTACGTCATGATAGGGAACGGTAGTAGTATTAGAGTGTGATATAGAAAATAAATCAAACCATTTTTTATTTTACTAAATTTGCTAAATTTGGATTAGATCCGAACAGTAATTAGCAAACAGAAAATAGTATGACAGATAATTGTCATATCTTACACGAACCGAAATCCGGCCTTGAGTAAGGACATTTCTTACATAAAATACATGTTAGTTTTGTATTAAAGTGTAATGAAAAATGCCCCAAAGTAATTAGATTTCATTGAGATGTTGTGGTAATGGTCATACACATTTTGCTTGTGAATTATATTTGTCAACTGTAATACAACTAAAGGAGTCATGGGTTAAGTGTAAAGTATACAGTTATTATGGATTACCAGACCTTAAAAGTTGCACTCTGCATGAATGAATGTAGAACTACAATCAAAGGGAAAGTGCTACCATAGAATAACAATTAACAAATTAGTTATACGGAAGGAATTATTTTATTTTCAAATTTTGGGAAAATGTTGGTCAAAAACAAAAAAGTTCTTGAAATTGCATTTTTTATAAGCAGTAATATAATAAGACATATATATACACACACATATACAGGGTGAATCTCGTAAGTTGTCCAGTATTGATTTCAGACAAACCGTTGGTCCTACGATGATGAAATAAAATTATTTCCCACTAAACCAACCCCAAGGAATAACGTAAAAATATTTTTAACGATTTTTAAATACAGGGTGTACCAGAAACTGAGGGTCACTAGTCCGAATCTACGAAATATCAAATACAAACGTATATCATGATATACATCAAATTAAAGCTCTTTTCAATCCAAACCATTTGGCGGAATCGGATTTTGATTATTATTGATTCATTTCAAAATGGCGGCTGTTTTTGTGAAAAAATTAGTATTTTTTTGAATACCCTGTATTTTTCTTAAAAATGCAGATATCTTGATTCTGATTCAAATATCGCATTCCTTATGAGCTAAGCTTTATTTTGATATGCAACACTTCAATATTATCTCAAAAACAAAAAGTTTCAAAAATATAAGTTTTTGAAAATATGTACATAGCCAAAACTCAAAAATTTCAAATAGCACCATATGTCAAATAGCATATCATTTTAAAGGTATTGCAATTCTAAGAAACTTTCAAATTTAAAACTTATGCGTATCTATTTTGGTTTTCGAGTTATCAACAAAAAACATGTTTTTCCACATTAAAACGCATGTTATTTGTTAAACATGGTGGTAATAGAACTATGGTCCAGCCTTTACCACCATGTTTAACAAATAACATGTGTTTTAATGTGGGAAAACATGTTTTTTGTTGATAACTCGAAAACCAAAATAGATACGCATAAGGTTTAAATTTGAAAGTTTCTTAGAATTGCAATACCTTTAAAATGATATGCTATTTGACATATGGTGCTATTTGAAATTTTTGAGTTTTGGCTATGTACATATTTTCAAAAACTGATATTTTTGAAACTTTTTGTTTTTGAGATAATATTGAAGTGTTGCATATCAAAATAAAGCTTAGCTCATAAGGAATGCGATATTTGAATCAGAATCAAGATATCTGCATTTTTAAGAAAAATACAGGGTATTCAAAAAAATACTAATTTTTTCACAAAAACAGCCGCCATTTTGAAATGAATCAATAATAATCAAAATCCGATTCCGCCAAATGGTTTGGATTGAAAAGAGCTTTAATTTGATGTATATCATGATATACGTTTGTATTTGATATTTCGTAGATTCGGACTAGTGACCCTCAGTTTCTGGTACACCCTGTATTTAAAAATCGTTAAAAATATTTTTACGTTATTCCTTGGGGTTGGTTTAGTGGGAAATAATTTTATTTCATCATCGTAGGACCAACCGTTTGTCTGAAATCAATACTGGACAACTTACGAGATTCACCCTGTATATATATATATATATATATATATATATATATATATATATATATATATATAAGTAGTATAGCTCACTTTACTACGAGTAAAAAATGTGAACTGATAAATCAAAGTATTTTGGTTAGGGAAATACAAGTAGGGTATTCCATAAATGTAATATTTTTCACTAAACTGCTATTTAAAATGATAAACATACATTTTTCTAGCAACATTCGTTATCTATTATAGCGTTTACAAATAAAATGTAACATTCCAAAAGTTTACTTTTGAACATTTTTTAGATTTGCACTTGTTATCAGTTTCTTTAACAATTTGTATGGAGAAAAAGGATAAACAAAATCAAGTTAATCCTCGAGGACGTTTTATTGAAAAACGATTTTATTTATTGAATCTTGGTAAAACAATCTTAAATCTTCTTATACCAATGTAATCTGATATGTAAGATATCTAACGTAATCTACACGCTGTATGTGCATAATTTCTTTCAAAGGAATCTGAACTACCAACCATTTAAATTCAGCTCGTCACAGGACTTGGCAACGAAAACAAATAAAGTTTTAGTTAATGAGTTGTATTTTTTTAATTTTGCTTAGGTTATCTTTATACCAACGAGGGCCAAATGACAATTTGTATTTATTTAGTTTTGTAAGATCTTAAGCCTAAAACCTGCCTTTTAAGGGATGGAAGTAGACGCTTTGCTGGCGCAAAAGATTACAACAAATTGTAGAGTTAACTACTATACAAGTAATAAATATCTCAGAATTTACAATATACGTGGTCCCTGTGTAGCAAAATCTTGACTTCTTCATTTGATTTAATTGTGAGCACTATCGCTAACGTTTTTAGCCATCGGAACCTCGTATTCAGTTTGCCCTGTGCGCCCAAGTGAAATTCTGGCAAAACTAGTGTACCTGTCACTTTATGCCCCAATTTAAAGCCTTCACAAGGTTCTAAGGGTTTGCTTTTGCAGGTTCAATCTGTAGATGAACCTCCCATTACGAGGCGAGCGGTCTAAAAACTTCGCTAAACTTACCAACCAAATGGTTGTTTAAGGAGATCTCATATATGGTCATGGAATTAGGCTTGGAAAATAATGAAAGTTTCAGATAGATTTATTTCGTAAATAAAAAAAAAAAAAAAAATATTAACTTACGGGTGCTAGTAAACAGGGTATTACCATTTCTAAGCTTTTTATAATAAAAAATCACACAATTACAATTAGATTATTACAAAAAATTTAATAATATTAAAAAATTCTATAATGTTTTTTATATTAATTGGCCAAAACATCTTTTGCTTACTAGCTGACTACCCGTGCCTCGCACAAATATTTCATAAAAAAAAAACAGCTGATTAGAATTCCTGCTACATTTACATCTGTTCCGATCTATTAAACCTATTGTCAATAAGAATATCATTGTAGCTCTAAGGGCGACTAAGGCGGAACACTATGAGATTGCCAAAGTGGGAATATGCATATATGAAGCCCAGATAAATTATCTACCTACATGCAAATTTTCAGCTCGACTGTTAAGTATTTTTTACGTTAAAACGGAACATACAAGTCGACAGACTGAAAGACACCCCCTTTCTTTTATAAAAGTATAGTATTTAACGAATTATATTGTTTAAAATAAAATCGTTGCAACCTTGATAGGGTCATTGAAAAAATGGATGCACAAGAAACAATAATTCTAAATTTGGTCTAAACTCAGCTGATATACGAGTTTATTCTCACAATTGTTTCCCCTGAGCAAAACATTTTATTAGGAATAGAGAAAATTGGATGTGTCATTCAACAAGCTAAAGATTTTCTTTTCAGATTTTACTTTTCAAGCGACATCATTGATCCGCCACGTACAGGAAAATTCTCAAGAGTTCATTGAAGGGAACAAACCTGTAGACGAAACGGGTGCATTGCCAAGCGAACATTTGCTAGTGTAACTAATAAGTAACTTAACCTAACCGCCGCAGAGTGCTATACAACGAGAGTTTAAAGTAGCCCTTGCACGATTGTGAACAGCTTTCTGCGGTGGTTAGTATTGGCATAAACGTAGCTTAACTACTACAGAGAATTACAGAAGTCTGGTTAATAGGGTTAATGTTCAGTAAAAAAACTAACTGTTATTATATAATTATCTGAGATTGAATATTTTGATAATCTAAGATAATGCGATCAGTAGTAAGAGTAGTGCTTGCAAGGTAGGGCTCAGATGAATTTGTAATCTGCCAGTCGCATCTGATTGCATTGGCTTTGAACAAAGCACAGCTGACTAAGACTGATAAATCCTTTGTATGACGTCGAAACTCAAATTGGAATTCAAAATGGTTTGGTATTGTTTAAGTGTTAAATAGTTAGTAACAATTTCCATGTAACATGTAGTACCGTTGTTAAATATATACAATAATCGATTTTAATGGCAATGTTTATTAATAAAGTATTAAAAGAAAGCCTAAACGAGAGTTTATTATTATTTATCAATTTATTGCGTTTTGAGAAGCATTCTAGTTATTATTGTATTTAGATAATTTTTAACAAAGCATCTGACATCATTTGATTATAATACATTATTATGAACTGGTTATAAAACATTAGAGCGAATCATGTTTATAATCTTGGTAATCACGGGGTGATGATTAATTTCCATAAATACTGGTATTTGGTTTCATAAGCATATTATTTAGAAATTTTTGAGAACATTTATCGACTTATTGTAGTATAGTAAACAAGCAAATATTTCCCTTCAGGATGGTACGGAGCTTTTGCTTATACTACGATACTATTGGACTTTCATCTCCAAAAAAATTAATAAAAGTTAAATGGAATATTATGTATTGGTACATAGTTATAAGATTGGTAAATTGAAATGCTTGATTATTTAGTTGTTTACTAGAAACAAAGCCCGTTGTACAAAAAAAACCAACAAAAATACCCCCGTCGCAGCAAACCTGCGTACTCAGCGAATTTCCAATGCATAATATATGTCTTAATACCACATAAAGCCGCAAACCAAGTTTCATAAAAATATATTCACATATAAGCGATTTTAATTTTTCTCTATAAGAATAACATTGGTAATGAGTACGTAGGTTTGCTGAAACAAGGAACAGAAACAATTGGTTTTTATGGAAATATAAATAAAATTTAACTAGGCGAAGCCACATACTAAGTTTCATCAATATTCAATCATAAATAAGTGCTATATAACATTCTAGTTATTCTCCATAAGAATAACATGGGGCTGAGAAAGCAGGTTTGCTGCAACAAGGAACAGAAAAATGGGTTTTTATATAATTATCAAATATAACTCAACCAAGTGAAGCTACATACTAAGTTTTATTAATTTATGTTCATAATTAAGGGAGTCATTACATTTGACTTATTCTCCATAAGAATAACATGGGGGCTGAGTACGCAGGTTTGCTGCTACGGGAATAATCAACAAAAAATCAAATTTTTGTGCAAATATCAATATACCAGTACTATGTGAAGCCACGTACCAAGTTTCATCAACATACATTCATAAATAATCGAGATACCAAATTTTATTTATTCTCCATAAGGATAGCATTGGACAACGAACTGTGTTTAGCACTTTGAATATCTCTGCAACGGTTGGGCGTAGAATCACAATTTAAACACCAAATTGATTGTTTTGTGGAACTGAACAGATTGGTAAAAGCAAATGGGAAGTTTACATTAAAATAAACTGAGGAAAAGCCAAAAACCTTTTTCCCATAAGATTAACATGGGAGATTTTATGAGCAGGTTTTTTTTGTATTTTCTCCGCAACCACTTAACCTAGGTTAATAATTCAAGATACTAAATTATTTGTTTTTTAAGCTATATACATGGTCAAAACCAAAATTAAGTTTTTTAAAAATTGTAGGGTGAAAAATGCAAAAAACTGATTTTTGGAAAATTTAAAACCCCCATAAACCCCCCTTCCCATGGTCCGATTTTTCTGGTTTTCGAACTTAAAATCATGAATGTCATTTTACACATTTGAGCCAAATTTCATCAAAATCGGACGTTTTTTACTCAAGTTATCGTGTTAACGGACACACACACATATATATATATATATATATATATATATATATATATATATATATTAATTAAGATTGAGTTGATCCCCGAAAATTACAATCTACTTGTTGGTCTCTGTTGTATATAAACGTATTACTTGTGGTACATTATAAGTTTGGAACAATTACACATGCATGTGGCTCTCTAATCTAAAAAAACTTACCTTTTATTGGTTTATATATTCACTGAAAACTTACACATGTATGTGGCTCTCAGACTGATATAAACTTATTACTTGTGGTACACTATAGTTTTGGAACAATCGGATATGCCTGTGGCTCTCTAATCTATATCAACTTATCTTTTGTTGGTTTATATATTCACTGAAAACTTACACTTGTATGTGGCTCTCTGACTGATAAACCGATCATCAGTTGGTATATACATTCTTTAAAAAATTGCATGGACTTGTTGCTCTGTAGCTAAATAAAAGCCATCGCTTGTTCCTTTGATGTTTGATATATTCTTATCGCCAAATTTCCTACACATGATGTTTGGAAAGCTGAGAAATAAATTGAAATGGGAATTAGCCGCGGCCTACGATAAATAACTGAGCCATGCTCGAAGGTCTTTGAATGGAATTTTCCTGAACTCTCTATCTATATTGGCTTCCTCACCATGTACATAGTATATGCAAAAAAGTATTGCTCTCATTAATATTTTCAAATTTCAGTTAGTTGTAGAATTATTTGTTTTGGTGTTCTCTAAACCCGAAAAATTGGTTTTGAAGTTATGTCAGTCTGACCAAACAAACCCAGGGACCACAACAAAGCCCTGAATTAAATACGATTTGCAATGTAGAAACTAATCCACAACATCTCCAGGCGTTGCCATTGTTTTATACTAAAAGGGGTTTTAAAATGTTTTGAAACCACAAAAAAATTGTACAAAAACAATTTCTCAAAAACGGCTATACTGATTTTGATTACAATTTTGTGATTTATAAGTTTTTATAAGCTCTATAATCTCTAACTAAATGGCTTCACCTGGTTTTCTGGATAAATTTCTAAGATTCATAGTAGTAAGGGCGGCCACCTTGGCCCCAACACGGGCTCTTATGGAGGATAAAATAGCATGGACTCTTATGGAGAATAGAATAACATAGGCTCTTATGGGGGGAATAGAATAACATAGACTCTTATGGAGAATAGAATTGGGGTGTAATTACTACCCTCTGCGGTTGTTCTGCTACCCTCTGTGGAAAATATCTATCTCTTACATCCTTTTATGTTCAATCATCTACCCTCTGTGGTTAACTATTTAACCCTCGTGTCCTGTTGTTGTTAACCATCTAGCCTTCTGTGGTAATTATTTGACCTACGTTTCCTTCTACATATCTAACCCTCACGTCCTTCTGTTGTTAATCAGCTAAACCTCGCATCCTTCTAAATCCTTCAATCCCTTCTGCAAATCTAACTCCAGCTTCTTGTCTCGCAGTCTAGTGTATTTGACGAATCGTGACCATTTAAAATACAAATCTGTAATTGGTCGGG
Source organism: Allygus modestus (assembly GCA_963675035.1). Classification (NCBI taxonomy): domain Eukaryota; kingdom Metazoa; phylum Arthropoda; class Insecta; order Hemiptera; family Cicadellidae; genus Allygus; species Allygus modestus. The sequence continues at coordinate 27,768,396 of OY776114.1, forward strand.
ATAAAAATGCATTCCATTGGTTGTAATTCGCGTTCTGTGTTCTGATTGGTAGTTACTTTTAGCGCTCTTTATTCGCAAGCGTTAACTTCACTCTACCCCTTGCGTTCGCACTAGTCAGAAGTCCCTGCGCTACTCCGGTTGTTGATTTTGCACTTGTGCAAATATAAACTTACATTTGATTATAATTATTTTTAGAGTTCTTGTATTGTAGTAATTTTAATTCTCCTGTATTGTAGTAATTTTGCGTGCTTAGTGACCTGGCTATACCTGACTAACATATCCTTACACCGAAAATCTCACTTTCTATTCTTGTTCTTAAATACAGTAGACTCACATGGTTAGAGCAGTTCTCAGCTAGAGTATTGTTTGCTACCTCTATTACCTTAACTTTCATCATAACTGAACCTGTAGCTCTGCTTTGACTTGTGTAGTTTTTGTGTTAGTATTTTTTGACTTGTATAGTTATACATACGTACAGTGCTCTCCTACATACTATTTACCTCTAAACATAGGCTCTATTACCTCAATCTGCTCCAGTCGTAACACTGATCAGGCGTGTTTTATGCTGCTTCTGCGTAATCGTTAAGTGTTATCTTGTACAAATTATTATTGTCTTGTTGATTCTGCGCTCTCAATTTTAATTTAATTATATCTGTGAGCTTGGCTCTGGTTGATGTATTTGATCTTTTTAAGCGTAAGAAATTTGTATATTACAGTTTAGATTGTTTTCTCAGTTTTCAGTATTTAATTCTCTGTTAAAGGATGGAAGTTTCTAACATTAAAAAGATTTCTCAAAACCCAGTAAATGTAATTGGTACCTCTGAAACCTATGTTAAACACTTCAGGTTGTACAGACTGGAAACTGTTTTCAAATTCACTAAACCGCCAAGAGGTATCTCTGAGTTTGATTGTATTCGTAAAGATTTTAATCAAATTGTTGAAAATCTAAAGCCGACACTGTACCTACCAACTATTTTGGATTTAAATTAGAGTCTATAAGTTTAAAAAGTGCTGAACCCGGGAACGTAGCTTTGAGAACTGTCTCTGAAGTTAGTGGTGATGTTCTTTGGGATATTTTTGGGGGCATCATTCAAAGTAACTCTGATTATATTACATCTAGCGACACGTTTGGAATTGACGTTACGAGGGTAAAAGGCATCACATGCCGTCTTTGCAACCGCTTCTTCAAAAATGAGCGGTGTTTAATAGCCCATCATGGGCAAGTATGTAAATCTATAAAACTCTGCCGCGATTGTAAGAAAATATTTTTTTCATTAAAACGTAAGACAGCTCATGTATGTGGAGACGTTTATTGTAAACTCTCTGATGCGTTCAAAGAGCCCGCACATCAGTGTTTCATGAGGGTAGATAGGAGAACTCCGAAATACCAAGATTTTCTTTTCATATTTTTTACTTTGAAACAAGATAGGATGAGTCTCTTCCCCCAGATCCTGATAAAAAAGTTCATAAAGTTAACTTGTGCGTCTCACAACAGTACTGTTTTAAATGTATCAACGGGTGAGTGTCAAAATTGTTCTGAGAGGCAAAGAGTCTTTGAAAAAGAACCAGTAAAGCAATTCATGGACTATGCACGGTAATGGAAGTTCGAAAGAAATTTAAAGATGTATGTGTGATTGCCCACTACGGGTAAGGTTTTGATTTCCAATTTATTCTACAGTACACCATGGAAGAAACTAAATTCACACCAAAAATAACTCCTCGGGGAACCAAAGCTATTTTGATTGAAGTAGCCAACGTAAGATTTGTTGACTCACTTAGCTACTTCTCAATGGCCCTCGCTGCACTCCCTAAAGCCTTTGACCTTCCTCTTGAGAAAAAGAAAGGTTATTTCCTGCATCTTTTTAACACTCAATCAAAATTATGTAGGCCTGATGCCTGACAAAAAGTATTATTCCCCAGAGTCAATGTTTGAAAAATGCTTCAAAGACTTTGAGACATTGAACCAAAGCTACGATGAACGAGACGTTGAAGAATATGTGTTTGATTTTAAAAAATAAATCTTGGAGTATTGTATTTCAGACGTGGAGATTTTAGCTCAAGCGTGTATAAAATTTAGAGCCTTGCTTCTTGAACAATATAACGTAGACCCGTTCCTCGAAGCTATGACAATCGCCAGTGCATGTAACTTAGCTTTTCGCCGTAAATTTCTAAAACCAAACACAATAGGTTTGATTCCTAAAACGGGTACAGACTGACAAACAATCAATGATCAGTTGCTTTACAGTGGTTGACATGGGAAGAGGAGATACGTGGATTGAGGATTGAGCACGCGGGCCGAGGTAAATAAGTAAAATTTATTGAAATGAAAGTTGATAGGTTTGACAGTGAGAGAATTTGAGTTTCACGGGTGTAATTGAAACGGGTGTCCAAAATGTTATCCATACAGCAGAGAAGAACCTCTGCAGCACGATCCTTCAGACAGTTGCCATCCCCGGAACGAAAGAACCAAGTCCAAAATTTACAAACTGAATAGTTATGAGGTTGTAGAGATGTGGAAATGTGAATTTAATAAATTTAAGAAAAATAATAAACTAAATCACTTGAACCAACTATCCATTCTAAACACACTTCCACTCAATCCTAGAGATTCCTTTTTTGGAGGTAGGACAGGTAATACTAAAACATATCATAAATGTGAAGAGAGAGAAACGATACAGTATGTTGATGTTTGCTCCCTTTATCCGTTTGTAAATAAATATTGTAAGTACCCCGTTGGACACCCTATCATTTACGTTGGAAACGAGTGTCGAGAGAGAGGTCTTGAAGTAGAGGGATTGTTGAAATATAAGATTCTACCTCCTTACAACTTTTATCATCCCGTACTTCCCGCTAAAATGAATAAGAAATAGATGTTTGTATTGTGTAGAACTTGTGGGGAGACTTTAAACCAAGGGGAATGTTTTCATGAGAGTGAGGAAAGAGCGTTAGTTGGGACCTGGAAAATGGATGAGATTAGAAAAGCTGTAGAAAAGGGCTATGTGATTTTGGACATGTACGAGTTGTGGGAGTACGAAGTCGCCACATATGAAAACGGAGATTTGTTTACAGATTTTATAAATACATTTTTGAAAGTAAAGCAGGAAGCTTCAGGCTATCTATCCTAGCTGGTGTAAGACAGAGGAGGATAAAGATAAAATTGATAAAAACGGGGGACTTAGATCAGTAACCAAATAAATGTTAAATTAATTCTGGGGCAAGTTTGGTCAAAGAGAAAACATGAAAAAAACTTCAATCGTCAGAGACTCTAAAGAATTATTCAAGTTGGTAACTCAACCAGAAGTAAATGTAAAGAATGCTGAAGTAATAAACCAAGAAGTTTTGCTAGTTAATTGAATCAAATACATAAGAACGTTTCGAACCTAGAATCCTCTCAATAGGATCTCTTAGATGACTGTGCATCTCTTGTAGGACCGTATGAAAAAAATATGGTGGTTTTAAGTGAGGAGCTCTATCCAACATTTTCAGCCTGATTCCTTTGGTTAGAGGGCTTTAAAATGTTTTACGAATTAAAATTCTGAAAACAGAAGCGGGGCTACACTTGAAAAAGTTGCTCACCTCCGTCGTTTTCAGGCCCGTCAATGTGTAGCCTATAAGACAAAAATAGAACCGCTGCAAAGGAAACATTTCTTGATCCCCGGTTCAAAAAGGATGGGTTTGGTTTAGATTCAAACGCAGAAATTGCCCAACAGTGGGTAAGTAGTACGCTTTTACAACTATAGAGATATTTTACAACTATTAAAGTCAGGGCCGGATTAAGGCCTAGGTTCAACCTGTGGTGCCCCTAACAGTTTTCCACTCAGGCTGCTGACCATTTTAAATAGGCCTATGTCATTAAATCATTAAATTATAGTCCAAGACGCCGACGCAACTAGGGCGTATTTTAAGGCGAATATAAGTGAAGTGAGTTTGTTTTACTCTGTTTGATATGTGGGTTTTGTGTGCCACGGGCGCCTAAGCGTGCGGGCATGCCTAGCCTATGCTTAAATCCGGCCCTGGTAACATTAATTTTAGACTTTTTAAAAGTAAAGTTTAATATGATTATAAGATATGTTTAAAATGTGCCAATATAAGAACATCAACTGATTTGTCCAATCTCCTTCTAAAATACAAATTTTATATCAAAATCTAAATTTTCTTCTAACGGTTTATAAACGCTCTTCTGATCGCATACATTTAAAAGAGGATCACACTTACAATTATGTAAAATCAAATAAGTAAGTATGATTATTTTTATTGTAGGTGGTTGACGAGTTTTCAGCCATTATGAAACAGCAGTCCAAAGACCAATAATAAATAGGGCTGAATAAATACCAAATGATGGATATGACCTGTGAGTGTGCTTGGATACAAAAGGAGCAGAGATAAGCTAGTTAATATTTCATATTCCTTCTTTTATTGATATACTAGCTTTTACTCGCAGGCTTCGCCCCGAATTATTTATAAAAACTATGATAGTTATTTGCTTCATTTTGTGGTTAGCCTGTGGAACTACTACGAATCAAGATCAGTTGTTTGTATTTTCATCAGCTCAAACAAAAATGAATATCCATAAGGAATACATGGGAAATTTGAACCCCCGTGGAGCATAGCCCTATAGGATCTTCACAACTTCTATATGCCTATATGTTACTCAGGACTATCAAGTACCTCTATGCAAAATTTAAGCTCAATCGGTCTAGTAGTCTCTTGACTACTTGCGTGATGGAACTTCATAGTTACGCACAAACATCCAAACTTTCAAGTTTATAATATTAGTATGATTTCCTATATTAATTACAAGCTTTATCGAAGTAATCATGCCGTATTTAGGGTTTTTAGACCTCTAGGCTAAATCAGTGGTGCAGGCCCTTATTACAGTCTTACTATAGATTGCAGACTTTTTGCTTGAATGAAGATTTTGTATTTGGTTCCGTGTGGTGCGGGCCCCTAGGAACGCACCTATGTATCCTATGCTTAAAACCGGCCCTAGAAGTAATAAATCTTAATTTTAACTTGGTTGTAATTTTAATGTGTATTTTTATAGGTAGCCAATGCTCAAGCGTCAACTTTCTCAGCACTGGTAGCTGACAACCAGTATCTAAACATGCCATACTTGGAGAGGAAAAAGAACCCTCTAGCTATTTGGGACGAAAGGAAGATTATATATCCAAGTTTGACCAAAATGGCTCACAAATACCTTTGTATTCCCGCAACATCCGAGCCTTCCGAACGCATAATCTACAAAAATCAGGACTTATGACGAATGATCGGAGAAATAGATTGAATCCAAATAAACTAGATGACATTTTATTCCTAAATGGATGGTTCGGTACCCAGCGCAAGAAGTAAACGGCTTACTTTGTAAAAGTTATTTGTACTTGTAATTTAATGTAAACTAAAAGACTTTTATTTACTAAAGCTAATATTTGTTGTAATTTTGTTCTACTCCATTTATATATTTCCCACCTAATCAAGCAAAGTAGTTTACTCGTTAGTTTACGATTTTTTTACATATAACAATATGAGTAAAGACATATATACATCCTTGAAATGCCAAGTAACGTCGAACAAGTAATTTATTACTGTATGCAGGGAGTCGGCGGATCACCACTCACTTAACTCTCCGACTCTCCCACCTACTCCACGTGGTAGTTGCAGGACGAGTCGACGAGTCGAGTCTGACTCAACTCAAAACTCGAGTTGGTGGTAGTAAACGAGTCGAGTCACTCTAGTCATAAAAGTACTCGACTCGACACATCACTACTTGACAAGCCCTCTTGGCTTCACACTTCATACTGTACTGTATTGGGTCAAAACATCGACTGTCACCGGCATATCGCAGTGCCAAATTAATTTACTTACATAATTATTCGATTTAGAAGTTATTTAACTAAAGACATTAATCCCGAATTATATGTGTAAAAATACTGGTAATAAATTATATCAGTACTACCTTTAATTTTCAGGACGAAAAAATACGGTTTCCCACAAGTGGAATGATATTATCGATGGAATATTTGTTTCGGTAGCGTAAGAGCAGGACTTGCGGTATTATCATTAATAAAAAGTATTCTGTTAATATATAAACCAACATAAGATACGTTTATATAGAATAGGAGCCACATGCATGCGTAGTTGTTCCAAACTTATAGTGTACCACAAGTAATACGTTTATATCAGTCAGAGAGCCACATACATGTGTAAGTTTTCAGTGAATATATACATTTATATAGACAGACATAACCACAAAATCCACTTCTTCGGGAGCATTATCTGTTTTCTATCATTGAAATAAATAAATTGAAATTGAAATTATAACAAATATTTCTACCAATAACTGAAATTTAAAATGCTTAGGAAAACAATACTTCCTCCATATACTTTAACTTACTCTGTTTACTTAAGGGGGAGAAAATAACACATTGCAATTTCATTTGTAATAAATTAATTGCTATAGATTGGGAGATTTCCTCTTTCTCGAACGTATAATTAATATATAGCTTCTCTGAGAAATTACAAAGACATGTGTAACTTATTGTCCAAAAGTGGCCTGTACAACTTAAGACTATTTTCTAAAGATATAGAGTGAAGGTTTATATATGGACATTTAAATTTATAGTTCACGTCGCAGATATTATCAATTAGAAAGTTGATCTTGATCAACTTGGGGTGTGTCAGAGCCACATGAGTTAACGGATCAACTCACCATGTTAATATCTACACTCTTGATCAACTTGATCTTATGAAACAGATCTATATATATATATATATATATATATATACACATATATATAAATTTGAACGAATAGTGTTTTTGGCATCTGGGGACCTCAAAACAAAAAGTTATCATGGTCTCGGGCTTAAGTCTTACCATGAGACCTACGGTAATAGCTTGTTCCCTATAGGGGAAATTCGCTAAAAAAACAAACACAACGTACTCTAGAAAAACAGTTCACGAAATACCATATGATCTAGAAAAAACTGCTCAATTTGATTTTAGTGAAAGATAATACTTTGAAAACAGAGAAAACGTCCTACTAATTGCTTTTCAGTATTTTAAACAATGACTTGCCAAAAGTATAAAAAATATAAACATGTAATTATTTATTATTTAACTATCACCTAATTAAAAAGGGAATTTTGTACTTATTTATTCTAGTAATTATAACAATTTCTGACTTTCATAATTATTTGAAAACTTACACAATTAAAGGTTTTCAATGTAGAGTACAAATTTGAAATCCGTCTGGAGGATCTCCAGATTTAATTGCACTGATATATCACTTACACTAAGTTATATACTGCCAAAGAGACATTGAAGATTTGGAGGTTGTTTAGATTTTTTATCTACAAAACAAAAATGCCGGTACAAAACAAGAATCTACCACAGCTACTACAGAAATAATACTTTTCCAAATCAATATAACATAACTGATAAAACAAAGACAAAGTTTGACAGAAAAAAACATGTCACTTTTTTACAAACTCTTATGTCTTTCTCTCCTAATAAATTATAAAAAATGTCAGTTCTTCATAATTATTTAGAAATTTACACAATTAAAGGTTTCCAATTAGGGGTTAAATATAATATTCATTAATTTATTCATTTATTAATTAATATTCACCCGTCTAGTGAAACACCATATGTAGTTGTACAAAGTTGTACCCTTACAACCATTATATTTAATACCTCTAACTAAAAACATTTTACTTAAATAACATAAACACACAATACCATGATTGATGTTTAAATAAAGAACGAACAAAACCGTTCTTTGTATGGATGTCATATTCTGCATGGATAGAAGATTTTCTACTAACAACTATACGCATTTTTTGAAAATATTGGTATAACCCACTCAAAATTTCAACGAAAATGCGGTATATTTTACTAATCTCCTGTAAATATGAGAAATTTTATTTGTATGTATATTTTATCAAGCAAATGTAAAATAATGATAAATAAGAAAACAATGATAGATAATGATAAGAAAACACTCACTAATCAGAGGTTTGCAATTACGTCAAAATTAAAATCGATGAGGTAGAATTCTAAATTTAATTGTTTAAATATATGTTTGTTTTATTAGAGGTGGCTGAAAATGCATTTATGATGAATTTCCATATTATTTCTATGGTAATAATGTTATGTTTTTACCTATAAATAATGAAAAGTTTACAACTTTCATAATTATTTTATTATCTGTTACCATGGGATCTATCCTTGGATCATTTATTTTATAATGTACATCGATGACATCACAGAACACATAACCTTTTCATCTCCATGCAAATTTACTCCTACTTATCAGTCAACAGCATATAAACCACTGTTCGGCAAATGAATTCTGACATTGTCTCAATCACTCACTGAGCAAATCACAATGGCCTTTCACTAAACGTTACACAACACAGACAACTGTTGTTGGTTACCCTAGACTTCTGACTAAAATACACTTTCTTACTACACCATGATTACAAGTTAACGGTAACGACCGCAAATAGGGTGATAAGGTAATAAAGTAAAAACTGTTACAGTAGTAACATACCAGTGCTACATGCCATGGGATTTGGCCGCAATTAACAGCTTATAACGTTTTCGGGGTACCTTCCACTTAATGTAAAATCAATGCTAGGTAAAACCCTTGTTTTAACACACTTTAATATAGTGACGTAGTGATCAACGACATGGCTGTTGAGCTCTCCAACAGACTTCAACGTGCTCCAAATTATTGCATTCAGTTGATTTTTGAGCGCAGTGACCATGTTTCACTATTTTTTAACTTAACCCCTTTGATTAAATTAAATGATCTTCGTGAATTTCATACCCTTCGACTGTTACACTCTCTCTTCACTTCCATAGTTCCCAGGTATATTTCTTATTCATGTCTAATATTATTACTCGTATTACTTGCAGGGGCTCTTTACTTATATCAATTCTTATTAGCCCAACTACTCGATTCAATAAATACTTTGTTGTGTCTGCTTCTAGACGTTGGAATTCACTACCCGACAGCATAACAATGAGGATAGGCGTGCACGGTTGGGGGCGGAAGTATAACAATTCTTAATATTATGCGGGGTGGGCTCGAGTAATTCTGTGGCGTTGGTGTAACGGGTACCTGGGTGGCATGTGTAGATGTAATGTGTGTTCTGAGAGAAGTTGTATTTTTAGTTTTTAATTAGAAAATTAAAATTACGTTTCTGACAGTTTGATTTGTTTTGTTAAATATTGTTCAAAATATTAAGGTTTATTAATACGATTTTATTAATTACTAGAGTTGTTAGAGGTAAGTGGTAGAGAGGAGTGGAGGAGAGGTGTTGCTAGTCCTTACTTCGCCTCTTTAATAAAGACGTGTTTCAATCCATTCACTTCAGTTTGAATAAGTAGAGAAGATTTCCAGTGCTGCATAAATTATGAATATTGGCCCTCTGGATATCTAGACTTAGTTGTACAAAGCTATATCTGGACTTAGAAACATAACAAATTGTTTTCTTGAACTGCCTATTTAAATTTGTTTTCAAGTTAAAATAAGATGTTCAAAATCAATCAAAATACGTACAATACGGCACATTGATCTAGCTCAATTTTTCAATTTTTTACCTAATTAATATAAAAAATTATATCGGGAAGAAACGGCTAAAACATAAAAAATTGTTATAATTTATGTTATCTCACTTTTATTCCTTATCTTGCACTGTGGAAACTCAATTTAGAAATTTATGAATGCTAGTAACATTTGCTTTTCCCATGTGAAGGACATTGCCCTCATACCAACAATAAATAGTCCTCGGGAAACCTCTGATACGAAGTAATAAATCGATAAAAACGATTACGTTACCATACATTCTACATTAGCTCTACTAATATATTGCTTCATATAATATATTCTCGTGATTTGAGATATATATCTAAATAAAAATGAACGCAGAGATGAGCTACTTGATAGTTTGTTTAACATTTAAGATCTACGAAGAGTATATTATAAAATAATGTATCTTAGACTAACATGTTTTGCTTGATTTTATTTTAATACCAGACAATTCTAAACTATTGACTCTATAAAGTCAATTTTTAAGAGATATGTTTTGAACTATGTTTAGTTATTGTTTAAAATATATTTATGTATGAGTTGTTCAAGAAAAAGCTAAACACTTAAAGATTTTACAGGAGACTGTTGCGGCATAGTCGTTTGTCAGAAATGTTTCCAGTTTGGGCTTTGAGATTTTTCTAAAGACGAATACAATTTGCAGTAAACATTATTTTCTGAAAAAATATTCCTTATGCTATATTAAGCATTAATGATGTTGAAACATTATCATCCCCAAACAATCATTGTAATTTTAATGAAATAAGTATCTCTCATAAGATGAAAATTAATAATTTTAACTCTGGTTACAGATTACTGATTAGGACTCGATATTATTTACAACTTGAATTATTAATGAATGAAACAATATTTACAAGGTGGTATTAAAGCAATAAAAGTAATTAATTTAATTAATTAATTAAAAAAGGTGAAATATAATGAAAGAAATAAAGAAAAAAAACGAAAATCTGTATTTGCAAATAAACATAAGAAAAACATTGAGCAAAACACTGTCTTGTAAACAAATGCTATCTTATCAGGGCCTGATGGCAGCTACTCCTGAAACCACTGATAACTGGCAAAGTTCAGTTAATCAGCACTGTTAACGAACAACATCATTTAACGTTACAACATGGCATTGTTAATTTGGATTTCACATACATAGCTTAAACTTTTCGCAAGTTTCAGGCTCAACAATAAATTTGTTTTACTTACCGGTGACATTAACTTTTTAATCTTAACTTATGATTTTGTAGTTCAAAATATTTAGTGGAGTTTTGATTATTACAACTTCCGTTTGCCATTTTAAAACTTTTAACATTTACTAAATAATGTCATAGGTTGAAATCCATTGTTTTATACGATCTTAAATATATAAGGTAAACTAAAGCATTCCAAACCCAAATACATAGTTTGCGAAGAAGACTTGACACACATAAGACATTATACCACATTAACACATTATTACCACATAAGACAAGATTTTAACTAAAACTATTTATTGACATACGAACCGTCTCAGGGGAAACATTCATAGTGATATCCAATGATATATTCCCTTGGTAGACCCAAAGGTCTGGAGGGTGTATTAATCATTCACGATGCAGTTGACATCTGCCACGATACGTCATATCTCTACTGTCCCTGCTGAACCTACATAATATGTACATTACACTACATACACTTCGATACACATATAATCTCTGATAACGACATAATCTCTGAGCAACAGTTAGTTCAAAGTGATAGCCAGTGTTATTTACCCGTGGTAGATACATGGGTCCAGGGGGTTTAATAACCTTTTATATGTGTCTTTTATCAAGATATGTCTTATCTCTACTGCCTATGAATAAATGTACATTATAATACATACACTTCAATACACATACGAAGTAGTCTCTCAGGAACCATTCAAAATGATTTTAAGCCGACATAGTCCCTTGGCAGTTCAATAGGTCCGGAGGGTTTATTAATCATTCACGATCCATCTGACATCTTCCACGACATGTCATTTCTCCACTGCCTCTGGCAAACATACTGCTGTATATAAGGTGTCCCGGAAGTAAGTGCAAAAACTTTGAAAATTGGTTATATGGGTCAAAATTAAAAGAACATTAAGAATCAAATTTTCTCCAAAAACGCCTTGTTACCGAGATATCCGCCATTTTTAATTTTTTAATTAAAATGTTATATCTTAAAAACTTTTAAAGACATCTTTATTAAACTAGTGTTTAAGGAAGTAATAAAATAATTAAAAAAAATTATTATTAAAAATATTTTTTCTTTTCAAAATGGCAGCAATTTTAATGTTTCTAACTAAAATTACTAAAAATACGGCTTATTACACGATAAAAGCTTAAGAAAACATTTACTTAGTACCTTTAATTTTCTATCAAACGACACCAAGTTCAGAATAATCGAATAACAAATAACCTGAGAAATCAAGATTTTTAATTGTACAGGCCAGACGCACCCTGACAGCTTGTCCTCATTGTGCCTGGCCTGTACAACTAAGCATCGTGATTTTTCAGCTGTTTGTTATCCGATCTTTCTAAACTTGGTGTCATTTGATATAAAATTAAAGGTACTAAATAAAGGTGTTCTTGACTTTTTTCCGTATAATCAGCCGTGGTTTAGTAATTTTAGTTAGAAACATTAAAATGGAAACATTTTGAAAAGGAAAATTTTTTTAATAAATTATTTTATCAATACCTTAAACACTATACTAAGTTTTATAAAGATAACTTTAAAAGTTTTTAAGATATAACATTCTAATGAAAATATACAAAAGTGCGGATTTCTCGGTAACAAGGCGTTTTTGGAAAAAATGTTATTCATAATTTTATTTTTATTTTGACCCATATAACCCATTTCCAAAGTTTTTGTACTTACTTCCGGAACACCCTGTATAGTATGGAAAACACGATATACAGCACTGTAAACCTTCTGTTATGACTACTATAATCAACATTTTAGCAAAGGTCTTATAACAGAGACATTTGAACAATTAAAAGTGTAAAGACTTTTAATATCTAGTCAGTAATATACCTTTATCTAAATTTATAACATTTAGTTCAAAATTTATGTACAATTATTTTAAAGATAACTTTGTTATTGTAAAATACTTAGCTATACTATAGGTTTGACAAAAAATATATTGTCTTTGCTTTATTCAAGTAAATATTTTTTGAGTAGCATATTGCGTGTTGTTAAAATTAACAGGATAACATCAGAGGTTCTCTGATTGGGCCTGATGATGACTGGTGTGACTGGTTGAAATCGATCGCCTTATACCATCTTTTTTGTATATTTACCGTCTTATAAGTAAGTACAGGACGTAGTTTATTAAGACGTAGTATAAGACGTATAAGACGTAGTTTATTTTGTCTTCACGTTCTCCCCTTTCATAGCTAAGTTTGTTATCATGTTCTAATAGTTTTTAGGAAGACTTTGAGAAAGGTTGGTTGAGATACAATTAAAGTTTAGTATAATTAGACATGCTTTGTGTTGAGACATTAGTACTTCATCATCATCATCATCATCGATGATATTCGTAGTTTGCGCAGACTTAACAAATAGATAGAGGTACCCGTTGTGAAGGAGATATATATATATTTTACGAGACAAGACCGGGATTCTAACCCACGACAGGGTCACTGACCTGATTCCGAAGTCTCACCAAACAATTCATTAATAAGATTTTTCATCGAACGATTCGTTAACACATAGGGCCTACGTTATAGGATTCAACCTTTAAACATTAAATTTTCTCGATGTAGAGGAAATTTAAGCAATATATCTAAATGGATTCGAGTTGTCAGATCCTTGAGTCATCGAGAAACTTGGTAGGGATATCTTTCTCTTTTCCAATGAAGTCCTCTCAATAAATCTTTTGCGCCTCTCTGTTAACAACGATGCTTCCAACTTTTAATACAGCTCAGTTAATCTAGATTCCGACAAAGATGTGTGATATATTGTATTGTTAAATATAGTTGTCTTATTTTGTATTTAACTATCCATGTCCAAGAGACGTGTTTACTGCTGAAATATACTTTGAACGATTCCATCTGTATAGAGCGTACATTGTTTAAATTTAGTTAAACTTTACAACTTCATGACTTAATGTAAAAAGTTCAATTCATTGATGAGTTTATTATACAACACACCAAAACCACAGGTAGGTTGTTTCTTGTTTTATAACATTATTATTATAAAATACGATTTATAGCCTCTACCCTTGGAATACAAAAGGAAAAAAGAAACTCTACTATAACTATTAGAAAATTAATGAAATTAAATATTGATATATCAAAAACAATTTATGTTTTAAATTTATAATAAAACTAACAATACCACAAATTTTTATAGGCTCGTTTATAAATAAAATGCTATATATCACGTATTTATGGATGTATTTTTGTGAAACTTGGTAAGTAGCTCTATGTAGTAGTCAGGTTTCCACACATCGCACATGTTTTACCGGTTATACATTCCCGTTATATACTACGAGAATGTAACACATTATGTACATATGATGATGTGCTGTGCTTTGTTAATGTATCAACGATTGTTAAATATACAACTCAATTGAGTTTGACTTCCATAATGATTAAATTGAAGTTTATAATTTCCGATGGGTTAGAATCCTGAGGACGGATGTAACATATTTAAAACTTAGTCGGCTCTACGCTCCAAACTTTCATAACAAATCAAGCATTAAAATGTTTAGTAGTTCCTTACCTTAATTTCCTTCCCTGCGTCTTTGATCAGATTTCTTGGTAGACTAAGACAATATTTTAGAATTCGTTATAAGGTATTTTCCTTACAAAACAAACCTGCTTATGGATTGAAAATTAAAAGTGTAGATTTTGGTTTCCTCATATTCTACTATTAGCACATACACCACATTATGAACGTATCATAGATTATGATGTTCAACAGGTTCCTGATTCTGCCATAAACATCTGTGGTTTTATTTAGTTTACTACATACTAATTTGAATGTATACATTAATTGGATAAGTGTTTTCCAGATTGAAAACACCGGTGGACAAAACTATTTAATTTCTTAATATATTTTCTCTTATTTTAAACCCCTTTCAATCAGTAACTATGGAATAACCATAATATATTATTTTTTGGTACAATTTAATATATAAAATATATATATATATATATATATATATATATATATATATATATATATATATATATATTGGTGGCTATATTTTATATTTGATTCATGGTTTAGTTGACTACTTTATTATTTGTCAATAAATATAATAAACTATATTTATTAAATATCATTTACTTAAATCATTCCAGGCCTAACCCAAAAACTTTATATAATCCAATATTTGAAAGGTCTCTACGACGCAAGGCCGCCTGTAAACCAGACCAGGATTAACCTATTTTACCTAACACAAATCTGACATGAGTCTCTGTAGTCACGTAACTTCGCACAGAGTACTTACTAATTTTTGTTGTGAATGTCCCAGGATTGAATCGGATATTAGTGGTTTACGTTCCTTTCTTCATCAATCCCAAATGTAACACAATGATTGCCACGGTTTCGACACCTTTTGTGTCATGGTTGAGAATATCTTCAAAAGTTCAGTTCATACAACTTCGTCAATTCTTGTTTTGAAAAACATAACATAAAACAGTTTATACAAAGGAAAATTAACACAGGGACTTTTGACACGGACGCACACATCTCACTTGCCGGTGCACTGGGAACTAAAAACTGTTTGTATAAACTGTTATATGTTATGTTTTTTAAAACAAGAAGTGACGAAGTGTTATGAACTGTACTTTTGAAGATATTCTCTACTGAAGGTGTGACCATAACACAAAAGGTATCGAAACCATGGTAACCGTTGTGTTACATTTAGGACTGATGACAAAAGGTACGTAAACCACTAATTTTTTTCACAGAGATTCATGATTTATAGAAAAATATGAATTTCAAGTGAAATATCGTAATTTTGCTATTTCCATTTTCAGAAAACAATTTATCTCTAAATTTGTGAACATATAAAAATAATCTTATATTCAATATTATCTATTGATGATGACTTTTATTTATCGTTAGTTTATTTTTCCTAAGAAGCTCTAGAGATAATAAAATTCAGTTATATCAAAGTCACCTTTCAATCAACTTACAAAACTTCATCAAACTGATAACTTTCAAAAACATGTAACATAATGTGAAATCCGTGGTGCCAAGTTTGTAATTGTCATCGCGACGCAAGCCTAATATACAGTTCTAGTAGACTGCACCCGTTCTTCGCACGGGTTAGAAAGGTAAGTAAGCTTGAAACAGCTGTTCTTGTTTCTGCTCTTTAAGCTGTCAACATGATTTATAAAAAATATGAATTGTAAGTGAAATATCCTAATTTATATATTTCCACTTGCAGAAAACAATATGCCTCTAAAGCTGTGAACATTTATTTCACAAAATAAACTGATAAACTAAACAAAATATTCACTGAATAAACTGTAACGCTACGTTTCCTCCATACACGAATCGGTGTAACCAAGATTGTTAAGAATAATTATTTAACATAACAAAATTAGGTTTCATTTTAATTTACGATAATAGTGGTTATATTTTACCAAACAAATATAAACAAGGAAAGTCAACCTAGTAAGTGGTGGACAAAGTTAAATGAAGACGAAGATGAAACGTTGGATTACGGAGGCAATTTAAAAGTCTTAAACACTTTCAACGAGTCATTTATTTACTTCTTCTCCTCTTAACGCAAGCATTAACATTTTTTAGAATCTTTGGTTTTTATAGGAGTTTAGGTATTTTTGAATTGACTATTTAGTTTTGTAAATTAACTTCGACGATTATTTTTAGTTTTTTCTTTAAATGTTAGGCCGTACTGCCAGTGAACCTGTTTTTATTTTCTATCTAAATTAACTTAATAAATAAAAATATTACGTTACTGAACTAAATTTATATTTTAAACAATATTGGTTTATATAACTCTTCGGATTTTTAAATTTTAAATTATTAAATCAAATTTTTCTACTCGATACTTCAAATTGTATTAATCATATATATTCATTAATGGTTCAACAAAATATATTGTACTTCACGCTATATCAATTAAGCTCTAGTGGTAGATTCTCTTTAACTACAGCAATACATATTAACCTCAGAAGATAAAGAAGAGGAGCCCTTTGATCAACTCTAATGATTTGTAGTAGTACCTTGGATACCTTATGGCGTGTTGGTTCGATTTTACTATTCTGATCTGCTAAAGTTATAGATTTGATTCAACATATTCTTAAGGACAACAGAATTTTCCTTAAGAATATGTTGGCGTCATTATTAATGTTCCCGTAGAATTAGGATAAATATTGAGAATCTTTGGAGTCTCAAAACTGTTGAATAAATCTAAAAGAAAAATGTATATAAAATATATTAAAACACATGATTCCTGCCAATAGACAATACATATTAAAGTATGAGTTAATTATCTTATTGCCATTCACAATTGCATTTATGGTCTTTATGGGGCAGCCCATTTTGTACACTTCTTAGGTTTGCTTTAAAGTAATAGGCTGAAAGTAAATGGATATATAATAATAAACATTTAAAGAATAAAACATAAAAACAATTTATTTTGTATTTTTACTAAAATAATATGTTTTGAAACTTATTGAAATATTGCAGTTATTTTCTTCACCTCCGTTTACTCAAGGCACTCCTAAACGTTTATTAAAACAACTGTGATCATGCATTAAGTTTTGAAACGTGTTAGTGTAGAAACAGTCTAAATGAAAATGCTGTATTATATTTTGTAATTTTTATAATAATAACAGAGCCCTAATAAGTGAACATACAAATTAGTCAGTGTATATATGAGTATTTTATTACTAAAGAAAGCAAATATTTAAAGACAATACAACCCTACTAGATAAGTTATTTTATTTCCCTGACTTTTTCCCTACAACTTATTTTATTTTTGAAAAGAACACATTAGAGTCCACTTGTGGCTAGAGCAATAATATGTCCCGGTGGTCAGACAACCCAAACAAAAATCAAATGTAATCATGCTTAGGCTCCGAACCCCCTATTGGCCTCAGTAATTGCTATTGACCTTGCATATGTGGTTGACACTGCGCAATACTGTATAAAGTCATGATTTTATACTCTGAAACAACACAAAACATAGGTGTAAAGAAATACAGAACTTACTGAAAACGTGATATATATTTATTTTTTGACATAACGTTGATCCAAACCTCCCCTACCCCACACAACGCAGCATAACGCTACGCCAAATCCCCTTCACCCCCCTAAAAGCGTTACGTAATATGATCATGTCCCCTAACCCTGTATGTAGGTAGAAAAACACGATGGCGTGTAGTTTTGAAGTTAAAAGTAAGTTAATATACAAGTTTGAATACTATTTCACTGATTTGAGTAGTTCAATAGCTTGAGGAGAACTAGTCAGCAAGAACAGCTTTATATTAAGTGTAATATTTATTATTAGTTTAAATTATTCCATACACCTCTAAAACTTTTCTAAATTTCAATCAGTATTTGAGTTCAAACTCATTTCATAATCATGTTGAATTGAATTGAATTTGTTTCGGGACTACTTTTCCATATATAACTGTTATTTATGCAGTTATTTTTAACCATATACAAATTTGGGGTTTTTAAACGAGAAAGAAATTAATTATTTTGCCTGGAAAATTACGCGTTTTACAAAATACGTGTGTCTCAAAAGTCTCGGAACTGTTAAATAACTTTTAAACCAAATTCGATAAAAGAATTTATTTTACACACTATTTGGGCAACAAAAAACTACTTTTTCCGGCCTTATCTGCTCCTGACCCCAAATACGATTTTAGGGGGGTTGTCCCAAATCTTTAAAGTGACCTATCATTATAAGGGGATTTCCAAAATAAACTTTACTGCGTAAACCGGAGGTTGGTATCACACTCCTGTACACAATTGTAGGCATTAAATATTTATTTTAAAAAGTGCGGATTATTTTAGAAAAAACATATTTTCAATGTTTATAATTTTTTGTCATACGTCTTTAAATATTACTTAAGTCCTATTAACAGTACATTGAAAAAAAATGCCTCAATGCTAGATAGTATTGTAATAGTCAAAGTATTTATCAAAAATACTTTAAAAGACAAGCCGAAACAACTAATTTATTATAAACCGTACAGGTAATCTCTGTTGTTGTGAGTATCAAAAAATAACCATTACTAAAAATAATTATAACTCAAGACAAATGTTGGGTTTGCTTACCAATAAATACAATCTATGATAATGACTTCCAACAATACAGGCTGCAACAATAAACATAATGCGCCAAGGACAATACCAGCCTTTGAGGGAGGCCAGAGGCATGGGCTAATGGCCAGGAAGATTTGTGTTCGTCCATTCAACGTTCAGTCTTTTGTCTCGTGTACAAGAATATCTGTTATCAATTTAACCACAAATGTAAATTACTTTGAACACAAAGAACTGATTTAAAAGATGAGAGTAGCAAAAACATAGGGCATATTTCTAAGCGTCTTGACTTTGAATAGTATATTTTAATATTATCGGATTAAACTGGCAGATCCAAAACAATCCTGTCATTGCTAAAAATTGTATACAGTATATGAGAGAGAAACAAGTAAATAATAATGGAATATTTTGTATACAAAATCAACACAGTTAACTGCTGTGAACAACATAAACGCTCGGTAGAGAGAAATACATTAAAACAAAAATACTTGGTGATTATTCAGTAATGGATCGGTGTTTTGTAAGTAAAACCATTCGATTAGCGGTCGATTTCACTATTTCAATTTGATATTTAAAAACGTATACCTGTTTTGAAATTAGCACACATGTAATAAAATATCCCAACTGAACTTATCACTTAAGCGTAACTAAAATTAGTTGTAGCTTCACCTTCCAAATTCTATATTAGTTTTGAATCCTGTAAAGCTGTAATAAGCTACTTTTCTCCCAAATTTTAGATAAGCGATCAGTTATTTGGGGTGCAATTATAATTATAAAAACTTTAAATTTCAGTGATGCTGAGGCCAATAGGGGGTTCGGAGCCTAAGCATGATTACATTTGATTTTTGTGTATTACCTCTATCTTCCTGTCAAATTTCATGTCAATGGGGTTAGTATGAGCTCAAAGATATTTGTATCGGAAGTAGGCCTATGTCTATCTTGACTGCCTTACTACAAAATTTCAGCTAGTTTGGTTTGGTAGTTTGAGCGTGATGGTAAACATAATGACCTTTAACGCCAGTGGAGCAGAGGCCAAATAATTCTGCGGAACATGAGTAGGCTAATGTGTGATTCTGGTGTGTTAAATTTCTTAAAAAAAAAACGACATCCCGCATAAAAGGTCCAGTAGTAGATTTGTGATAGTTAGCACAGAGAAATTAAAGACCGGTGGAGAAGCTCTCCAAAGAATTTTTTATCTATGTTCATGCAACATTTCAGCTAGGCCTGTCCAATAGTTTTTATGTGATGGACCCGTAAAAAAACAACCAAGTCCGGAAAAAATAATTATTGGAAATAGCTTCAATTAATATTACTCCAGCCGAATCATTATTTTTAACGTTTATACCTATAAAACGTTGATTTTGTATTTAGTAAAGATAAGAAATCTTGTTCGAATAAAATAACCTATTATTAGTTATGTTTTTCAGTGTGTGTAAGTATAAAGAGTATTATACAGTACAAAATAGTATACAAACAAAATAAAAATATTCAACTAATCAAATTGTATAAAGAAAGATATGTTGAAAACTGTCTGTGTGTGTATCTATTTAAGACAGATTCCACACAAATAGATAAGGACAAACAACATTTCTTTAAAATCGCGGGCGCTGTATATAAAGTAATTTATAAATCTTGAGAGAGGATGGGATGATGTATTTAGCAAAGAAATTTGAAGTAGGGTCTCTTAGCTTTAGTGGTTGTGTGCCAACGGCAGTTATCTAATGGCTACTGAGATTTGTTGCTAATTCTGTCATACTTCTGCTACAACTGGCCGGGTAAGGACTCTTGGGTCTAATGGTTGTGTGCCAACGACAGTTAACTAATCATTGGGATATGTAGCTGATTCTGCCATACTGCTGCTACATCTGTTGAGGTAAGGATTATTAGCTGTAATGATCGTGTGCCAAATACTGTTAACTAATGACTACTGAGATTTGTTGCTAATTCTGCCGTACTACTATTTGTTGCCCATACTACTGTTGTTTGGGTAAGGACTTCTAACTCTAAATGTTTTGTGCCAACTGCCGTACCCCTGTTACAACTGTCCGAGTAAGGGTTCTTTTCTGTAATATTTATGCGCTAATCTTAGTGCACTAATGGCCACTGAAATTTGAAGATAATTTTGCATTAATCCTGCCACAACTGTCAAGTAAAGGACTCTTGGCTGTAATGACTGTGACCCAATGACAGGTAGTGAATGGCTGCTGAGTTTTTTACCTAATACTGTCATATTCTTGCCAAAACTATCCGGATAAGGTCTTGTAGGTGTAGGCTATATGTTTGTGTACCATTAGCGTTAAAGCCAACAAAATACCCTCTCCTACAATATATTTAATCATTTATACTTTACTGATGCTATAATTAAAAATTACATAAATAATAAGGTCAGACTTTATTATACTTAGCTTGAACTGTCTTAGAGAAGACTACTGGCTGTAAATGTTGTATCAAGATAGAGTTAACTAATATCTTAAGATATTCTTAGCTATTACCACTTTAATATCGTGCTTGTATGCGCCTCTCACTCAACAATCCTTTGAGGTCATAATCACTTAATACCTAGAAATCAAAAACTGTTTACTGGTTTAAAAAAATATTATTCTTGATATTCAATAGGGGGAAATAGGAAACCAATGTTTATCGTGTTAAATGAAAAGATTAGTTTAGTGAAAACATTTTTTATTAGAAATATCTGCCCAAATCCCTTTTTTGGAGGGTCCACATGACAATCATTTGCTACACACAGCGGATTTAAGACAGGATATGTCCCCTCCTCTACCCAGAAGGTTTTTGGCTCCGTGAGAGGAAAGATCTGTCTGATAAGCCCGAGACGTCACCCAGGTTAGGGACGAATTTACCTGAGGTTGTCCAGCTTGAATCAAAAGTGTTGATTAAGTTAAAGATTCTCTCTTTATTATGGGGATACTTGCTATGCCAGTACAATATAATTTATTTCAAATTCCTCTCTTGCGGTTCTTTAACGCTGTGCAATATTCCAAAGTAAGACGTGACTGCCCTACTAGTTTTTGACGGTAAGTCCATTAAATCAAGTATTTAAGATAACTAGTTAAAAATTCAAAGTAGAAGGAGTAAACTTGAAATAAGTATACAGTCATAGTCGTATAAAATGTGAATATATAACTGGTTCTTTAAATTTTAATTTTTTAGCGAATTTCCTATAGGGGATAGGGAAGAGGCTATTACCGTAGTTGGCAAGGGAGCCCGACCGGGTTGGGCTGCAGTTGAATCTGGTTGGGATGGACCAGATTCTCCCAACATTTGTTTGGAATCTTGGCCGTAAACTTTTTCCAACCTGTTCCCAATGTGACCAAGTTGGATCGTGTGTGGCCGTTCCCAACCGGGTTGGTCCCGACATCGGTGTGCGACTCTATAAAAACTAATAAAATCTTATTTATTATTAATAATAGGCCTGCAAGTACTGTTAATACTCGTCTTCTCTTGTAAATTTTTTAAAATACTTAAATATTCTGTTAATAACAATAGATTATGAAGAATACAATCCTGGTAGCCTAATTGAATTGCGGAAAGTAGAGCGTGAATACTCTACTAAAACAACGTGAAGTTTAGACTTCCCAAAATAGTTTCTTAGTACGACGAAACACAATGGGAACAAAATGGCATTTCCGTTTTACGGGAAGTTTGGACCATCCTGTGCGCGACGCACCCACGTCAGTTTAGTGAATATTAAACCTACTTAAGGGCCTACGCTCAATTTAGAGCCTACTTAAGTTTAGTGAATAATGAGTATTTATATTAACACGGAACCTGTCGAAGGAACATCTCATTTGTCCTACATATTAATACGTTAGGGGGTTTTTCTTCAGTCATAATTCGACCCCGTCTAGACGGATTTTAACGTTTGTGGTGTCAAATTAAAGATATTATTACGTAGATTTGCCAATTCGTCTCAGAATTCTAAGAAAAAGAAAAGAGTTGAATTTCCGGAACAGTGGCACTATCTGACGGCGGAAGTCTAAACTACGTGTTGATTCTCAGATGTTACCATCCGTTTTACTATCAGATGTTTTATTATGTCTGTTTACAACTGAAGTAACCTTTCTTCGGATACAAACTTAATCGGATTCGAGCAACAGGACAACTAGTTTATTTACATATTCATAATTGAAAGACGTTTCTCTAACAATAACTATAAATACAAACTTTAAACCAAAACTGCTGATGAAAAACTATTAAACCCACAAGTATTTGTCAAACAGGGTAACTTGTGTGCAACGATAATTGTCTAAAACATAACATTAATTTAGTTTGTTTTTGGATTAACAGTTTTTCAATACTTATGTATATTAATAATATTTAAATTTGTATATATATATATATTTAAACTTTATTTTCTTTCTAGTTGATTATAATTTTACGTTTTTAACAAAAACAGTATATACAAATTACACATGCATTACACCATTTGATCGTAGGTAATATAGTCACCGTGGTTGGCTCTCGTTCTACCAACCGGGTTAGATCGTGTAAGGCGAAGCACACTTCCCAACATTTGTCCATCCCAACATCCTCCCAACTTGGGTGGGAAGCGTTTTCCCAACCGGGTTGGATCGTACATGAGCCCCTTAAAGCAACATCTATGACTTTAAGTTCGAAAACCAGAGAGAACGATCCATCCGAAGGGGTATTTTTTGATTTTTTACCCCAAAAATGTTTTTTTTTTATTTTTATCATATAATCTTTGAAATAGTAAAATTTTAGTTTGCACAATTGGATTTACCTTAAAAACAACACACAATCTGGTGTTTTGATCATTGCTCTCGTTAATTGGTTGCATAGATATTGAAAGCGCTCAACACAGTACGTTGTCCAATGTTATTCTTATGGAGGATATGACAAATTGTATATCTCGCTTATACATGAACGTATACCAAATAAACATGGTATATGGCTTCATCTGGTTGTGGTTTATTGTTTTTTGCACCAAAACCCATTTTTACCGATTGTTTCTGTTACAGCAATCCTGCGTACTCAGCTCCCACGTTATTCTTATGGAGAATAATTAAAATGGCACATATCGGTTATTTATGAATGTTTATTGACGAGACTTGGTATGTGGATTTACCTAGCTGAGTTATATTTATATTTGCAGAGTAACCCATATTTTGTTTTCCTAGTTGCAGCAAACCTGCGTACTCAGACCCCATGTTATTCTTATGGAGAATAATTAATAATTTATATATTGCTTATTTATGAATGTATATTAAAGAAACTTGGTAAGCAGCTTTATGCTGAATTAAGACATATATAAGCATTTGAAATTAGCTGAGTATGCAGGTTTTCTGCTACGGGGGTGTTTAAGAAGTGGCGTATTTGTACATAATCGATACATGAGAAAGATGCAGTTCCATGAAAAGTGTTGTTGAAAATATGAATTCTCCATATAACAATTTATTTAGCGGAGATCGAAGAGAAATCACTTACTCACAAAACAAATTTTTAGATTTTTATTTAATTTATACCGTCTTATTTCTATACTTTTTCAAGACTTTATTAAAGTTTGCTCATTTTTCAGGACCGGAACTTAATAATTTTTAATTCGAAAGAAATATTTGTTTGCGAAAAATAATTAATATAACTGTAACAATAGTTTTTATGATTATGTTAGTCCAAGAACGCAAAATAATTTTTCTTTCGCCTTTAGAATTCAAAAGGACCAGCAAAGATTGCCAGTCTCTGGGTGGAGTTTACAAACATATAACTCTATTATCAAGCTGGACCAGAAGGAACTAATTTATCAGGGACTCGGGAAGTTGAGTGAAATTTGGTTTGCGGCCAGGAAACGTATCAGTTATTCACGAGGAAAACAAGTTACAAAATCACATAATCTCCTCTGGACTGTTTGGGTTACGTTTATGTGTTTTTCGGTAAACTCTTAACTATTATCTTTATAACTTTAAACGTAACAATAAACAACTATAAGTATGTTAACTTTTGCGTAAAATGTATTTTCTGTAGTAATAATTTTTTCATTTCATTTGAAATACATCTTAAAACACTTAAAGATTGTGGAAATGTTACATTTTATATTAATACAAAACAAATACCCCCATCGCAGCAAACCTGCGTACTCAGCGAATTTCCAATGCATAATATATGTCTTAATACCAGTAGATATATTCCGCTACACTCGAGAAAGTAGTGAAAGTGCTCGCGGTTTTAGCGACTTGCAGCGGTATCGGCGGGCTGCCGGTTGCTGTCCTTGACGGCGGTGCGGCGGCGGCCCGCGGCGGCTCCGTTGGCGGTAAATCATCCGGTTACACAAGACTGCACCGCGACCCGCGCATGTGCTTCACTGCTATTACGTAAGGAGCAATTGTACTGCGGCTTAAATCGAGTATGAGCAGCTTCGCTGCCATTGTGTAAGGAGCAACTGCACTGCGGACCAAATCGAGAATGACCACACCCGAAAATGCAGTATAAAACCCATGCAAACTGTTGATCGTTCAGTCACCATGCCTCGACCCCAGGCCTCCAAGGTGCGGCTCAATATCCAGCTAAAACCCTGCGGCCCCGATGGTTTCCGGTGGCGGCTGAGGCGACTCCGAGAGTTCCTGCGACTCGAGGACTGGGTTCACGACGGCGAGTCTCAGGAGGAACCTCCGACGAGTATAGGTGAGTTACTAACAGTATAGTACGTGAGATACTGTGAGAAACCTTGCTCTGACCATCGACGGGGAGTTACAGGAGGTTACCTCCAGGTGAGTTATGTCTTATAGTACATACTGAGGAGGTCGCGGGAATCCTTGCCCTTCGTCGGGGAAGCACAGGAGGGTACCTCCAGCGCCAGGTGAGTTATTATATGCCAGTGTACTAAGGAGGTTGCGAGATTCCCTGCTAATCGACGGGGTACAAGAGGTATTTCTCCAGGTGAGTTATCATAGGCTGTAATATCGCGAGGTGGCTGCGGGAATCCTTGCCCATCGTCGGGGAACTACAGGAGGGTGCCTCCAGCGCCAGTCATTATATGCCAGTGTACTAAGGAGGTTGCGAGAGTCCCTGCTAATCGATGGGGTACAAGAGGTAATTCGCCAGGTGAGTCAGGCGGTAATATCGCGAGGAGGTGCGGGAATCCTTGCCCATCGACGGTGAATTGCAGGAGGTTAGTTACTAATATGGAGGTTACCTCCGAGGTGAGTTACTAATATATAACGCAGATGAGAGCAATATAGCACAACGCAATGTACAACAGGTCCAAGAGAGGTAGAAGGACAAAACACATATTCGAGCTCAATAAGTTTATTCCTTCAATTTTCCCAAACCTTTACATCATAGGAATTGCCCGTTTTCCCAAGGCATTTAAAGCGATACTTGTGTGGCACCGCCAAATCGCCTACCTCCTCCTTGGTAAGACTGATTGAAAATCGTCTCGGTAGAAAACACATTGCCGATTCCCCATCATCCTTTATAAACTCCAAAATAATAGCGTCACCAAACTTTGTTGTAACCCGTCTTGCAGTCAAAATTGAATATCCTTCGTCCCTGGTCAGATGATACAAATCGACCTTGGGAAGGTGAGGCTGGCTTACCAACGTATTCAATTTGTTTGACAGACTCATTTCTGTAAAAAAAAAAACACAGTATTAGACATAGTTTTAGATAGGTTATATATAAACAGTACCGCTACAAGCAAAAAGGTCTCCTCCACAACGTGCGCCTTTGTGTAGCTTTAGAGTGCCCCCGTCTCCATGGAGGCGAGTTATATGCACATGTGTTTTTTAACAGCCGTTGATCTACGGTCATTGTGTACCACCAAGGCTACCGTAAATGCTGTAAGAATTTGTGCGAAACCTGGTCCGTGACTAATGTGCCGGCTACATCCTAAGCGCTGCCGTAAAGCTCAACAGTAATTTGCTCTCTAAAATACACGCTTTATCTGGTACGTAAACTTTGACATGTTTAAGTATACATTTAGTGTGAGGTTAAACTAAAATAAAATATAGAAAAAGAATTGTAGATAAATAAAATTACGAAATACTGCAATCCATTTCTGAGCTACGTCTTAATTCTCCAGTGGGAAGTATCGATTGAAAAATCTGTACAAAAAGCGAGCTAACGTGTTTCTGTCTATTATTCCGCCAACCTGTGCAAATTCACGGTTACATTTATTTGGGCTCAAGTTAACAGGAGTGTCACATAGGTGCCTATGCCCTCAGGTCCAAGGGACATGGAGGAGAGGGTCATACAATTCCGGAGTAAATCACAGGCCGTCATTGTTTACATTCATTCCGCGGGCGACAAATCCGTGGGAATACCTGTTGTCAAACGCCAGCCGGCGCGCGGTGGCCACCAGTCCGACCGGTTTGACGCTAAGTGAGTGTTGTTGTGTGACTAATACATTTGTTATTGTTTCAGCTGGCTTTGCAAGACGGTTCGCCGAGCCAGTAGATGTATATATGCGGGAGGTCTACGACCGGTCAGAAGACCTCTCGTATATACGAGAAATTGAAGAATTTATCCAGGAGCGAGTGAGGGCCTCGCTCCAGTCGCCTCCTAGCTCGCCACCAGTTTCACCACGCTCGCCAGAATATTCCCCACCATTGCAGGAAGAAGAGGAGACGGAGGGAGAGGAAGATGAAGGGGAAGGGGAGGAGGAGGGAGAGGAGGTGGATGAGGAAGAATAAAAAAAAATAAACCTATATGTCTATTTTCAATATCCCAAAGGTCTAAGCCGAGCGCAGATGCATCTAGTGCAAATATTTAGAAGGCTTTGCCCACAATTGCTTAGTTATACGTGCACCCTGTAGTGAACTAAAATAATAATACGACAATACTTAGATTATAATGCTTTTGTCTTTTGGGACGCTCAAAACACAGCATTTGTAACTGAATGTTTTTCTACCAAACTCAGTGCAATAAGTTATGAACAACCGAGGGCAAGTGCAAATATTTAGAAGGCTTTGCCCACAATTGCTAAGTTATACGTGCACCCTGTAGTGAAAATAATGTCAATACTTATCATGCTAAAAACAAAATGCTGTTGTATGGATAAAATACAACATTTGTAACTTAAAGCAATAAAACTCAGTAAGTTATATACAAAGTTTTGCTGATTCATTAAAGTACTCGACTCGATTAAGACATTTTATAAATTGTCCCGGAGGCAACAATGTATCCTAACACCAAGAGCGAGTGCAAATATTTGAGTAACAACTGACCAAATAATTTAATAGTTACACTTGTCATGACTTCACGAAATTCCACAACGTGATTTGGACATTGTATCCAACTGCGGGGGACAAATAATATGTCGTCACTACCACGGAACCATAGCACTGAGAAAAACGAGACTTGAAAAGTTTCGCCAATAGTAAATATTACGAAAAGACGCAAGTCTTCGTGAACATTTACGAAAATATGCAGTAAACTATAAATTAACACAAACCTGTATTTTATGAAAAGTTTTCGCCAATAGTGGTTATTAGGCTATTCCGTGAGTAAATATTAGCATTACAAAAACACGCTAGTCTTCGTGAACATATACGAAAAAAATGCAGTAAACAAAATTAACACAAACATGTATTTTAAGTTCTCGTCAATAGTGGTAAGAGGACAAGAGTCAGTAAAGTGGAATTTTCAAAGCTTTCACCATGAGAAAAAGTGAAAGCTAACCATTAACAGTTAAATATAAAATTAACACGTCCCCGTGAGCACGTGCAATACGTCTGTGCCGCGGTTCAAAAACATTGCTATCGACGAACTTAGGAATATAAGCCGATATATCGAATAAAGTGAAAAATTCTAAACCCCCGCAAAACGGTCAACCTCGTCAATATTAGTAGTAAGTAAACGTGGAATCGATAGCAACCCTAACGTGTGGAAAGTAGTTGTAACAAGAGTAACAAGTAGCATGTAAAATAGGTCATATTACTCACCGACTGGCGTCAAGACTGCAAATGGTGCTCTTGGAACAAGCTGGTGTATATATAGCAACTCACTTTCCAAGACCGCTCCAAACACCTTGAGCAACCAAACCAAGTTTGGAGTGAAACTCATTAACCTCATTTTACCCATTCGGGTGGAGGTCACCCAGCCGTCCACTGTGTCACGCCCGACACACCCAAGACCCTTTAAATACCGCTCCGTGCCCGACGGTCGGCACACTCGCCCCGGTCCTGCGCACGGGTCATGAGTGCTTACCACTACCAGTGTGACATCTGCAAGGAAGCATTTTTCCTATCTACAGAAGCCAGAAGCAGACACCGGCAGATATGTTCGGCTGTGAGAAAATTCTTCGATCCCGCATCAGACGAAGCACACGGACCGATGGACCTGCGTGCCCCTTCGCAGAATGTTCCTGACGACAAGCAACCAGTTGATCTGAGCAAACATTCCTCTCGCCATCCGAAAAAGCAGACCGATCCGCCTGCACTATCTTCTGTCCGATCACCTCCGAAAAAGCAGGCCGATCCGCCTGCACCATCTTCTGTCCGATCACCTCCCAAACGCACATCGGTACAGAAATCGAAAAGACTCGATAGGCAAGACGGTGGTTCATCTCTTAAATACGAATTGAAGAAAGCTCTTTCAAGTGCTCGGGATTACTTGATCCCTAATCCAGGCACGTTTGTGGACCTCGAACCATTCCTCGAAGAAGCATTGCTCGTTGCCGCATCTGAGATTCTCCAAGACGAACTAAATAACTCTACATCATTTAAGTACAACACAGTCCTCGAGGCAGAATACATCCATCCTGAGGGGCTCAGCGAGACCTTCAACTTCAAGACCCGTTCTAAAATGCTGTCCTCACCAGAAGTCGACGATCTTCTAGAAATACTGCGGGCGGACAAGGCGAAGCTGCTTCAAGAAGAATCCGAGTCGCAGATGAAGGGTTCTGGCTGGCGTCTGGTCGCACCAACATCACTGACTCTTAGGGTAAGTCGTTTTACATATAGGCAACCATCCGGAAGCGCGCATACTCCATTGCCAAAGAAATTGGAAAATCGCAAAGCTACAATTAATATAGCCAATTCAGATAATAAATGTTTCCTCTATTGCATCTTAGTAAAACATTTACCCAACTATAACGCCAATATAGCATTAACAGAAGAGTCCTTTGTTGGCGTCAATCCCGATCGCTACAACCTCGCTGGTATTACATTCCCTGTAACAATTAGCGGTATAAGAAAGTTTGAAAAACAAAACAAAAACTGCAATGTCTTTGAAAGTGGTCCTGAAGGAGACATAATACCTCTAAAGGTCGTAGATCGTGAGCTAGAGGATCATACCGATCTTTTGTTGTACAAAGATTCTGGAGAATCTCACTACGTGCTGATAACGGACTTTGCCAAATTAGTACGCCCACAAATCACTAAAGGACGTAATAAAATTACGATTTGTAAAAGGTGTTCAACATACAAACAAACGCGGTACTGCACACCGGATGCTAAGACTTGGCTAGAAGATCACACGCGTCTTTGCACGAGATATACGCCCACCCAAGTGCGACTTCCAAAAGAAGGAAGGAATTTTGTGAAGTTTGAATCGTATGAATCACTAATAGCCGTACCAATTATTGTAGTAGCGGACTTTGAAGCCACATTACAACCAACTGTTAGCACAAACAATTCCTACCAAATACACTCACCCAACAGCTTTTGCACGCTCATCAAGAGTACACTTCCGAAAGAGATACTCGATGAAGTAGGTATTTCGCTTACGCCCTTTCTGTGCAGATCCCAAAACGCAGGAAACGAGTTCCTACTTCACATGAAAGACTTGGCCCAGTGTGTCGAATCTTTGTACCTACGTCAAGTACCGCTGACCACTCTGACAGACGAGCAGATACAACGGCACGATCAAGCCACTGCTTGTGATTTATGTGGGCAATCCTTTAACGAAGCTAGCTGCACAAAAACTCTAGATCATTGCCACATTACTGGCTCCTACCGACATAGCCTTTGCAGCAGATGTAATCTACGCTGTCAAACGCCAAATTTTATTCCGGTTTACCTGCACAACCTTAGCAACTATGATCAGGCATTTATAGTAAAGAACCTAGCAGCACTTAAGGGATGCGAGGTAACCGCTATACCGTCAAACACCGAAAAGTTTATCTCCATATCAGTACGTATAGGCAAAATGTGGATTCGATTCCTAGACTCGTACCGCCTTATGACAGAAAGCCTAGCGAAACTAACGGAAAACCTTTCAGCCTCAGAGCTCATTGAAAGTTCCAAATTGGTACCCTCTCAGCATGTGGACATTATAAAGCGAAAAGGCGTGTATCCATATGACTACGTCACATCGCCAGACGTGTTTAAAGAAGAACAGCTACCGCCTAAAGACGCCTTCCACAATAGGCTCAACGATGAGCACATATCTGACAGTGATTATGAACACGCGACTAATGTTTGGCGTGTTCTTGACATGAAAACCTTTGCCGACTACCACGACTTTTACTTGCGTTTGGACACGTGCCTACTAGCAGACATCCTTACTTCATTTCGAAAAAAATGCATCGAGGTGTATAAAATCGATTGCGCACATCAATACACGGCCCCAGGCATGGCATTTCAAGCTATGCTCCTTATGACGAAAATAAAACTCGAGCTTATTACCGATCCTGATCAACTGTTGATGGTCGAGTCGGCAACGCGTGGTGGACTTGTTCAATGTTGCCTAAAATATTTCAGGGCAAACAACCCAATGCTGGAGCTACCTTCTGACTACAATGCAAACGAACCAACGAGCTATCTACTATACATGGACTGTCTAAACCTCTACGGTTCCGTAATGGCCCAGTGTCCGTTGCCAACAGGTGACTTCAAATGGGCAGACACCGATGGTCTAGACTGGACAAACCTACCAGCGGACGCGCCACAAGGCCTTATTCTAGAATGTGACGCCGAATATCCAGAAAGTGTTCATGACAAGTTGCAAGACCTGCCCCCATTGGCTGAAAACCAAGTTCCGCCTGGAGCCAAAAACAAAAAGCTCCTTGCTACTCTTGTAAATAAAAAGAAATACGTTGCTCATTACATGGTCTTTCAGCAGGCAATTCGCCTGGGAATCAAAGTGACCAAGGTTCACAGAGCCCTTCAGTTTTCACAATCATTGTGGATGAGCAAGTTTATAAATTGTAACGCCGACCTTAGAGCGCAATCGACAGACGAGTTCTCTCGTAGCTTTTTTAAGCTCATGAATAACGCGGTGTTTGGTAAGACAATAGAATCTGTAAGGAACAGGGTGGACGTGCGTATTGTCACTTCAGATAAGGCTTTTCAAAAGCTAGTGCGACAAACAAAGTTCAAAGAACACAAAATTATTTCGGAGAATGTAGTAGCCGTGCAGATGCGTAGAAACTCCGTTTTAATGAACAAACCAGTATATGTAGGCATGGTAGTGTTGGACCTGTCAAAGGTCCACATGTACAACTTCCATTATTCAATCCTTAAAGAGCACTTTAAGCCGCCTGAATGTGAACTTGAACTAGCCTACCTGGACACAGATGGGGGGCTTTGGGCTTTGAAAACAGAACTTAACATCACCGGAATCATGAAACAACCATCGTTTTCCAAATGGTTGGATGGGTCTGTCTATCCGATAGGTCATCCACTGAAATGTGAGAAAAACAAGGGTAGGATTGGCACGTTTAAAGACGAAACCAAAGGAAGAGCCCTGCTTGAGTACATAGGCCTCAGACCAAAAATGTACACCTACAGATTCAGATCAGACGAAAAGAAGCCTATTGCCAAAGCTAAGGGGATTAAAAGTTCTTATGTAGCAAAGCATTTATCGTTTGATAAGTACAAAGAAGCACTATTTGGCAAAGGAGAACTAGAAAAGGCGGAGTACAATCTCATACGTTGTAAATCATTTAACCTCACATCAAAAACAGTTGAGAAAAAGTCCTTGTCCGCAGAAGACGACAAAAGGAAGATATTGAGTTGTGGCGTCAAAACATTACCATATGGTCACTACAAACTTGAGACTATTGCTGAGGAGGACAGCAGTGATGAACACACGGAATGACGCTGCCTCTCACTAGCAGCAACAGCAAGGTCCTTAGATCCTAGCGATAACGTAGACTCAATCGAACAGATATATTTACTGAATACTTTAGCCATACCACTTCAGCGAGACATTAGAAGAGAAATCAAAAGAAAATGGATGAAAAATACACTACCACCTGAAAACCCTCACCTTTATGAATATCGATATCTCGATTTCGATTCTCTTGACAAGTACGAGTTTATTATGCTGATGCGTCATCCAAGGCATTTATATCCTGAGTTTTGGCCATCTGACAGTGAAACCGGTCATTTGACCACTGATTTTTACGAACTTCATATTGGTAATCAAAAACCCATCTACCTGTGTTACGCTTGTTTCCAAAAGAGATGCAGCCCCAGCAATGCTATTGACGATTTTGACCATCACGAATACTGGCAGAGTATGAATTGGCGATTTTTTAACATAGTAAGGCATTGCGATGTGGCCCCGAGATGGTTTGTCTATAATGTGTTAAAATCAAAAAAGAGTTGGTGCGACTGGTGCGTACTTGCACCGCTGTTTCAACTTTACAGTTTCGATAAATGTGCACAATTCACTCATTTCCACGATGATGATAGTGAAAGTAATGACTCTTTTGTAAAAACATTTAATACTACAGAGGGATCCTTATATTCACTAATGCTTCCTTACAGATGTCACACTGGTAGAGCCATAGCCGTAACTGAACTAAATGATCAAACTGTCAAACACGATTAGTTTACATTTTTGTAGACGTTGTGTCAATATTTACTTTAACACTGTCTTTGTATTCTGACTCAACGTATTTGTACTATTAGTTTGTGATATTATTTGACAATTGCTCACAATTGTCGTTAATGAGAACATGTATTGTCCACCCAATTTCGTTAATCCTTGTATTTCTCAATATGTTAACATTATATCTTGTGTAATATATGCTTTGGAAAAAATTCTGATCTTTTATTGTATATCCCTGGGTACGAAATAAATAGACATAATCTACCAAAAATCATAGTGTATTTAAAAACATTATCATCTGACACAATCATACTTTAAGTCCTGAAGCACCGCTTCACAGATTTTCAAAGAACAAAAACGTCTCACTTCGGCATCAATCCAGGGTAGGAGCGCTTCTTGCATCGGTGTTGGCTGAAGCCAGCCATCTTGTGAGTATGGTAGACGTCTCTCGTTGAAATCCGCCAGGAAAAGTGGCAAGTCCTTGACGATGTGTCGTTCAATGTCCGCTGGTACTTTGAAGGATCCGCTGTTTGTAGCTGCTGCCAACATTGTCGACGTCTTGTAATGTTTAGTGAAGTAGTGACAATAGCGTGTGATGAGGTTTTGCAAAATGGGAGAACACTCGACACAAATCCGGAAATAGTTTTCCATACAATCAAATAGACGTTTCAAAGCATTCCAACCGGATGACTGCAGCACTAACGAAGGTGTTGTTTGACGTAAAACATCACTGTCCAATACTTGTCTGTAAGGCGAAGTCGTCACTTCATAGTTCGAAAATAAAACTGCACCGACATTGTTTGGTTTGACAATAACTGTGTCCAAATAAAATGCTGAAAACGTTTGACTATTGTCCATAAAGTATTTGTCCAATATACTGAGAACGGATACACTACGTACACTCAACAGGTCTTGAATGGTAAAGTTTATACTTGTAATACTACTAACCAGATAAATAGAGGCTTTAAAGTCACATGAAGATTCTAGTCCTATTACGACGTCGGCTTGGTTGCACAGTTTGTACATTTGTCGGATTAACAGCTTTGGCTCCATTTTCCGTTGACTAACCTGCTGCTGCCGCTGCTGTTGAGGTCTAGACGTGGCGCTGGTGAAACTCGGCTGGAAAGCTATCTGCGGTTGATGGGCGACATGCGGCGGTTCATAAGGTTCAAATGTCGGTAGTTGTTGCTGCTGCTGACGATCGACATAGTAGTAATGGACTTGGGTTTCTTGTTGATCCGGTTGTGGTTGATCATAAGCTGGACTTTCTAGGTCGGCAAGAATCGCTTCTAAATCCGGGACGGCAGTGCTGCAGGACGCCGGAGGTGCTGGTGAATCGGTGCGACATCTTTTTCCAGAAGATGCAACAGACTTTGATCGCTTTCTCTTCATCTTGTTGATCTCCTTGCGAGGTGCGGCAGGCGGTACGGCTGTAACCACGTCCATTGTAGCACTGGCGGATGAACACCGGGAGGTAGTGGGGGGTGGACGGTGGTAGAAGCAGACAACCTTGACGCTGGTGGGGAGCGACCACTTCAACAAGTTTCTCCCTCTTCGGCGGCTAATTTGAGATGGCATATATTCTACCCGTTGGGTCCCAAACCAGTTCTCTACCTCTGTAATCAAACACTTTTCCAAGATTTTCAGCCCACCTCAGTGAAGAGGTAGGGATGTATTCCCTGTCTGAGCCGTAAGACTTTATTATAAGATGTTTAGATTTATTTGTTCCTCCTGTCAACACAGGTTCGTCTGCACTGGTTTCTACCAGATTAAAGGTTCGTGTTCCGCATTTAAAATTGCCGCCTGATTCGTCGTATCGACATATCTGAGAAAGTACACTTGCGTCGTCCGTCAATGTACCAGCTCCCACTTTGGACAGTTTGAAACCTTTAGCATCCCAGAACTGGTTTGTAGCATCTAGTTTTAGACAAACACTGTTTAATTGATCCAACTTTGAGTTCAAAAGCTTTAGACGCTCGTCTAAGTCTTGGAAAGACTTGGTTGACACGAAATTAGTTTCCACATAACCTTTGTTTGCACAATCGTGTGGCTCTTCAGGTTCAGCAACATATCGGAGCCTTTTGTAACGCACGTTAAAGTGAGCTCCGCCCGTGTCTAGACCCAGCGGTTGGTGATGGCGGTACGTTATTCGCTGTGGACCGCAGAGTACACGTCCAAACTTGTCCCTGGGATGACGTTTCATATCCTATCGCTGTCACAGACTGGTACATCCACTGTATAGTAGTGCGGTTATATCCATGAATTGTGTTTACTGTCCATGCCCAACCATTTCACGTAAACCTTCTTCCCTTTTCTTTTCAACACCTTTTCCATCAAATACGTGTCTGGGAAAGCAGTTTTTTGCATCTCCGGCTCGTAGAACGCTCCACGAATTACGTCCCCTTCCATATCGCGTAGCGTGTATACCGGCGGGCGGGTTCTGCGAACCTCGTGCACTTTGAACAGTTCCGTGGTCCAGCTCGGAAGGTAACCTTTGGAGAAAATAGACGTTTTGTACTTGGATATTCTCACAACGTCATTGACTTTAAACCGCGGTCGCATGTTTTTCCTCGTCAAAAGGGGAATGGGAGCCTTGTTCAACTTGTCGGCTAGATCCATTTCGTGAGAGCGGTTCACGTCGATCGGTTTCATACCAATAGATCGATGTACGCGATTGTTATATGTCGATAACAGTTTAGATAGAAGCCCGTTTGTGGCCCAACGATACGAACCTTGAACACCAAAGGCTTTAAACATCCAATTTTTCAGAGTGCGATTG
Organism: Allygus modestus; assembly: GCA_963675035.1. Lineage (NCBI taxonomy): Eukaryota > Metazoa > Arthropoda > Insecta > Hemiptera > Cicadellidae > Allygus > Allygus modestus. Next base: position 27,804,786 of record OY776114.1, read on the forward strand.
AAACGTTCCACTACCGAGGCCTTAAGCGAACTGAAAGTGCTGTAATGGTTTATGCCGTGACGTTCCATCAGAGCGGTAAATGTTTTGTTAAAAAATTCTCTTCCATCGTCGGACTGGATATTTCTTGGCAGTTCTGCTGCATTTGCAAATATATCTTCCATACCCTTTGCAACTGACTTAGCGGTTTTGTCACGTAGCGGTGCGGCGAAACCAGACTTTGATAACACATCGATCCCAGTGAGTATGTATTTGAATCCCGCGTTTTGCCTCGCGTACTTTTTCATGTCAACGAGATCAATCTGCCAAAGGTCATTTAAGCTTTTCACATAGACATGACGTCGTGGATAACGTTTTCTCGCCTGCCTGTGAAGCTCTTCAACTATTTTCTCTTTAGCATCATCTGCCATCTTGTCAGTATCAAACTCACCTCGACAATGAACAATGCCGACTACAATATGATTTTATACAAACGTAAAAGGTTCACTATTTCGTTAAACTCTCTAGAATGTCCGCTGTGGCCAGCGTTCTTGGACATGTACAACAGTCTAAGGCGATTTACCAAAGCGTTTGCATCAGTGTTACTTAATCCACTGCCCGATGGCGTTGACGGTGCTTTGTGTTTAGGCGGAAAAAGACTTTGTATAACAACAGTGTACTTTTTGCCTTTGTTGGCGTTTATCCCGCGTTCCGCTGAGTACATTTGTCTGTGCGCGTTGGTCAAGACTAGTATCTGTTTGTACGCGTTTAAATCAGGAGGAGTAATTTCATCCTTTTTTGGCACTTGCATAAAGAGTAGTTCCATCAGTCCGGGAGTCATTTCAAATCTTTTGTCTTTTACTATAACTTTTGTTCTGGAAAAGGAAATTCCGCTGTCGCCTATCAACGTGCCACCTTTTCCATCGGCTCGGACGCCGTACGTAGAATCGAGTTTGTCACGGTAGGCGGGAGATTGGAGTCTTTTAAAATATCTGTCCACCAAACTGGTCTCCGTTTGAGTCGAAGTGTCTACTGTTTTGTTAAGCTCGTCGTCGTCACTACCTTCACCCTCGCTACGTTTATCCGTTCCTATCGACTTCATTTCCTTTTTAATTTCCTCCTTGATTGGCGGGAGTGGCATCGATTGTTTAATACTTTCAACTACTGTCTTTTGCAATGGGCTGACCAACGGTTTGGCCGAAGCCTCTAGATACTTTTCAACGTCTTCTACATTCCGTTGTAAAGTCCGGTACTTTTCGCGAACGCTTTTCGTAAGCTTAATAATTTCCCGTTTCACAGCCTCTTCTCTACCATAGGATCTCTTTATTCGACGTTTTCTTATCTTCTTGCGTAGTCTGTCCATAGTGTTACAGCGTCTAGGTAATACTAGGGCGGATTTCGTGCTGATATCTTATTTATAAGGGGATTACGACGACGTTTTACCTTACCACCTCCAAACTTGGATTTGGCCTTCATTGCCGTAGTGACGCTCCACGCTGTTGCTTTCTCCCCCACCGACGTGTCTGATGCTTTGAATATTTGCCAAGCTCTTTCTGCCAGCTCTTTATCGGCCAGCTGTCTTCTTTTAGAGTCTTTAAATTTCGAGTAGGCTATGTCGTGGATCTTGCACGCTTCGTCTAGACGATTGACACCCTTATCGCCTCGTGCTAACCTCTTCTTTAACTTAGTCCCTGGTCCAGTTGTAACCTGCTATGTGGAGTTCGATGGGTAACGAATCAATCGCTTTGTTAATAGCAGAACTTATAATGCCCCTTCCCCTTCTGCCGCCTCTTCCTCCTCCTTTGCGTTTCGTCATGCTCGTCTGATTGACTAGTTTATCCCGAAGATTCTTTATTTATATCAGTCACGAAGGTGTCTAGACCGCATCTGTAGCGTCCTTTGTTCAACTCATCGTCTTTGCTGATCACCACGAAGGAATGACGGTCTTTGTTCCAACACTGGATGCAGAGATCTTTAAATTGGTTAAAACTCATATCGCTATCGCTAACGTGATCGTCATAGACATGTTTCAAGTTCAACTCGTCTTGCTTGAATAATATTATAAGGTTTGCATTGTCGCGCAGCAGGTGTTTCGGTATGCGTGTGTAGGATTGCGCGAGGTAGAAACAATCTATCGATTTGTGTCTGCCCATGGAGAAGTACGCACGCATATGGTCTTGTCGGTCGCAAGCGACGTCGTCAAACACAATTACCGAATTCGGTTTCGCTTCGGAAGGACTTTGTACATCCTCGTTGTTTTCAAACGTATAGTAACCTATTTCAGGGGCTTTACTCATTATTTGCGATAGTATTAAATATTTGGGCTGGTGTAGCGATTTACTAAATATGTATAAATTTGCGAATCGCAATCCTCGAGGTTCTGTAAGTAGGCTGAACATGAGACATGTTTTACCGCAGTTTGAAGGTCCGCAAATGATGCACCTGATTGAGCTCGGCAACAGAGGACCGTGTTTGGAACTGTGTTGCGAACTGTGCTCTATCAGTCTCCCCAAATCGGTATTAATGTCAAACGTTTCGCGCTGTTTCTTAAACTTCATTTCAGCCACGTCACTCGACGACTGACTACATATATAGCGTTGCACATTTATATGAGCTCAGTCCCGAGTCAGGCTTTCGTTGATATACATTGCGGACAATGTTAACAGGACTATTGCCGGATGGTGGAAAGAGGCGCACTGTTCGCAGGCGTGCGAGGCGAAGTGGAGGAAAGGTCGGTGGGAAACGGTTTCAACATGTGACATTTCGTGATGTGATCAAGCACGCTAGAGCGGCAATCAGGGGACAGGGAATTAGGTCTTCGAAAAGTTTGGAAACAAACGGACGTCGCATGCGGAGTGCGACCATGGCGGTGCTGAAGGCGGTTCGAAAATTTAAAAAAGGCAAGTTGGTGAGGTCTGGTCGCCGTGGTGGACATGAACGGATCCTACCTTTGCCAAAGTCTGGAGGACTGTTACCACTACTGCCGATTTTCGCGGGGCTAAGCGCGTTGGGCAGTCTCGCTGGCGGTGCTGCTGGAGTGGCAAAAGCAATAAACGAGACTAGGGATGCCAGAAAGAAATTGGCAGAGTTGCAAAGGCACAACGAGACTATGGAGGCTATTGCGTTGCGCAAAGGTAAAGGTTTGTTTCTGAGACCGCACAAGAAGGGGTTGGGTCTGTACATGATGCCGTATACGCAATATGCAAAAAACTGCTAGGCCTTCTGCCCAAAAGGGCATTGTACGATGTGGATCTTGAAAATGTTGCACGTAAGCTTCGGATACCACACTTTAGGGGTGTTTTTATGCGTGATAATTTACCTCAACGACCGTGGCGACGAGAGTCGGTCATTGTTAATTTGGACAATTCCAGTGGGCAAGGTACTCATTGGGTTTGTTTTAGAAAAAGTGGTAATCTAGTGGACTACTTCGACAGCTACGGTGATTTAAGACCTCCGTGTGAAATTCAACGCTATCTCAAGGGGAATTTTATTTCCCACAACAAGACCGCTTATCAGTTTGTTAATTCCAAAAGTGAAACTTGTGGACAACTTTGTTTAGCGTTTTTATCCATGATGGAATAAAAGGTGTATTGCGTTTCATTTCTTTGTCAGTCATGTCTTTGACGTTTACCTTTACGGGCACAGAGTCTACTCTGTCAGCTGACTTTTTCCCAGCTCTGGAACTGTCCAGTGACTCGACTTGGGAAATAGGCTTGCTAAACTTTGAATCTTTCAACTCTATTCCAAACGTAGAGGTTGGCAATAACGTGTTTCACTTTAACAACGGTCTGAAAATAGTCATACCGACAGGTTCGTATGAGGTTGTGGATATTGCAGACTATTTACAGAAGATGCTGTGGAAGGCGGACAAGAAGCTTCATATCGAGTTGACTCCAAACATCAACACTTTGCACACCGATATCAAATGCAACTTTCCAGTAGACCTAACACCCGATGATTCTGTCGGTCGCCTGTTGGGATTTAAACCCGTCAAGCTGGAAGCGGGCCAGGAACTAGGTACCGCGGGGGTTACTGACATATTCAAGGTGAATTCAATTCTACTGAACTGCAACATCGTTACAGGCTCGTATATAAACGGGCAACCTGCGCACACTGTTTACCAGTTTTATCCAGGTGTCGGTCCAGGGTTTAAGTTGATCGAAGAGCCTTCACCTGTGGTTTATCTTCCAATTACCAAGAACACTATAGACAATATCACGCTAAAGATCGTGGATCAAGACGGACGTTTGGTGAATTTTCGCGGCGAACGAATAACTGTGCGGTTACATTTGAGGCGTCGACCTTAGAATGGGTTTTGTGTACGGCGCACGAAGGGCAGCAGCGGTGTGCTCAGGACCTGCCTATTTATTGACAGACACAAAGTCGCGTGTCAGTAGTAGTCGTCAGTCTGCCAGGCGATTAACAACAAGAAACAAGAGGTTTTTACGCTCTCTCGGCTTTACCGTGCTGCAATAATGAACGTTCAAGATATCCTGTTGAGTACTCCCTTTGATTCTAGCATAAGTCACGTTGCGTGGCACTCGCATCTACCTTATGCCAGTATGACACTCAACAACAGTGATGAAATTCGAATTCCAATACAACAGCAAGATATTTGTGTTATTCCCTCTATGAGCTACCTGTACGTCGAGGGTAAACTTTTAAAGCAAGACGGCTCGGCTGCACCAACCAGAACCAAATTTGTCAACAACGCTTTTGCTCAATTATTTGACGAGATACGCTATGAAATCAATGGTATCGAAGTGGATCGTGTCAGGAATCCCGGGATCGCTACTACAATCAAGGGATACGCGTCTTTTGACGATGACACGCTCAAGTATATGAACAACTCTGGGTGGGTAAGTTCTCCTGACAAAATAAACTCGTCGCTCGACGCGGTCGACAACAATGGAAATTTCAGTTTTTGTGTACGCTTAGGAAGTCTTCTCGGGTTTGCCGAAGACTACACAAAGATGGTTGTCAACGCACGCCACGAGTTGGTTCTCATTAGGTCGGCCAATGATAAGAATGCTGTTCACTGGACGCCCGGGCCGGCTGTTGGGGGAGTCCAAGACACGAACGTTGAGGATATTACAGTCAAGCTGCAAAAGCTCTGTTGGCGTATACCGTACGTTACTCTGAGCGATGAACAAAGGGTCGCGTTGCTTAAACAGCTCAGTCGCGGCACTAGTATCCCGGTTGAGTACCGGAGTTGGGAATTGTACGAGTATCCCGCGCTTCCTAAGGCCAGCAAGCAGTCGTGGACCGTTAAAACCGCCTCTCAACTGGAAAAACCACGATACGTCATTGTCGCTTTTCAAACCGGCAAGAAGAACAACTTGAAGGCTAATGCTTCTCGTTTTGACCACTGCAAGTTGACCAATATGAAACTTCATCTCAATTCAGTCAGCTATCCTTACGATGATCTCAAGTTGGATTTCACCAACAACCATTTTGCATTACTCTACGACATGTACTCTAGATTTCAAGAGTCTTATTATGGTACTGCGCCACGACCCTTGTTCACAAAGGATACGTTTAAGCATCACGCTCCGATAATCGTTATCGATTGCTCTAAACAAAATGAATCGATCAAGTCAGCACCTGTAGACATACGTTTAGAGTTTGAGACATCAGAAGACTTTCCCGACAATACTTCTGCCTACTGTCTCATTATTCATGACAGGGCGTTCTCCTACAACCCATCAAACAGTTTGGTCAGGCTCAACATCTAAGCTCCGCCCACTCCGTCGCCTATTTAAGAAGGCTCGGTTGCCTTGTCGGTCGTCATTCTCTCTCTAGTGCTCCGTCACACCGCTCCACCGCCATGATCAAAAAAGCTGTGATTGATTTTAGCGCTTTTGTAAGCAAGAAGACTAACGAAGTTGTGATTAAAGAGTTGACCGTGGTGGACGTTGTGACGGGATCTGCTCAGCATTGGATTTTCAAACCGCCAAAGGATACACCTCATTTTTGGTCAGGTACTTGCACCGCAGATCGCCGTAACGAATGGCTGAGCAAACATTATCACGGTCTGGACTTTTGGTATGGATTCAGCGATTATGAGGACTTGCTAAACGGGCTGAACCAGGTTTGTTCAGATATGCAAGTGCTATATGCTCCGGATCTCGAGAAGGCTAGAGTTTTGGAAAAACTGTTTAATGCCAGACGATTAGTCTTTAGTCTGGAGGCACTCGGTTGCCCTCCACTAGAAAGAGCACTTTTTCCAGAGTTAGAACTCATAAGCGATGGAGATGAAGACGGAGCTGGGCGGGATGAAGTGGATTGCGCAAGGGAGGACTTGTCCAAACAGTGTCTCTACCATCTGCTGTACTCGCCAGGATTCGTGTGCACTTTCGACAACGCACAACGTCTTGCTAAATGGTGTGCTGACAACCTCGATCTTCTAGACATAAATGAACCTGCTGTAAGAGCGAATACCTTTGTCAACTGGAAACAAGCGTCGCCCACTGTCAAAGAACTTGCAGATGCCGGTTTCGTACGCGTGCATTCTACAAACGATGGCACCAAATGTGTTTACTGCGGTGTCATTTTGTGCAAGTGGGAGGAAAGTGACGATCCCCTCGCAGACCATGCCTACAATTCACCTTACTGCAAGTTTGTTCGATTCAACATGCAGCTGAAGAGGGATCAAAAGGACAAAAAGGATAACAAATGTAAACCCACGTGTTGCAGGGAAGACGTACCTGAAGACGATTTTGACTTGCGCTACGGAAATACTCCTGACATTACTGCATCGGATTTGGCCGAGTGTTGTCGTGCATAATCATGTCTCAGTTTTACAGGAATATGAAAAGAGTATCTTTTCACGATCCACTTGTCACTGCTTCACTTAACCTGCCAGAGGAAGATAGAAAATCAACCCTCATCGCTGACCGGGAACAATTTCGACTGACTATTTGGAAGTCCGAAGCATTACTCGAAGATGTTCTTCAAAGTAGAATTAATCATATACTTACTTGTACACTTTCTGATCACACTACTTGTTCAATAAAAAAAGTATAATATTTATTTTTCTCTTATTATTTACCCACCACAACGGAGCAGCCGCACCAGAGCAGCCACAGGTGCCGCCACACCGCGGGCCGCCGCCGCCGCACCGCCGTCAAGGACAGCAACCGGCAGCCCGCCGACACCGCTGCAAGTCGCTGAAACCGCGAGCACTTTCACTACTTTCTCGAGTGTAGCGGAATATATCTACTAATACCACATAAAGCCGCAAACAAAGTTTCATAAAAATCTATTCACATATAAGCGATTTTAATTATTCTCTATAAGAATAACATTGGTAATGAGTACGTAGGTTTGCTGAAACAAGGAACAGAAACAATTAGTATTTATACGAATATAAATAAAATTTAACTAGGCGAAGCCACATACTAAGTTTCATCAATATTCAATTATAAATAAGTGCTATTTAACATTCTAGTTATTCTCCATAAGAATAACATGGGGGCTGAGAAAGCAGGTTTGCTGCAACAAGAAACAGAAAAATGGGTTTTTATGTAATTATCAAATATAACTCAACCAAGTGAAGCTACATACTAAGTTTTATTAATTTATGTTCATAATTATTAAGGGAGTCATTACATTTTACTTATTCTCCATAAGAATAACATGGGGGATGAGTGCGCAGGTTTGCTGCTACGGGAATAATCATCAAAAAATCAATTTTTTGTGCAAATATCAATATACCAGTACTACGTGAAGCCATATACCAAGTTTCATCAACATACATTCATAAATAATCGAGATATCAAATTTTATTTATTCTCCATAAGGATAACATTGGACAACGTACTGTGTTTAGCACTTTGAATATCTCTGCAACGGTTGGGCGTAGAACCACAATTTAAACACCAAAATTATTGTTTTGTGGAACTGAACAGATTGGTAAAAGCAAATGTGAAGTTTACATTAAAATAAACTGAGGAAAAGCCAAAAACCTTTTTTCCATAAGATTAACATGGGAGATTTTATGAGCAGGTTTTTTGGATTTTCTCCGCAACCACTTAACCTAGGTTAATAATTCAAGATACTAAATTATTTGTTTTTTAAGCTCTATAACATGGTCAAAACCAAAATTAAGTTTTTTTAAAAATTGTAGGGTGAAAAATGCAAAAAACTGATTTTTGGAAAATTTAAAACCCCCATAAACCCCTCTTCCCATGGTCCGATTTTTATGGTTTTCGAACTTAGTAATGAATGTCATTTTACACATTTGAGCCAAATTTCATTAAAATCTGAAGTTTTTTACTCAAGTTATCGTGTTAACGGACACATATATATATAATATATATATATATATATATATATATATATATATATATATACATACATACATACATACATATATATAAATTTGAACAAATAGTGTTTTTGGCATCTAGGGACCTCAAAACAAAAAGTTATCATGGTCTCGGGCTTAAGTCTTACCATGAGACCTACGGTAATAGCTTCTTCGCTATAGGGGAAATTCGCTAAAAAATGCTATGGATGTTATCCTAAAACTTAAATAAAATCATAGTTAAAAACTTAGTTGAATCTGCTTATCTCGTATACTGATTATTGTTATATTTGTTGTACTCAGTTAGTCCTTTCGAAACTGAAATAATTGTATATGGCTTAAAAAGAGGCAGAGACGTTTTTTACAATACCATTTCAATATGGATGTCTTTCATTCATATAATCATAGTCAAAACTTGCGTTCACTTTGAGAAACTTAAAACTAGTTTTTATTAAATATATTAAATAAACTATTGAGTAAATATGTTGTAGTATTTAGTTGCACAGTTTTTGAGTTGAATACATAATAAACTCACAAACTGTGGGAGGTAATAAAACCTTTTGTTGAGTCATATGAAATGAAATTGAGGTTTTAAAAATGAACACTTGCAAAAATGAATTGGTTCCTTAGATGTCATAATTTTATTTTTCACTTCCCTACTGGAATTTTACAGTACTGTAGTTTTAATTATTTTGCCTAGTGGTATAATTGTTTAAGTTGACTTTTGTTTGTAAAATAATGTGATACGAACTCTTATAAAAAAAAACTATCCTGGAAATAGTAAGATTGGCTATTGCGAGAATATGATGCTTTTCCATCGTGGGGTTGTAATTTTGATAGTAATAAATAGCATCTGAAATATATCTTATAACCTTCTTCAGAACCAAAAGTAGTTTTTGTGAGTGGGGCGAACGCCGTACTTTGTGTTTGTTCCCAACACGGGAAAAGTGGGGCCAAACCGTTATATTGCCACATCTTATTGGCTTCTGACCACGACAAAGACTTCTGCCCATAGAAACGGAGTCAGTAATCATTTAAATGCCGGTATGAGATTAAACCTGTTAAAGCTTTTAAATGTATTAAAAGAAATTTAATTATATGCAATAATTTATTAACTATATAAACAGTAATAGCATTGTGTTCTATTATAAACGTTTAGTATAATAATCTTTTTAAACAAATATGCTTAAAAAGCCCATACAATTTTAGCTTTAGAGTAAATTTTATTCTCCAGAACTAGTTAGGTCCAATAATAAAACGACTTACCTCTGTTTGGAGCCAGTCCAAACCGATTTTATTTGATTTATGAAGGGTTCAGCAGTTTACAAGTGCCGATTTGGCGTGATCTTCGCTTTCTATAATCCAAAGTAGTATTTCATATTTAAATTTCTAAGACCAAAACCACCTTAAAAGTACTAAGAAAATTAAAATACTGCACACACAAACTAAGAACTTATGGATTATTAATATGTGCATTAATTGAAAACCAAATTTTAAGAAATATAATACTCTGTGTGACGTTTAATGTGATATAGTTGTTTAAAATAGAGTATATAAACAGCTTTTGTGAAAAAAGTCATACAAGTAAATAAAGTATTTAACATTCATAGGTAAACCGTATTTAATATACAAAATAATACATATGTTACTAATATTTTTCAAATAACCATAACAGTGTTAAACACTGGAAGGCAAACCAAAGTAAATGTTGCTGAATGATGGATTATCAATTTAATTAATTAATCGTTCCTAGAATATGTTTGTATAAATATGAAACATTTATGGAACCAACAGCAACAATAAAGTTAGCAGGATTTACATTTGGGTTATTTTATTGTGTAAGAGGTAATACTTACGTATTTTATATTTGCTTTTTGACAAATTGGTGTAGAATATTCAAGTAGTAATATGTGAAGATCTCTCCAAAACGCATCATATAAAACAAGTTCAACAGCCTGTAATTCTTTGACGTTTCTTGAGAATTACATTTAGGTGTAAAATAGTTCAATATTAAAGTTATAATTCTAGATTTAAGACTGAAAGTTAGTTAAAGTATTTTTAGCACTGTGGTTACGGTATTGTTGTTATGGTGCGTTGTAAATTTAGCTCATGCAACTATACTTATGAAATATCCAGTATCAAGAAAAATTGCTGAGTAAAAAATATAGATATACTAAATCCGTTTATTATTATTTTTTATTTAAAAAAAATAGTATTCGAAAGTATAAATAAAATATACACATTATTTATTTATCGAGATTTATTCAAAGCCCAACTACAATTCTATTATTATTTGTGCGGTTACTAAAGGCTACAAAATATCCAAATTCTAGCTGAAAACTGGAATCTGTTTGCAGACAAGGCATGCTGACTATATTTAGAAAATGTGGTAGTCGAAGAATATTGGAAGGATTTTATTGTACTTGATAAACAGTAATTATAAGACAAGGAAATTAAAAACCAAAACTAAAATTTAAATAACTGTTGAATTTTAGGTAATTTCAGATAAAACCGGTCATACAAACGTATGTCAGATAATTGATTTGTATTCAAATCTCAAACAGTACAGATAAGTAATTAAAAATTTTAAATATTGAATCAGTTATGCAATTTTTGTTACTTGGAGACAATGCCTTTCGTTTACAAAGTATCCATCGTCATGTCCCAAATATTAGGTTATCACAATAAATGTTAAATATTGAATCAGTTATGCAATTGTTATTACTTGGAGACAATGCCTTTCGTTTACAAAGTATCCATCGTCATGTCCCAAATATTAGGTTATCACAATAAATGTTAAATATTGAATCAGTTATGCAATTGTTATTACTTGGAGACAATGCCTTTCGTTTACAAAGTATCCATCGTCATGTCCCAAATATTAGGTTATCACAATAAATGTTAAATATTGAATCAGTTATGCAATTGTTATTACTTGGAGACAATGCCTTTCGTTTACAAAGTATCCATCGTCATGTCCCAAATATTAGGTTATCACAATAAATGTTAAATATTGAATCAGTTATGCAATTTTTATTACTTAGAGACAATGTCTTTCGTTTACAAAGTGTCCATCGTCATGTCCCAAATATTAGGTTATCACAATAAATGTTAAATATTGAATCAGTTATGCAATTTTTATTACTTGGAGACAATGCCTTTCGTTTACAAAGTATCCATCGTCATGTCCCAAATATTAGGTTATCACAATAAATGTTAAATATTGAATCAGTTATGCAATTGTTATTACTTGGAGACAATGCCTTTCGTTTACAAAGTATCCATCGTCATGTCCCAAATATTAGGTTATCACAATAAATGTTAAATATTGAATCAGTTATGCAATTGTTATTACTTGGAGACAATGCCTTTCGTTTACAAAGTATCCATCGTCATGTCCCAAATATTAGGTTATCACAATAAATGTTAAATATTGAATCAGTTATGCAATTTGTATTACTTGGAGACAATGCCTTTCGTTTACAAAGTATCCATCGTCATGTCCCAAATATTAGGTTATCACAATAAATGTTAAATATTGAATCAGTTATGCAATTGTTATTACTTGGAGACAATGCCTTTCGTTTACAAAGTATCCATCGTCATGTCCCAAATATTAGGTTATCACAATAAATGTTAAATATTGAATCAGTTATGCAATTTTTATTACTTAGAGACAATGCCTTTCGTTTACAAAGTGTCCATCGTCATGTCCCAAATATTAGGTTATCACAATAAATGTTAAATATTGAATCAGTTATGCAATTGTTATTACTTGGAGACAATGCCTTTCGTTTACAAAGTATCCATCGTCATGTCCCAAATATTAGGTTATCACAATAAATGTTAAATATTGAATCAGTTATGCAATTGTTATTACTTGGAGACAATGCCTTTCGTTTACAAAGTATCCATCGTCATGTCCCAAATATTAGGTTATCACAATAAATGTTAAATATTGAATCAGTTATGCAATTTTTATTACTTGGAGACAATGCCTTTCGTTTACAAAGTATCCATCGTCATGTCCCAAATATTAGGTTATCACAATAAATGTTAAATATTGAATCAGTTATGCAATTGTTATTACTTGGAGTCAATGCCTTTCGTTTACAAAGTATCCATCGTCATGTCCCAAATATTAGGTTATCACAATAAATGTAAAATATTGAATCAGTTATGCAATTTTTATTACTTGGAGACAATGCCTTTCGTTTACAAAGTATCGCTCGTCATGTCCCAAATATTAGGTTATCACAATAAATGTTAAATATTGAATCAGTTATGCAATTGTTATTACTTGGAGACAATGCCTTTTGTTTACAAAGTATCCATCGTCATGTCCCAAATATTAGGTTATCACAATAAATGTTAAATATTGAATCAGTTATGCAATTTGTATTACTTGGAGACAATGCCTTTCGTTTACAAAGTATCCATCGTCATGTCCCAAATATTAGGTTATCACAATAAATGTTAAATATTGAATCAGTTATGCAATTTGTATTACTTGGAGACAATGCCTTTCGTTTACAAAGTATCCATCGTCATGTCCCAAATATTAGGTTATCACAATTAATGTTAAATATTGAATCAGTTATGCAATTTGTATTACTTGGAGACAATGCCTTTCGTTTACAAAGTATCCATCGTCATGTCCCAAATATTAGGTTATCACAATAAATGTTAAATATTGAATCAGTTATGCAATTTGTATTACTTGGAGACAATGCCTTTCGTTTACAAAGTATCCATCGTCATGTCCCAAATATTAGGTTATCAAAATAAATGTTAAATATTGAATCAGTTATGCAATTTGTATTACTTGGAGACAATGCCTTTAGTTTACAAAGTATCCATCGTCATGTCCCAAATATTAGGTTATCACAATAAATTTTAAATATTGAATCAGTTATGCAATTTGTATTACTTGGAGACAATGCCTTTCGTTTACAAAGTATCCATCGTCATGTCCCAAATATTAGGTTATCACAATAAATGTTAAATATTGAATCAGTTATGCAATTTGTATTACTTGGAGACAATGCCTTTCGTTTACAAAGTATCCATCGTCATGTCCCAAATATTAGGTTATCACAATAAATGTTAAATATTGAATCAGTTATGCAATTTGTATTACTTGGAGACAATGCCTTTCGTTTACAAAGTATCCATCGTCATGTCCCAAATATTAGGTTATCACAATAAATGTTAAATATTGAATCAGTTATGCAATTTGTATTACTTGGAGACAATGCCTTTTGTTTACAAAGTATCCATCGTCATGTCCCAAACATTAGGTTATCACAATAAATGTTAAATATTGAATCAGTTATGCAATTGTTATTACTTGGAGACAATGCCTTTTGTTTACAAAGTATCCATCGTCATGTCCCAAATATTAGGTTATCACAATAAATGTTAAATAATGAATCAGTTATGCAATTTGTATTACTTGGAGACAATGCCTTTCGTTTACAAAGTATCCATCGTCATGTCCCAAATATTAGGTTATCACAATAAATTTTAAATATTGAATCAGTTATGCAATTTTTATTACTTGGAGACAATGCCTTTCGTTTACAAAGTATCCATCGTCATGTCCCAAATATTAGGTTATCACAATAAATGTTAAATATTGAATCAGTTATGCAATTTGTATTACTTGGAGACAATGCCTTTCGTTTACAAAGTATCCATCGTCATGTCCCAAATATTAGGTTATCACAATAAATTTTAAATATTGAATCAGTTATGCAATTTGTATTACTTGGAGACAATGCCTTTCGTTTACAAAGTATCCATCGTCATGTCCCAAATATTAGGTTATCACAATAAATGTTAAATATTGAATCAGTTATGCAATTTGTATTACTTGGAGACAATGCCTTTCGTTTACAAAGTATCCATTGTCATGTCCCAAATATTAGGTTATCACAATAAATGTTAAATATTGAATCAGTTATGCAATTTGTATTACTTGGAGACAATGCCTTTCGTTTACAAAGTATCCATCGTCATGTCCCAAATATTAGGTTATCACAATAAATGTTAAATATTGAATCAGTTATGCAATTTGTATTACTTGGAGACAATGCCTTTTGTTTACAAAGTATCCATCGTCATGTCCCAAACATTAGGTTATCACAATAAATGTTAAATATTGAATCAGTTATGCAATTGTTATTACTTGGAGACAATGCCTTTTGTTTACAAAGTATCCATCGTCATGTCCCAAATATTAGGTTATCACAATAAATGTTAAATATTGAATCAGTTATGCAATTTGTATTACTTGGAGACAATGCCTTTCGTTTACAAAGTATCCATCGTCATGTCCCAAATATTAGGTTATCACAATAAATTTTAAATATTGAATCAGTTATGCAATTTTTATTACTTGGAGACAATGCCTTTCGTTTACAAAGTATCCATCGTCATATCCCAAATATTAGGTTATCACAATAAATGTTAAATATTGAATCAGTTATGCAATTTTTATTACTTGGAGACAATGCCTTTCGTTTACAAAGTATCCATCGTCATGTCCCAAATATTAGGTTATCACAATAAATGTTAAATATTGAATCAGTTATGCAATTTTTATTACTTGGAGACAATGCCTTTCGTTTACAAAGTATCCATCGTCATGTCCCAAATATTAGGTTATCACAATAAATGTTAAATATTGAATCAGTTATGCAATTGTTATTACTTGGAGACAATGCCTTTCGTTTACAAAGTATCCATCGTCATGTCCCAAATATTAGGTTATCACAATAAATGTTAAATATTGAATCAGTTATGCAATTTGTATTACTTGGAGACAATGCCTTTCGTTTACAAAGTATCCATCGTCATGTCCCAAATATTAGGTTATCACAATAAATGTTAAATATTGAATCAGTTATGCAATTTGTATTACTTGGAGACAATGCCTTTCGTTTACAAAGTATCCATCGTCATGTCCCAAATATTAGGTTATCACAATAAATGTTAAATATTGAATCAGTTATGCAATTGTTATTACTTGGAGACAATGCCTTTCGTTTACAAAGTATCCATCGTCATGTCCCAAATATTAGGTTATCACAATAAATGTTAAATATTGAATCAGTTATGCAATTTTTATTACTTGGAGACAATGCCTTTCGTTTACAAAGTATCCATCGTCATGTCCCAAATATTAGGTTATCACAATAAATGTTAAATATTGAATCAGTTATGCAATTTTTATTACTTGGAGACAATGCCTTTCGTTTACAAAGTATCCATCGTCATGTCCCAAATATTAGGTTATCACAATAAATGTTAAATATTGAATCAGTTATGCAATTGTTATTACTTGGAGACAATGCCTTTCGTTTACAAAGTATCCATCGTCATGTCCCAAATATTAGGTTATCACAATAAATGTTAAATATTGAATCAGTTATGCAATTTGTATTACTTGGAGACAATGCCTTTCGTTTACAAAGTATCCATCGTCATGTCCCAAATATTAGGTTATCACAATAAATGTTAAATATTGAATCAGTTATGCAATTTTTATTACTTGGAGACAATGCCTTTCGTTTACAAAGTATCCATCGTCATGTCCCAAATATTAGGTTATCACAATAAATGTTAAATATTGAATCAGTTATGCAATTGTTATTACTTGGAGACAATGCCTTTCGTTTACAAAGTATCCATCGTCATGTCCCAAATATTAGGTTATCACAATAAATGTTAAATATTGAATCAGTTATGCAATTTGTATTACTTGGAGACAATGCCTTTCGTTTACAAAGTATCCATCGTCATGTCCCAAATATTAGGTTATCACAATAAATGTTAAATATTGAATCAGTTATGCAATTTGTATTACTTGGAGACAATGCCTTTCGTTTACAAAGTATCCATCGTCATGTCCCAAATATTAGGTTATCACAATAAATGTTAAATATTGAATCAGTTATGCAATTTGTATTACTTGGAGACAATGCCTTTCGTTTACAAAGTATCCATCGTCATGTCCCAAATATTAGGTTATCACAATAAATGTTAAATATTGAATCAGTTATGCAATTTGTATTACTTGGAGACAATGCCTTTCGTTTACAAAGTATCCATCGTCATGTCCCAAATATTAGGTTATCACAATAAATGTTAAATATTGAATCAGTTATGCAATTGTTATTACTTGGAGACAATGCCTTTCGTTTACAAAGTATCCATCGTCATGTCCCAAATATTAGGTTATCACAATAAATGTTAAATATTGAATCAGTTATGCAATTGTTATTACTTGGAGACAATGCCTTTCGTTTACAAAGTATCCATCGTCATGTCCCAAATATTAGGTTATCACAATAAATGTTAAATATTGAATCAGTTATGCAATTGTTATTACTTGGAGACAATGCCTTTCGTTTACAAAGTATCCATCGTCATGTCCCAAATATTAGGTTATCACAATAAATTTTAAACGAAAGGATTTGTCCTCAAATAAAAAAACTACATTATTGATTCGATGTTTTAATTTTTAATTATTACATATAAGTAAAAAGAGTGCCTTCAAGAAATGGATTCAGAGATTAATTGTTTTATTTTTTTGTAAAGGCTTGTTATCTCCATTAAGACCAGAAAAATGTATGTAAAGGGCAGATTTTAAAATGTTTTGAGTTTTTTCGTGGATTTTATTTTGTTTGGCTCGGAATAAAGGACATGTAGGAATTTGTTTCAGTGTGTGAGATTGTGTAATGTCTAGTTGTGGGAGATTGTAACCCTACACTTGGTAGGAGCAAGTGTAAGTAGTAAGTGTAAGATTAGCTGGCAAGTGCAAGTAAAAGTGACAAATGTAAGCATAAACAGCTGCAAGTGGTCGGTAATATAACATTTTAGTACCTCCTGGATGTCATATTTAATAAAGCGCTTAGAAATGTTCTTGCTTTTAGCGAATTTCCCCTATAGTGAAGAAGCTATTACCGTAGTTGGCATGCACCATTCGTTCGAAACTGTATATCTGTATATATATAAATATATATATATATATATATATATATATATATATATATATATATATATATAAGCTGATTCTAATGAAACAAACTAAAAATTGATTTTTTCAAAAATTATATGAAAAAAGCTCAAAAAACCCATTTTTGGGGTACAAACCCCTCCCCAAAATACCCCTTCGGACATATATATATGTACCCCAAAAATGGGTTTTTTGAGCTTTTTTCATATAATTTTTGAAAAAGTCAATTTTCAGTTTGTTTCATTAGAATCAGCTTAAAAAGACGCAAAATTTGGTGTTTTGATCTTTGCTCTACGTTAAATGGTTACAGAGATATTGAAAGTGCTAAACACAGTACGTTGTCCAATGTTATTCTTACGGAGAATAAGAAAAATTGTGTATCTGGCTTATTTATGAACTTTTCCTGATGAAACTTAGTATATTGCTTCATATCGTTGTGATCTATTGATATTTGCACTAAAAACACTTTTTTGACGATAGTTCCTGTAGCAGCAAACCTGCGTACTCACCCCCATGTTATTCTTATGGAGAATAAGTAAAGCGTAATATCCCTTAATTATGAACATAAATTAATAAAATTTGGTATATGGCTTTACCTCCTTGAGTTATAGTGACATTTGTAAAAAAACCCATTTTTGTGTTCCTTGCTTCAGCAAACCTGCATACTCAGCCGCCATGTTATTCTTATGGAGAATAATTAAAATGTCATAAATCGTTTATTTATGAACGTATATTGATGAAACTTGGTATGTGGCTTTATGTAGTATTAAGATACATATATATGCATTGGAAATTCGCTGAGTACGCAGGTTTGCTGCTACGGGGGTATTGTTTGTAGATCCCTGCTGATTCATCTTCCTGGCATGCTGCTAAGCATGTACAACCGCTGTTTGTTGGAAGGCTTGTTTCCTCTGCGATGGAAAGTTAAACGCCTCGTGTTGATCGGAAAAGGCAAAGGAGATCTTGAAACCCCGTCTGCATACAGACCTCTGTGTATGCTAGACACGGCAGGGAAGCTTTTTGAGCGACTCCTGAAGCCAAGGGTCAAACAGGCAGTAGAAGCGGCAGGTGGACTTTCCGATCATCAGTACGGTTTTCGAGTGGGCCGATCAATGATTGGAGCTGTTAGTGAAGTGATCAGGACTTCTGAGGCTGTTCAGCAGGTGAACCACAGATCACGAAGGCTAGTCATGTTGGCCATGCTGGATGTGAGAAATGCGTCCAACTCAGCCAGGTGGGATGACATGCTGGGCACATTGAAGACGGATTTTGTAATTCCCTAGTACCTGTTAAGGATGCTGCAGTGCTACTTACAGGATCGGAAGTTGGTTTTAAACACGCCGGATGGACCGCGGCGAAGAGATGTAACAGCAGGTGCCGCTCAGGGCTCGATTCTTGGACCGGATCTCTGGAACATGGCCTACGATGGGATCCTCCGAATGGAAATGCCTCGGAAGACTTTCCTCGTCGGTTATGCGGACGATATCGCCGTAATTATAACCGCAAGGGATGTTGATGAGCTACAGAGGCTGTTGACCTTGGCCATGGGCCAAGTGACGAGATGGATGGGTGACCACGGCCTGTCCTTGGCGACGGTGAAGACCGAGATCGTGCTTCTCACCAGACGGAGAATCAATCCCATTGTACAGCTCGCGGTCGACCAAGAAGTTATTGTCACTAAACCCGTTGTTAAGTACCTGGGTATGAGACTGGATGTTCGGCTCACATTCCAGGACCAGATAACTTTTGCAACGGGAAAGCTGAAAAGATTGTGGCCAACTTGAGCAGATTAATAAAGAATGTCGGCGGACCGATTGGTAGCAAGCGGCGAGTGCTGATGTCTGTGGTTCACCTCGTTCTTCTTTTTGGGTGTGAGACATGGGCAGAGGCCCTCCGAAAAAAACTACTGAGGGGGAAGATGGCAGTGGTCCAGAGGAGAGGCGCTCTTCGGATCGCTTAGGCGTACCGCACAGTGTCAGAGCCAGCCGTCCTCTTAGTTGCTGGGGTGATTCCCATCGATCTTCTTGCTTTCGACCGGAAGCGGATCTTCGATAGGAAAGGTGTTTTGAGCCGTGCCGAAGCTCGAGAACGCACTATGGAGGATTGGTGAAATCGCTGGGAGGGGGACAGATGAGGGAGATGGACGGCGAGACTCATTGGGGATCTCCGGGAGTGGGTAGAGCGGGGGCACGGGGAGGTAGATTTTTATCTCAACCAGCTCCTCACCGGACACGGTTGTTTTGGGGCCTACCTCCACAAGATGGGAAAGTCAGCGAGCCCCGAATGTCACTACGGTGACTCCAACTACGACGATGTCCTGCACACCTTTTTCCATTACGAGAGGTGGGAAGCGGACAGAAGGGACCTCGAAACGGCCGTCGCGTCGGCCCGATCTCGCCGGACACACTCGTTCGTCGGATATTGTCCAGTACTGAATCGTGGAACTCTGTCTCTGCATTCTCCAGGAGGGTGCTGAAAGAAAAGAGAACAGAACAGCTGTGATGCACCGACGCAGCTAAACCCGGTGGAGCATGGCGGTTGAAATGCCATTTTTGGCGTACGAAGGCACCTTCTTGAAGTATTGCGAACAGCGTTTCCGAGAGGGCTTCCATTGCCTGGACCGATAGATTTTTAGTGGGTGAGAGTCCTACACACCGGGGTAAACACCAGGCCCTGACGGTGCATAATGCATTTTCCTATTGTAAAAAAAACTTATTCATCTTCAAACATAATATAAATTTAGTTGTTATAGTTTAACAAGGGGATGCTTAACCTTCTAGGTGGGTTTGGTTGTAACTCCCTATCGGATATAGAGTCAGCTAAAAGAAACCCCATCACAATAAATACAAATAGTATTCAAAATTGTTACTAGAAAGAAACGGTTTACAAAATTTCAAATCCCCCCTTCATACTACTATTTCAAAATACTAGTTGGTGTATTTGAACTAAGTGTTTGTAGTCCCTTTTATGACTTTATTTCCTAATTTAATCAAGCAGTTATACTAAATTAAAACAAATAACTTCAAAAAGCTGTTTTAACCTTATTCAGGTAAACATATCCGAAGGGACGTAATAACAGCAGAAGAGGTCTCTGTTTAACCCTAGCATGATAAGACTAAGAATTACTCTTATAAATTAAACTGTCAACACCAGTTGTAGAGACAGCTCCTTATAACACCTTTTATCCTTATTGCCTCCTTGTTGCTGTTATAAATTACAGTGAAGTTATATTTATACAAATATAAATACCCCCGTAGCAGCAAACCTGCGTACTCAGCGAATTTCCCATGCATATATATGTATATTAATACCACATAAAGCCAAATACCAAGTTTCATAAATATACATTCATAAATAAAGGATTTATGACATTTTAATTATTCTCCATAAGAATAACATGGAGGTTGAGTATGCAGGTTTGCTGAAGCAAGGAGCACAAAAAATGGGGTTTTATACAAATATCAATATAGCTCACGTAGGTAAAGCCATATACCAAATTTCATTAATTTATTTTCATAATGAAGGCAGATAACGCGTTACTTATTCTCCATAAGAATAACATGGGCTGAGAACAAAGGTTTGCTGCTACGGGAGCCTTGGGTAAAAAATTGTCTTTTTGAGCAAATATCAATAGTCCACAACCAGATGAAGCCGTATACCAAGTTTCGTCAGCATACGTTCATAAATAAGCGAGATATACAATTTTTATTTTTCTCCATAAGAATAACATTAGACAACGTACTGTGTTTAGCACTTTCAATATCTCGGTAACCAATTGACGTAGAGAAATGATCAAAATACCAAATTGTGTGTTTTTTAAGCTGAATCCAATGGGAAAAAATAAAATTTGACTATTTCCAAAATTAAATGTAAAAAATTCGAAAAACCCATTTTTGGGGTACAAAACCCCCCCAAAATACCCCTTCGGATAGAGCGATCTGGCTGGTTTTCGAACTTAAAGTCATAAATTTTGCTTTACACGTTTATACCAAATTTCATCAAAATCGGATAATTTTTACGAGAGTTATCGTGCTCACGGACACACACACACACACACACACACACACATATATATATATATATATATATATATATATATATACAGTTTAAAACGAATGGTGTTTTTGGGGTCTGGGGACCTCAAAACGAAAAGTTATCATGGTCCCGGGCCTAGGTCTTACCATGCCGACTACGGTAATAGCTTCTTCCCTATAGGGGAAATTCGCTAAAACAGAACCAACAATTCCAATGTTAATTAATTGTAAGCCATTTAAATCTCCAACTGACCTATAACTATAGTTGATGTATTACTCATTAAACCGTTTTAGAAGGAACCCCTGAGGGTAGGAATTCTTTACATAAAAAAATATCCTAAGAAGAATTTGCAAATATTGAATATTTTTATAGTTTTAAATACTTATTATTTATCGTAATACTAAATTGTACTTGCCTAAATTGCTGAGTTCTCTCGTAATTTATTCCTTATCAACTGAGCCAATCCACATCAATTTTAGACCTACGACCATGAAGTTCAGGGGGTTTAGAATTAAAACTTGACTAATGGGAGAATAACTTCGATCACGAACATTTTTGTAGAGCTGTAGTATATATAATTTTAAAAGCCTAGAGTTGTGAGATATTATTCCGAAGCAACCACTGGGCGGGATGTAATGAAATACCGGACTATTATAAGGTTATGAACACTATTCTGAGAGCTTTTGATAACAACACGGAGGAGACTGATAAGTTACAGTAAACCTTTTACTTTAAACTTAGCTCTCTACTGTAATTTAATATCCTTCTAGTAAGAAACTCGGCGTGAGAAGAGTTTATTGTACAAAGCAACTTAATGACATAGAATCCGTCATAGAAAAAACATAGTTAATTTACAATTGTGAATATTAATATGTATTAATGCATTTTTAGGTGTACTACAGCTAAAAGTATAAATGTAAACGGTATGGTAGGAGCGATAGAATTACAATAAAAACGTACCAATGAATTTCCATATTAATAAGTGCAGGGACAAATTATATTATTCTTAAAACGTAAAAGGCATAATACAAATTTGTCTTCCTATTAAAAAACAATTGAATAAAAATTGAATATTCCAGGTTTTATCGAGTCATTATTTTAGATTTATTTTGTCAAGAGCTAGCCGAGAATGACATGACAGTGTCATGAGTAATATTATAACATTTTAAGAAAGTAATGTTGATTTGTATATAACTTTAAATGGTAGTATTAATGCTTATGTAGTTGTTAAGGAGCTTGATTAACAATTAGCTTTTTAAAGTTAGTTTATATTACCCATAGTTCGTTAATATCAGCTTTACTTGTCGTTCTAGGCTACCTCGTGGCAGATCAATTTCACAAAAAATCTAAAATACTCCGATAAAATATGGAATATCAAAGTTGTATTCAATTTTTTTAAAGTGGAAGATATATGTTGCATTCTGATTTTTACGTATTGTAATTTTCCCTTCACTTATTAATATCATAATTTGATGTTACTTCTTGATTGTACAGATATAAAAATATATTTAATACATTACTTGTGGTGGTAAATTAGTATGATGTTTATTTTTATACAAGTTATGGTAAATGGTAGTTTTATGCTTATGTTTTGATCAACTAAACTCTGATCATATAATGTATAACACCCTGTAAGTTAACACCCTGTGTATAACAAAAAAATCCCCATTAGTTAAATGTAGATTGCCTACTTTCACGGTCATTAGTCTCATACACCAAAATTCATCTTTTTATTATCTAAAGTACTTTGATTTTAATAAAATTTTAAAACATAATCTGTACTGAAAATTTCTTCAACACTCATTTTGCATATATTGTATATACATTTAATGTTGTTTAGTAGCATTCAGCGTTATTGCATTTTTAACTCTAGTAAAATGATAACTTCTAGACTGTAACATTATAAGCGTGATAAACCAGGGAAAGTAAACATTTAAGACAATTTACATACATTATTGGAACAGCCACCATTCGTGTTTGACAAGGAAAATGGTACTCGTCGATGTTCAATAGCGTGTAAATATGATAGCAAATTCTTTAATTACCGTCCAATATCTATAGCCTGAAGCTCAAGGTATAGAATTAAATGTCGTATAACCTTATTAAGGTGTTTCACAAGACAAAGTCAGCAAGGTATTCAATTATATTTTACTTTTGTATTTTAAACTACTAAACGCAATATAAATAGTGTACTATAAAAGCAACATGACAATTGAGAGAGATTAATTAATTCTGAAATATATATGATGTTGTTACCCCTTTAAATAAAGATGATTATTTCCGGAAAGGTAATTTGGTTTTAAAAATGATCACCTTGAAACGATTAAGATAAACGCCTTAAAAACGCCAACTAATTGTCAACTAATTGTTGATTTAGTTGACCGTTTGGCTTACAGATGGATTGTCTGTTAGTAAATTAAATGATTATGAATCTAAATATAATCCTACAAAATCAATAATTATAACTAAATTAAGGACAATTTTCAAAAGGGGAACAAAGTTTCTTGTTAACGAATACATAAAGTATAACACACCTCAACAAGTTCTGCACAACTTGGTGGGATAAAGTTTTAGTCTATATTTTTTAATGAAATAAATTAAATTAAACGAAAACCAATGGTTTTTTAGTTGGGAGGAACCAGTTTTGAACAATAAGATCTCGGCTCGCACTCAGATCTAAAATAAATATGAAAGTTTTTGTGAAGCTTAAACTTATTCAACATTCATCTTAAGTTTAGGGACCAAAATATTATAGATACAAATAAATTTTACGACAAGTTTTAATTTAAAACTTGTAGAAAACATTCCAAGTACAGTATTGTTAAAAAATAAAGCCATAAATGATACAAGGTGTTAATTTATTTTATATTACGTGTTAGAAGACTGGAAGTTATTAAAATAGTATTAAAATGGATTTTAAATAAGTAACAAGGGAAGTAAATAAGTAGAAATTTAAATATTTTATTTTAACAATATTCGTTATCTCCTGTCTTATTTGTGTAATAAGGGTACTTGAAGGCTAATTAAAACTATAAGAGAAAATTAGCTTACCCATGGAGCACTTTTCTTAATAAATCTACCACAACCTGTTCTACGATTTCAGTAAATTTCGTACTTAGAAAAATTGTAAGTTAAGATAGTTTGCCGTTTGTTCTACGTATTACAATTACACAACTTTGTTAATGATACATAAAGTTATGGTTTTTTATTTTATTACAATATGTTCACACTTAGTTTTTAAATAAGAATTATCTATGTATAAAGTAGGTTTACTTTCAAATACAAATTTGAAAAGCTTTAACACACTGTTCATTGATCAGACCAGCCAGCGGCAGCATAGGAGGCTCAGGGGATTCAGGCAATCCTCCACCAGATCCCAAGCGTACTTTATTGATTTAATCTCTTTTTCAACTAAGTTACGTTAAAACCGTTGTGCTTTCGTTTTTGACGCTTTATTTCGCGTGCATTGAATTGCAACCGAAAAAGAATAAATGCCAGTTGTTTTGCAACTCTATACTTCATTTAAGTTGTAGATTCACGCATTACTCTGCTTATTAGTTATTCTTTCTTTATAATAAGTTGTTAACAGATTTAAATGAATTTTTTTAGATTTAGTTGACTATGTTAAATACCTAAGATGAAAATAAAAATTATTCATAATCTTAAAAGTATTCATACAAGAGTGAATTCAAAACTTTCGACGAGATGTAAACAAACAAATGAAAAGTAAATGCTATTTGCCTAAATAAAAAATAATAATAAACTTGATATTTTAAATGATTACCTACATTTAATACGATAATTTTAAATTGAATATAATCAAAAAACAAATCCGACGTATCAGATTTAAAGGTGGTATCGTGGCAAAACCTTGTATAAAACATATCAATATCTTGGTTATTATTTGTTAAACATAACTGGTTATTTATACAAATTCAGAAGATATTTGAAAGTCTTTTAGCGCTGTACTACATCATAATCAGTTTTTAACGTTTGAATATAAATGAATTGAGTTAATAATTTGTCTTCAATTAATTTGAAATATAAGTAAAAATTAGTGTTTTCATAAATTACACATTTTTCTAATTTAAAACAAAACAGTAGTTGTAACTTTGAAATACACCATTTCTTTATATAATTCATGTTTAGGTTGGATTCATAGGAGGCCAAACAGATTTTAAATACACATTTTTAAATCATTCTATTTATTAGCTTCATGCGTTACCCATGAATATAATAAAATATAAGAATAAATGCCATGTTTACTATCATATGTTTTACTATCTTAGTTTGAGAAATATTAGAATTCAAATAAACGATGAGAGGACGGAAACTCTCAATTAATTATCATGACGTCAAAAACGAGCCGGGGAATCTTGCCAAAGTTACATAATTAGTGGTTTCGTCCCTCCAGATTTGGTTTCTAGCATTTAAAATTCATTTTAGCTTGGAAGCATTAAAATATATATATATAATTCAAAAACTATAAATTTATTCAAAATATAGAACAAAAAAGGTGTTTTATTATTATACATGAATTTATCGTAACAAATCAGTTTTAATCATTACTTTTTGAAGCGTCAGGTTAATCGTTGCATCTCAAGTTATCTAAACAAACTATGAAAACAAATTGTAGAACATTTAAAAGTGATCCCTACATGTCTGTTAAGGATTTATACACCCCAAAAGCATCAATAAATCCTTAACAAAGTTTGAATATAATGTCATATGAAATATACAAAATGTTTTGTTGAATAACATTTTAAACCAAATAATTGTAATTATATATGAACAACGTTCGACCTATACACACCCACCGTACCCAGGGGGATATGTTTAATACCCGTAAGTGTAAAGTTTTACATGATCATAAATCTGTATAATATTTAGTTCTTTATTTTTGTTGAAATGTAACTCAAATATAAATTGAGTAATAACCCTGTTTTTCATAATTTTTGTATTCACTATTTATGCAGTGTAATACTTATCTTACACAATATGTCATAATATGTAATTGTTAATATTTAATAATTGACATATTTTTTTAGATGTACCATATAAGTTCTGTTAATAGTAAACCATGTATTAATCATTAACACACTTCAGTGTACCATATTACCACTGCTTAATTTTAATATCTTTGTAAGGTTTCCATACAGGTTGTTATTTAGGTTACTAAATATATATAGATAGATATATTTTTTCTCTAGCCATCTGCACTTTAGTTTTAAATGGTTAATTGGTCATTAAATAGGATACACATTATAGGCATTGAGTTAATTCATTATATAATATTTGTAAATTTAATTTTTTTGGCGTGAGACAATTTTAAAAGTTCTAAGACAGACTTTAATTTGATTCAACATGTTTTCACAAAACAAGTTCATATTTGTTTGCAAAAATTACTAAACAAAGTGTTGTGGACAGTTCGTTTTTATTAAAGACTTTTTTAATATTAATGGAGTTACACAGCAAAACCACTTCATCATAAAAAATTTTTCTAACAAAACATTTCCTCAAATAAAAAATCAAGAATAATAAAAGTTTTAAGACGATCCCTCCCGGTGATATTTGTACAAAATAAAATAAAAACATTCATCTATACTGATATATTTTTTAGACAAATTAGTGTGTTTGTGTTCCGATGCAAGATCATAGAGAAAAAAGTAACTAAATGTGACCTATATCATAGTCATAACTGCGTTAACTTGGATCCCTCACTTGAATAAAACTTAGATTACATTTAAAACATCAGATAAAACAAAGGTTGGGTTCATATCATCAAACAGAGTATGATCAACTAACCTAAACACTTTTAAATAACCCTCAGGGTTAACAATACTCAACAGGATGAATAAAATACCGTCTTGTATGTAAGTACAACATAAGTGTAAATATAGTTTGTAGTGTTGTAAGACGTATTTTATTTATCATGTTTAGTTGTAACAACACGTATCATGCTACTAATGAAATTAAAAATATTAATTACTAAGTATGTCATAACGTGTGAGTATATAGTAATACAATTGTGGTCAGAATCGGGCGCTGGTGTCATTCACAATTCACAACTCAATTTCATTGTTATTCTCTATATTTTTCCTGAGGTCTCTTGCATAAGTGTTCCATAACTGGAAACCCAACAACAGTACATATGGCAGTTTGATTAATCGAAAATTAACCTTTATGATATCGTCATGTAGTTATTAATTAGCTAAACATACGTTAGTGAAGAAGACTTTATAAAGGATATAAGACTTAATTATTACTAAAGACATTTGTTGTTGTTGAATGAGTGCAATTTTGCATTCGTCATAACGAAGCGTATGCAATGTGTTACTACCTAAATGCCTAATAAACAGTATTATGTATTGATAATTGTGCCTAGTATATAAAATCACCAAACCAGTTTTGTGTGTGATTTTATGTCGGGCAAGAAATCCCCTTAATTTAAATACACTTAAATAATGAAATATAAAATCTTTGGCGACATTTTGAAACATAAGTTTCAAATTACACGAAATAAATTGTATTACAAGTAACAACTTTATACATTGCATGGTTTCCTACATTGCAAACCTCGAGATGGCAGTTTTAAACCCTCCTTTTATACATAGTTAGAAAAACAAACAAGGATGATTGAAATTTCTGCTACCACGGTCCGGCCAAGCACTCTTGGTCCTAATGGCTTCGCGGTCGTGACAGTCTACCAGTGGCTACTGTAATAAATAGCCCCTCTTTTGTGTTTCTTTGCGTTCCTTAAATAGTCTGTCTCAATTGTTTCTGAATTCTATATTATTAAAAAAGCCAACATGTTTAACTGGGATAACAGTTGAAACGCTTGACACAGTTATACAATTAATCATTTTTTCATTTGGGAGTTCTATTGGTTTAATCAGTCACTAATTTCATTCTAAGTAAATTATGTTAAAACGCCCGGATCTTTCTCTTTGGGGTAGCATGTCGGGAAGATTGTCTTTGGATAATCACATTTATTTAATTGGCGAGCAAACTCGCTCTCCTCATTTGCTTTTCTGTAGTCAAATGAATTTATGGTTAAAAGTGAAAGTAAAATAAAATGGGAATACGTTTTTACTAAAGTAAGCAAAACCAACGGATAACTTATTAAACATGTTTTATAATTCGAACATTGATTTAAAAGACGTTTTGAATTATTTTATTTACATTTTTCTAAAAAGAATTGTTTATTTATTTGATTAGTAAATAAAAGCCAATCGAGTTTAAATAGTTCTTATTATCAATATTAACTACCACTTCTATAACTTAAAAAAAAAAAAAAACTTCCTAGCGTGAAATTAACAGTGCTATAAATGATAAAATAGAATATTGGATAGATTCTTTTTATAGTTCTGTTCCGTTAGCATCCCTCTATTTTGTTTGCGTTTTTATCTAAATAAATAATTTATTCAGAGCTAATAAAGTTATAAACCTATATTTATTTTTTATTTAGCATACGTTATACCTATATTAAATAAGATTTTCTATTGCATTTTTGGATATCTACTATATATTCTTTGGCCTATTATGCATTAATGAGTATTAACTATAGATCAGCAATTAGTCAAGATCCCTTTATGAATGAGTTGTGGTAAGATTCAGAATGATTTAATCATTGAAAAGGAGGCAAAGGTATAAGCAATGCTGTCAGCAAGAACTGTTCCGCTCGCCGCTAAAAGCCTTCCCTTGTCAGTTCAGTCTAGTGAAACTACACAAATGAAGCTGTAATTGCAACCTTTATTGTAACGTAAAGGAAATTACTCTGCCTTCGATGTTTTTTAGTTAAAATCTCTCAAAGGGCCAGAGAAATACTAATAGGAATCAAACTAAATGATTTTTTATTAATACACTAAGCTTATCACCGTTGGAGGCTTCGTCCCCAAACCCCCTTTTGGAGTTCGCTTCGCTCACTTGCACTCCTCAGTTAACATAAGTTTAAATCAAACTCAAATATTGTAGTCCGTTCACCAATGACTTTGGTGAGCACATTATATCCTACACAGGCGGGCCAGTATCGGTTCGATATCGAAACATTTTACTAACTGAATACTTGTTCGTTTTATTGAATGAACTCCCGACTACGATGAATGTTTCGATGTGTATAAAAGTATATACCCCCTTTGAAGCAAACCTGCGTACTCAGCGAATTTCCAATGAATATATATGTATCTTAATGCTACATAAAGCCACATATCAAGTTTCATTAATATACATTTATAAATAAACTGTTAATGGCATTTGAATTTTTCTCCGGAAGAATAACATGGCGGCTGAGTATGCAGGTTTTCTGAATCCAGGAATACAAAAAAATTTGTTGTACAAATATCAATATAACTCAACTAGGTGAAGTCACATACCATTTGTTGTTAATTTATGTTCATAATTAAGGGAGATAATTTTTTTATTATTCTCCATAAGAATCAAATGGGGGCTGAGTACGCAGGTTTGCTGCTACGGGAACTATAGGCAAAAAAATCGTTTTTCGTGCAAATATCAATAGACCACAACGGTATGAAGTAATATACCAAGTTTCGTAAGAATAAGTTGCTAAATAAGCGAGATGTAGCATTATGTAGCATTCTCCATAAGAATAACATTAGACAACGTACTGTGTTTAGTACTTTCAATATCTCTGTAACCAATAGACGCAGAGAATTGATAAAATACCCTCGTTGCAGCAAACCTGCATACTCAGTGAATTTTCAATGCATATATATACAGCCCCTTTCCAAGTTTCATAGATACATATTCAAAAATGAGCCATATTATTAATTATAATTTTTCTTCATAAGAATAATATGGGGATTGAGTACTCAGGTTTGCTGCAATAAGGAACAGAAAATATTAGGTTATAATTAAAATATCAACAGACCACAACCAGTTGAAACCCCATACCATGTTTCATCCGTATCCATTTATAAATAAGCAATTTATAAAATTTTAATTATTCTCCATAAGAATAACATAGAGGGCTGAGTACGCAGGTTTGCTACTACGGGAACCATCGGCAAAATATTTTTTTTTGTTGGAAAATTGTCAATAGACCACAACGAAATGAATCCATATACCAAGTTTTGTTTTGATGCGTTTATAAATAAGAGAGATATAAATTTGTTCTTATTCTCCAAAAGAATAACATTGGACAACGTACTGTGTTTAGCACTTTCAATATATCGGTAAGCAATTGACGTAGAGTAATGATCAAAACACCAAATTGTTCTTTTTTTAAGTCAAATCCAATGGTGAATACTAAAATTAGATTTCTTAAAATATTATATGAATAAATTCAAAAAACCCATTTTTCGGGTACAAAACCCCCCTAAAAAACCCCTTTGGAAAAGCGATCCGTCTGGATTAAAAAAGTCATAAAAGTTGCTTTACACGTTTTTAACAAATTTAATCAAAATCGGACTATTTTTACGAAAGTTATCGTCTGTACGGACACATTTACATATATATATATATATATATATATATATATATATATATATATACATATATATACAGTATTGAACGAATGGTATTTTTGGCATCTGGGGAACTCTAAAGGAAAAGTTATCATGGTCCCGAGCCTAGGTCTTATCATGCCGACTACGGATTCAAAGTCTAAAGTATATAAGTTAAATAAAAAGTTGTGGATGCAATGTTAAATTGGAGCTCTACAAAGGGATTTATGTGTGATAAATGTATTAAAATTAGGCTGCAGTTTACGACAACACAATAGTAACTTAATCTAACCTAACTCCGCAGAGCGCTGCTAGCTGTTCGTTGTGCAACAAAATCACAAATAAACGGTAGTCGAATTAAACATAAATTTCAGACCTCAAAAAGTAAACATCAAAAGTAGGATTCGAACCCGAGACTGCGTTATCATGAATTTGACAACATATCCACTGGGTTACTGGGCCGTAGAAGAAACAATCGGTTGATGACGTTTTCCGATATCGTAACAAACGATATTCGCGATATTGAACCTCCCGTGTAGGTGATAATGTTACCACCATGTTTTGTAACAGCTGATTTATATAAACTTCATGGTGAGAAAATTACCGCCTAAATGGGAGGTTTATTTTCATCAGCTGATACAAACATGTGGTATTAGCTATAAATAGTGTGCTTTCATATACAGCTTTCCAAAAATGTGTACACATTTAAATGGGCCAAAATACTCAAAATTACTCCTTATCTAATGAATAGCGGCTAAACAGATGATCGGATCTTATGTCTGACGGGAAATTGTTGGTGGGGAATTAAATTTGTACAATTTTTGTATTTAACATTTGTTGCTATCTCTTACCGTTGCTGTACAAAACGCGATCAAAGAGGAAATATTTTAAACAGTGGAATTTTCCCCACATAAAAAGTGCCTCCAAAACTCAAAATTGATAACTTTTGGCAATTTATCTGAGAGTTTCTCGTCAAGAGTTTTAGTTCAAGTATGGGGTTGAGGGGAGTTTGACTACGGGAAGTGCCTCATAGTTAATGTTACTGAATCAGTGAGTGAGTGAGTGAGTGAGCCAGTCTAGCTTTATATAAGTAAATGTGGTCTTATTACTAAGAGTTTCATTAATAATAATTATTATTATTTCAATACGGAACTTAAGTAATGACAAAGTAGCTCAGCCCTTCATTGGAAATGTGGCGTAAATTTACATTATAAAAAGATTGTTATAAGGAGAACGAACATAAGTTGAATTGTTTTTGATAGGAACAAGTTCCACGCAATATCTCTTGGAGTTAAAAGAACGAACCGTAACTTTATTCAGACAAACTGATAGTGTAACAAGTGGGAGGTTATATTTGGATATAATTATTTTCTTATCTAACCTTTCAATTGTTTTAAACTATTCATTTACTAAACTGGACTGTAGCTTTGGTAATCGTCTGGTCAACTAAAATATACTTTCGTTTAAAAAATCTAAATTACAATTTAAGGACCCCTCACACAGATACTATTTCTTGATCGCTATGATCTAAGATCCAAGAGCAATCATCAAAACACCAAATTTTTTTTATTTAAGCTGAAAATCAAAATTCAATTTCTTAAAAGTTTATATGTAAACAAAACTAAAAAAAAATTTTGGGGTACAAACCCCCCCCCAAAAATACCCCTTTGGATGGAGCGATCTGGCTGGTTTTCGATCTATAAATATGGCTTGCTCAATTGTGCCAAATTTCATCAAAATCGGACCATTTTTACGAAAGTTATTGCACCCACGGAGGCTTACACACATATAATATATAGTATATATAGTTTTGAATAAATGGTGATTTTGACATCTGGGAACCTCAAAACAAAAAGTTATCATGGTCCCGGGCATACGTCTTACCATTTTGACTACGGTAATAGCTTCTTCCTTATACGGGAAATTCGCTAAAAATCTGAATGAAGACTTCTCTGCTATTAATTTTTCCACATCCATTTTATTTATTAAAGTACACAAAACAAAAACTAAACAAATCAACCAACACAAATAACACCACGTACCCAGAGAATACGTCGTGAAAGACCCCGTGTGCAACATGAGAACCCGAGAACACGTGGTTGTAAAGTACCATTGCACATCCGCGAGTCGGGCCATCCCCGCTTACAGCGATGAAAAAAATCGACTTGGCAATTCTGACCGCTTGCAGCTTAGCTCACTGCTACCATCCCGGCTACCTGCTAGGCGCGACTCTGCACGTGCCCGTAACAACGCAGTAAGCGAGTAAGCGACCGGCTAGGCTACCAGCTAGCTGCCCTGCTCCACTGTGTTTTACCCTAAGTCTCTGGGGCAACGCCAGTTGGCAGCACCTCAGCTCATGAATATAAACCGATAAACCGAGAATTCGCGATGGGTTTTCATGCTTTCTTGATCCGCTCTTACTATATTTTGGCGTTCCTTTTTAATTAGTACAAATTCTTTTAATATTAAAGAACATGTTGGCTTAATGTTCGATAAAAGTTTGAATCCAGCTTCGCCCAGTTTAGATCAAATATAGAGTAGCAGGCATATATAATATATATTCTACATATATTAATAAACATATATTTCTAACATATATTTAAACATGACAAAAAAGTAATTTTGATTTTTTGGCGATACTGTCATATTTGTTGAGGGATATAGCTGGTTTTTAGGTGGCAACAAAACAAGTTTCGTTGACAAAAACGTTGACGAAATTAGAGCACTTTGGTTTTAGAGGCAATGCTCTAAGTTTGATCTCTTCATTTTTGGTGGGTAGAACTCAGTCTGTCGAAATTAGGTTTCTTGATGCAAGTGGGGGCATCTCATCTCAGAAATCCAGTGAAGTACCTTTTAATTGTGGGGTACCTCTAGGCCGGTCCCTGGGCCGATTCTATTTTTGCTTTTTGTTAATGATTTTCAAAACAGTATATCCCATGGAGATCTCTGCTTATTTGCGGACGATACCTCCTTAAGTATTTGCAACAGTTTTTGGGATACTCTTGAAGTTAATGCGTTTATTCAAAGTAGTATGTTGTTGCAGTTGCTGTCGGATAACAATATTTTTGTAAATACTAAACAAACTAAGTTCGTCGACTTTAATCTGAGGAGTAGTAGGGTTAATCTAGCAGCGGTAGTTATAGTTATGAGTGGAATCATCTCCTGCCACCAAACAATTTTCTTGGTTTGATTATTGATTCTCATCTTGATTTTTCTGATCATATCGATAAAGTAACAAAGAAAGTAAGTAGTAGTTTATTCATCATTCGCAGACTCTCTAAATTTGCTAGTTATCGTATCCTTTTGACAACTTACTATGGCTGTTTTTATCCGTACCTATGTTATGCAATTGCTATTTGGGGAACCGAAACCACAAGAACAAATGGTATCTTCCACCTACAAAAAAAACAAAAAAAATTAGATTAATATTTGATATGAAAAGTGTTGACTCTTGCTGAGGTATATTCTCAAAAAAATACTCACGTTTTTTCCTTGTATATTTTTGAATGTCTCTCCATATATATTAAGCGAATAATAATTTTTCAACCCTGAGACACTGCTCACTATAATTTCAGGAACACTGGGACCTTATCCATTCCCCCATCATAACACTGCCAACTTTAAGGAACACATCTGTTTTTCAGTCATAAAGCTTTTCAATTCACTTCCTCAAGACTTTAAAACGGAATCAGATGAGTGAAGCTTTAAAAACAAGCTTAAACTATTTTTGATTGTCAAAGAATATTAAAAACTCCGGGGGTGGCCAATAAAGGTATTGTTTTTGTTTTGTTTTTTAGTATAAAGTAGTATAACATGTGAGTACATAGAGACTTGGTTTGTTTTAAGATAATTATTGTAATAAATCTTTGTTTTGACTGTATAACTTGACTGGGTGTCCATGCTTGGTTAAGTTTATGACAGTAAAGACTTCTTGATTCTTTTAATTTGGGGAAGTTATAGGATTCCAATAAGGATGCATCAGATAACACGTGAACAAAGTTTCCTGTCAGGAAGTCAATGTTTTAAAATGATCTAAAATGACTGGTCTATTAAAACAATCACGCTTTTAACACCACCAAAACTTTAACTGATAACAGAGTGTTGTTATGTTAGCTAAGTTATTTGTTATTTAATAACATAACTTTTTCGCAATTACATTTCAGATAAAGATAGAATAAATATAAAACAAAACAAAAATATTAAATGGGAATCTAAGATGAGAAGTAGCTATTAAAAGTTCATCAAACGAATAATTCTTAAAGACAGTTGTTAACATTTTAATTTCACTCGGAGTCTAGAGCTTTTGTCGTGGTTTGACTCAGTAGAAGAGTTTTTACCTGGATAATCAGCAGTAAGAACAAAACAGCTTCGTTACCAGGGAGCTCTCAGAGGGCAATTATTTAACGTCTTATAACAGTTAATAAGGCAAAAATACTCTCCTTTTACTGTAGGTTTGTTTGCTAAACTATTAGCATAATTTTTAGCTAAAAATATTATTTAATACTTATTATTTATTATTTTACTTTATTTAATAATTATTATTTAATTCTGTTGCTCATTATAATTGGTCATTATATTTTAAGATTTTCTTTTAGACTTCTATTGAACAATTTACTATATTTTGACTTTTTTAATTCTTATCCTACTGGTGGGTTTTCAGTTTAGTGAAAAACTGTAGACACACTTCAATATTTCCTTTGGGATAGTATTTTCCTGTGATTACTCACAATAAATTTTACGTTAGATAAAATTGATATGAGTTTAACGGCAGGGAGTGCAATTATTACTCTTACTGAAATTCATTGTTGGTGAGGTGGGTTTATGCTGTCCATGAAAATAATGGGCATTTGCCATCATTATTTAGAGGAACACAAGATTTACAAATATTTGGGATCTCAACTCCATTCCTATTTTCAAATGCAAAAATCTTCTAAACAGAGTGAGTATACAAAATCCAGGTAAACTAACTGAGTATCATTTAATAAATCAAACTGATACCTGTAAAAACAGACAAATTTCAAAACTGTGAGCTGTGATATATTTTAATTTATACCTAGCTTTGCCTGGATTCTGTTATACTATTGTTATGTATTACAAGGGCTATGACTACATTGGTGTGCCAGTTGTGGAGTTGGAGCGGCGGTTTGATTAGAATCCTCTACACCTCAGGTGTAAAATCAATGATCTGCTTTTCCGCTATAAGTTGGTCGGTGTCATGCTAAGCTGCTTATATATCCTTCAACAGCTCAACTTACTCATACCAAGCGAACCAAGATCCACGGCTATTTTTGGATGGACATAAAACTTAACCAACTATGCGTACTACTGTGGTCTGGCAAGGCTCCAGCGTTTGGGGAGTGTGGCTGCTTAGAGAATCGATTTCTTCTTTGAACTGCCGTCAACCTTCAAGAGCGAGATCACCAGAATGATCTGATAAGTTGACTCTTTGTTTTCTGTTTCTATGAACTGTGGTTAGTAAATATTTTAGAACTGCTTCGCTGTTATCGTTTACCTGTTGCTATATTGCTGATTAGTTTGTTATTGTTATTTTGTTACATTATTGTTTATATTCCTATCACTATGCACTATTGTGATTTTATATTATTTACCATTGTGATGGTTATGTAGTTATATAGATGCCATTGTTTGCTAATATTTATTAATTGATTTATTTAAATGTTAAAATTGTAATGTGTCTTGTAGAAAATGGTATTGTACCATTGGAATGAAATAAGTTAATTAAAGTATTAGATATGTTTAGCACCAGAAGTCGGGAATCATATTCAAGGACCTGAAACGTTGCAAACATTTTTTCCTGAAACATGTGGTAGGAAGAGTCCCCAGAAATTTCCAAACAACTTCACTTTTGAAATGATAATTGAAGTCATTCACACTTATTGTCAAACTATCAAACCATTATAGGGAGACTCTAGCCATTAGGTCTACTGGAATCTTGAGTCACTTTTAAAGCTGAACCCTTAACTTCCCTTGGGCCAATAGGTTTGTTGTGGTATTCAAAAGATGGCCAGTGGTGAAAAGTATCTGTGAGCCGAGGTGGGCCAGTGACGTCCGACTTACGAGGTACTGCGGTCGAGAAATGCCACCTTGTAGCAATACTTAAAAAAATATTCAGAGATGAGAAATCAGAGAGTCTACAACACTCTATTAGGAACACATCAGTTATTAATAGCTGTATAATGAAATATTTGAGTGGTTGGTTTAACTTGGGCAAATCTTGCAATATTCCGTAGTAGATTTATATTCTCCGAACAATACATTGCAGTATATCAACGAAACAGCTGCAATTTGTGAAAGCAGAGACGGTTTAATACAGTTAATGAATGCTTAACCTTTTGGAATTTAACAGTACAGCCGTTCCTTGACTGCTCTCTTCCAGCGTGATCACTGCTAAAGTGAAA
The DNA here is from genome assembly GCA_963675035.1 of Allygus modestus. Taxonomy (NCBI): domain Eukaryota; kingdom Metazoa; phylum Arthropoda; class Insecta; order Hemiptera; family Cicadellidae; genus Allygus; species Allygus modestus. The sequence continues at coordinate 27,842,007 of OY776114.1, forward strand.
CTCACTAATTAAATAACTACTTACGCAAGGCATCCCAGTGCATAATGCAAATATTACATCATTGTAAAGACTCCAAAACGTTGATTCGTTCTCATTTAGAATAAACGATTTTTGTGTTTTTTCTGTACTTTAAACATCGTAGTTTTAATGAACAACTCCCCTAAAAACGTAAGATGTAATACACAAATTAAAAATGTATACAACCACCTTTAACAGATGTGATTATTTGATGTGTGTAAGTTGCGTGATGATATAATATATTATAAATACTCCCGTTGCAGCAAACCAGCACACTCAGAGAATTTCAAATGGTACTTCCCTACCTCATGGTACTCATGGTACTACGTTGGTAGTCACTTAGCAACTTTTATCAAAGCATATTCATTGACAAGCTATATATCAATTGTTATTTATTCTCTATAAAAAAAACATTATGACTGAGAATGCAGGTTTGCTACATCAAGGGCCACAACAATCGGATTTTTATCCAAATACCAATGGATCACCACACTGAGAAAAATCGTAACCCCAGATTGCATGTAAATGTTGATTTCACAAGATTCTTGTTGTTTTCTCTAGGCGGCTGTGGTGGATACGCAGATTCCGTGGGGTACTACAGTACAGGAAATATTTGGCCTGGCTCCTCCCATAGACATGTCTTATTTAAACCGTTTAAAACAAATTGTCGTGGTTACATACAGGCAGATGTTGGCCTCACAAGCCAGACTAGGTTGTGCAGATTAGTGACGTCATAGTTTGTGTTCGTTCTGCAGGTTTAATGAGCAGCCCATGACGTAATAAAGTTTTGACGTCACATGCATGACCATAGATAGCTGGGGGTAGCCACTAGCAGGGGCTAGAGTCATGACACTAGACTAATCTGGGGGGTAACCTTCTGAGTGTCCTACGGCTTGACAAAGTATATTATTTCTTGAGCGCGTCCCCTTTTTTCTTGTTCCCACCACCAGCCCTTTTTTCTCAGTGACACTAGATAAAGTAACATACCAAGTTTTACCAACTAATGTTCATAAACGAGCAAGATATCACAAGTTTCTTATTCTCCATAACAATGATATTATATTTGCTGAGTACGCAGGTTTGCTGCCATGGGGACCACAAAAATGGGGTTTTGTGCAAATATCAGTAAACCGTAACCACATGAAGCCACATACAACGTTTCATTAGAATATGTTCATTAATAAGCAAGATATACAATTTTACTTAACCTCCATAAGATTAAGATTGGACAACGTACTGTGTTTAGTACTTTCAATATCTCGGTAACCAATTGTCGGAGAGTGACGATCAAAATACTAAATTGATTCTTTTCTAAGCTGCATTAAATGGTGTAAACAAAAATCTTTTTACAAATAATTATATGTAAAAAGTAAAAAGAAATTTTTTTTGGTATAACCCCTCCCCCCCAAAGAACCTTTAAAATAGAGCGACCTGTCTGGTTCTCGAAAATAGATGCTGCATTACACGTTTATACCAAATTTCATCAAGAACGGACAATTTTTACGAAAGTTATAGTGCCTACGGACACGCCCGTGCGCGCGCGCGCGCGCGCACACACACACACACACACACACACACACACACACACACACACACATACTCTCACATGAATGACGTGTTAGTGTAGTGTTATGACATGAATTTGATCGAATGGTGTTTTTGGCATCTGGGGGCCTCAAATTGAAAAGTTATCATGGTCCCGGGCCTTGGTCTTACCATGCCGACTACGGTAATAGCTTTTTCCCTATAGGGGAAATTCGATAATACTCAAAGTTACTTAACTCTTTATAAATTGAGAAAGATTAAATTAAAGGTATTTGAAAGTTAATGACGTTTCTTTACGGCTTAGATCCTTATCAAGCTGGCGATAACGTGTGTGAAAATCAGCATTCCAGGTTGCGAGACATCAAAGGTGCAGTTCTTAGGGCATAAATTTAACATTAGACACTTAACCACGGAAACAAATAAAGAAGGGAGGTATTCTTGTTAAAGTAAAACTTATCCACTTTTTAATACACTGGGTTTGTTCTAAATCATGAGATAAAATTTCAAGAAAACCACTGAAATGTTCCATTACAAAAGCAAATTTAAAATGTGGATATGCAATTAACAGAGGAAATTTATATAAGAATTATGTAGCTAATGTTCTATTTGGCTGTTTTAAATAAAGTGGCTTATTACAAAATTTGTTTAGCTGGTGATGTTTACGAAAGTACAAAAGTGAACTAAGGTTGAAATAAATATAAACTAAAAAATATTCCAATTATAAAGTTAAAATCTACCGAAATAGTTTACCTGGTACAGGAGAAAGTTTGAATATTCAATTTACATTTTCTTTATTATATGTATGATTAATAATCATCCTTTATTGGTTTTATGAATAATAATATAATCATCTTTTATCAGTTTTATGAATAATTGTAATTTTGGTAAGGCATTACTTCAAATATTTTATTGATCTTAAACTAAAATGAACAGTAGTATTTGTTTGAAGAGATGTCCTTTTTGTGTAAAATATCTAATTTATAGCTGTCATACGTTAATAGAGAACTAAATGTACATACTTTAGAGTATTTACTTGAACAAATTTACAAACATAAAATATTTACCTATCTACTAATTTGATTCTTGTATAGAAATGACTAGAGTAACAAGGACAAGTTGATTTATTTATTTTATTTCTTGCAAAGTCAATAAATGAGTTATTATAAAGGATATTTGTTTTGAAATGTTCTCTATATTTTTAATGCAATTGTATAATATATTTATAATTAGTTTTTGAGTAACAAATGACAATTTTATTTAGTTATAAGTTTTATTTTATAAGTTATTTGAACATTTTAGTTAGTACAGCTTGTCTGAAGACAAGGGACGTCACCTAAAGGCCAGTCTAAACGTACAAACCTATCGTCCAGGTTTTACAAATAAGACTTTGCATGAGCAAAATTAGGGTTGAAAATCCAGGAAAAGACTGATGGACTCGACCTTGTGTACATGCTAGACTCACGACAAGTTGTATCGTGTAGACGGGTGGCGGACAAATCGGTCGAACTTCTACTTCACTCAGTTTGTTAGCAAAAAATCTTAGTGTTACAGAGAGCCTTTCGTGGGGACTGATAGACGTCCTAATGGCAGAAATGTTTTTTTGTTATGTATGGAAGAACAAGATCCCACAATTTACATTGCTGTGTCCATACATAAGTAATTACGCCAATCTGATGGTTCTTGCTATTGTTTTCGAATTATATTCACATTTTATAATTTCTGTCTCCAGTAACTAAAGTGACCACCGAGTACGCCTTACCTCTTTAATATAATTATTTTAGCACTAATTGTAATCACAGTCACTAACAGCAACAGTTATTTCTCCATAGTTTAGCATAAACTGACTAACTAGAATAATGTGGACGCGCCATCCAGTTCAGTCTTATTTGTCAAACCTGGCATGGTCATGCAAAACTGACGATAAGTTTGTATGCGTAGACCGGCCTTAAGAAATGCAGGTTACCAGAAATATGCTAGCTGACGTATCATCGCTGAGTGATAATCATAATAATTACACAGAGTGGTCATAACATATGGAAATTATGACCAAATAAGGATTAATTATTGTCGCTATGCATAGGTTGTGTTGTTTCACTTTAGTTATATAATATTTATTTGCGTCCAGTAAAATTATAGATTGTTTTTGTAATTCGATAATCCTATTTTCCCAATCTCCCCTAAAAAATCTATGGCTTAATGAATAAGCTGAAAACCACAGTCGAAACCACTAAAAATGTGGCGCTAACCCCCTACCATTTCATCATAATCCTGACTCTCTCTGCCAACAATTTACACCTGATTACAAAACAACATTTTGTTATTAATAGCAATAGGAGTACGCTCTAATATCACGTAAGAGGACAAAAAGCAGAGTTAATTTACCACCTTTTTTGATGGTTAAATTGTTAAAAGATACTTATTGGCAGTTTTAATATTGTCTTGGTTAATAAAATATTGACAACATTAATTTTTTAAATATATATATATATATATTATTATATATATTATATATATATAATATTTATATATATTATATATATTATATTATATATATATATTATGTATATATATATATATATATATACATACATAGTAAAGCATAGTATGCATTATAGTGTAGTAAAGGTTTAAATGTGATGAGGTTTAATGGTATTTGATACGATGTCTTTAGTGCAAGTTGCACTTTGCAGGGCCGTAATCAGCTTTCAACAATTTAATATCTGATTACAAAAAAAATTTGTTATTAAAAGTCTTTGTTTTACATTTGCGTGTGACACTTTCGATGTGATGAACAGTAAATTTACGTCGCAGGCATCATAACAAAAAGTGTTCTGATATTACCTTGGTTTGTTTGTTATTACCTATTTTTTTCATAAATATGAATACTAATCCTGTTTCTATTACAAAACCTACACATCAATATATACGCCAGTAAACCAGACTAAGGGTTGACATTTGCTAAATTAATGCACTAACCGCCCTCTTGAGATCACTAATGACATAACTTCCTGGCTCTAAATTGGAATGTGGGACTTTCCCCTATTCCACTTCTCAGAAGAATCAACTGATAACATTGCTACTTACTTTTGGTTGTTAATATCTTGTACAGTAGTTCAATTCTATTGGTTGATAGCAAAGCATTTCTTGTTATTGCAAAAGTTTATAATAAAATATATTATAACGTTATTTTGTTATATTATTTTTAATTTTAAAACAAATTATAGCTGTTGAAATTACGATTGTTATTCTGAAATTACCGGGTGTTTTACAAAGCACTCCGCATTCATAATAATAAATGTTACGGCAATACATCAAAACCATTACATTTACATATTTATACTAAGAAGTAAAATATATTTGGGGGTTTTATCCACTATAAACTTTAAAGTGGGCACCATTTGCTGTCTAGACAGGTAAAAACGATATTTCACTTCTCCCCAAGTATTTATCAACATAACAGGCGTAGCTGACTGTCTTACAACTTTTTAAATGGAATATTAGTGTAATTATTAATTAAGGGATGTAATAAAAGACGTCTTAGAACTCTAAAAAAAACGCTAATACTGTATTCACGTAACGGACGGTAAACGTATATAACAGATAGTACAAGGATTTCAATATTTTATAAGGAAATCAATAGCCTTGTACCATCTTTTATAAAGAAATTCCCACGATAATATAGCACAAATGCAGAATTCAATTGAACTTATCAAAAGGTGCAAAAAATTGATATCAACTATTTCTAAATCTCTTCGTTTTACGTATGTCTGCCTGTATGTAATTTTTAATCAATTCAGCAAATCTTAAGAACCGCTATAACTGGTTCTTAAGAACTTGTTTAAAAAGGCAAATAATTAAGTGTTTAATTTTAACATAAAACTGTGTACAATTTTAAGCCAAATAGAATGATATAAAAATTATAAAGGTCACTCAACCCACTGCTGATAAATTGCAATATTTATGAGAGAAATTGTGCAAATTATTTATAAATTACCATATTTACCAAGATATTAACCTTTAACAAGTTATAAATGACCACCATTTTGAAACATTTAAAGATAGGATAACCAAATTTAGTATAGAATTATCCCTAAACTAGTATAATACACATAAGAAGTTTTAAGTCAGTACCTAAAGTGATTCCTAAGATATGCTGCACTGATTAAAAATCGCATACAGGTAGGCAGACGGAAAATGAAGCGGTTTAGAAAAAAGTATGTACGAAGTTTTTTGCTTCTCTTCATGAATTATGCTAAATCCTGCATTTGTGCCATCCTCTCGCGGGACATCCTTTATATATATATATATATATATATATATATATATATATATATATACCGTCTGTTATGTGATTACAGCGTAAATATATTAGGTGTAAATATAATTTTCACTGTTGTAAGACGTCTTTTATTACATCTCATGACTGACTTACGCTATTGATTGGAAGATTCATTGATATATATGGTTAAAGTCACTTACCATTTCAGCATTGAACACATTTACTGTTCTGTAAAGGAGTTCTGTAAATGTACAGTTCTGAATAGAAATTAAATCTGGGCTTCAAGTTGCCCGAGAAATTGGCTTACACTGCCAATCGACTTTCCAGACGAAAGCACATCCGCCAATCACGTACATAATATTCGTAAAAATGCCTTCACCTATAGGAAACTAAGCCCCAGTGTATACGGAGAAAACTTGAAAGGTTACTCAGTACAACTAAAGAAATTATAATCGTGTAGGTGACGTTTTAGAAGTTTGATTGTTTACTGAAACTAGGGAGATATTTAACTACCGGAATATATCCCGCTTATACTATTTCAATTTCACATTTTGTTGTTAAATATAATTTAACTCTAGAAATTATAATCACGTTAATATATGTTGTATAATGTTTTAATTTATATGGTAACTCGTAGACAACCGAAAGCTAAACAAAAAAGAAATCATTATTATGAATATAGTGAATAAATTTGATATACATTCAAACTGTCACTGTCACTGTGTGTCTAAAAAGTGAAGGAAACAAACGGGTGTAACAGAGAAAACATAAACAATACTACATGATCTATGCCTATATTTGATGTTAAGAGTGTAGGAGAGGTGTTAATATTCGGTGGCGGCTGAGTAAGTAATTTACCGTGAGTAATATCATACACTCTGCCAGGAAAATAGCAGTGATTTGTGAAAGGAGAAACGATTTACTACAAGTAAAGACCCCAGCTAATTTTGGCGATCAGTTTGTAAGTGGTCCTGTGGCAAACAAGACTCCGACACGTCATTTAACTGTTTTAACGAATACCTCTTATCGCATTCATGATTAGTTTATTTTTAAGAGGCTAGAAAAAAATAAACAATTATTTTCGTTGGCTTATTTTATGTTTGTATCATAGTAAATCTTTTTCTGTCATAGTCACAATACCTAATTATTTGGTTTAACAGAGAATAATTACAATTTGCATTGACGTCATGAAAGCCAATGTAATTTGTACCGCTCTCTCGTATGCTGACACAAGAGCGCTGGTTTAACAGAGTTCCCAAACCTGTGATAATTATCGTTTAGTAGGGCAGTTCACCCACGATGCAAAATTTGCGGTGTTGTGGTTTTGCACAATGTACTACGATCTGCTTTATAGTTCTTATTATAAAATACTGAATAAAATACATATATACCACGTAAACACCTACAACTACAAATCTACATCTACTCCATAAATAGTTTGAACGGGAACACAGCCTGGTACGTTTTCGTACTGAGTTGTAATAGACCAATTTTCACTTTAAACAAACTGGGCACACATAAATGACTAGGACTGATAAGACCACTAGCCTTGAAGTCTTGAAGCTCAGACGCACAAACAGATGTAAAGCCATTCTCACCTCTCTAGACCAAATTATGAAATACTGACAAATATAACTTACCAATGGATTAAATATTGTTTTCTGCCTTATTGTCCAATGATTAAACCAATTCACATTAATCAGTTCTGATTTATTTGTTACAGCTACCCTTAGTGCACACGAGAAGAAAAGTCCCGGTCTGCGACATCAAGTGCAACCAGAAAAACGATTGTAACTTTTCGGTAAAAAACGTACATGTATAATCAGTGCTAGCCCTGAATAATTTTCAAAGCCCTGTAAAACCTAGGTCTCTTTTACCACAGCAAATTTTTGTTTCTAATGTCCCTTGATGCCACAAGCACCAATCTTTTTAGTAAAAACATTGTTGCTGTTCGTTTTTAAGTAACAAAATGTTACTACAAAAAAAGTTGTAACAAAGGAGTAAAATTGCTACTAGCAAAAAATTTGTTGTTCTCAAAACTTAAAACAGTTTTAAAATGTTGGCGGAAAGCGACAGTGAACAATTTAACTAACCTCACCAGGCGACGACGTGACGGTGGCGCTCTCTGACGCCCGCCGCAGAAGTACCACTGTCTTCAGATTTGCAAGCTAACTTAGGGCCTCGGGTACGATACAAGTGGCGAGCGGTGAGAACTGAGAGTGAGGGCGAGCGGCATGAGCGGTACCGCTCCGTTTTCTGGTTGCATTAGTTAGCTTGCAAAACAGAAGAAGTGACTGACGTTTGGGCGCTCATTGTCACCGACTTATGCAAGCAAACCTTAAAAAGTGGTTTTATCGCTGATGCGTTGTCGAATTGCGATGAATAATGAGTCATTCGATGTGTTATAAGAACTTTTATTTTTTTGTATCTTGTAAATTTGTTATAAAATTAATGGTTTGTTTGTTATTCGGCTTTAAAATATTACAACAGGCGCCATTTTGAAAATATTTATGACAACTTAATAATAATTTTGAATATTTGCTTCTTTGGTTATGTAACGTACGTGCAAAGTTTAGTTTCAGTAGCTTAAATATTTCTTGAGATATTAGTTTCTTTGTCAAAAATACAAAATGGCGGCTAAATGGAAAATCTTTCCACCTATGTTTTTATTTGTTGTTGTTGTTGTTCAAATTGATCAGTACTATCTGCCCCCGAAGTTTGTAATGACCCTTTCTGAACACCCTGTATGCAACTCAAGATGCTGCCACTCACCTCTCGTGTCGTAACTAATGTAAATATTATTTATATTTAAAATGTAAAATTAACAATCAAATTAGCATAGTAAATCACCATCATATAAAAATACTATTGAAATAAATTCCATGATCTTAATAACTAAAGAAAGTATGTCACGACAAAAATCTTACGGACAAAATCTGAGTTTAACAGCAAAGGTTTATTTATCTACCTTCATGTAGAACTGAGTTCATAGATTAACTAGCAGTTAGTGTTGTCATTCAACAACTAAAGCCTACGGTTTCTATTTTTATTTTTAACTAACACATTCAAAATATATATGTTTATTATTTGTTCTAAAAGAGGTACATTCAATATAAAACCGTTTGATTTTGTAACGATTGAAATTACATTAAAACTTAAGAGTAACAGTAAAATAACAAATCTTAGGTTGTTGCACAATTCATGAATACAAATTGGAAACGGTTATCTTATATGAGTACCTCAGACAAATCGGAGAGGCGAAATTTCATGCTTCAGTTAGATGATAATATTATTACTGTAAAATACTTGTAAAAATATTTAGCAACGCGTTAATAGTGGAGTTAAATATTTCCGTATCTTGTTAAAGGCACGAGTTGTGTTTTAGACCGAATCTCAGAAATTCTTCGTAAGAGAAGCTATGTGTGATCATCATACAAAAATATAATTCCATGCAACGAAATTTTCCAAAAATTGGAATCTATTAAAAGAAAAAATACCAAAAACTGAAACACAAGTCGACGCCAACATATTTCTCAGTAATGGAAGAAAGGAAATAAAATGCCAGTCCACGACTATTCTTATAAAGAAAAACACAATGTTCCGTATGTAGCTAATTTATTTTCAGATTTGTATTAAAATTGAAGTAAGCAATCGAAAAACCATACAAACTAAATCAAAATATCTCATTCCACAAATATGCGGTAAGGAGAAACAATTCAGGTTTAAATTTATTCTATACGTAAACAATAGCGCCTTGTTTACACAAACTGTATACGACATACGTTTTACTGAGTTAAATTATATCTTTGTGTGCAAGCAGACTCCAAGTTTACCAAAAATTGAGCCGTTGAATAATATTTAATACTCTGAAAATACTAGACATTTTGAAATACGAACAATTCACAACTACTGCACAGATCACGTCATACGTAGGTTAATATTAACAATCTCTAATAACTTTAATTTAACATGCAGCACTTTTTAAACCTGAGACTCTAATGTTAAGAAATAAAAAGTACTCTTCTAAGAGCGGCAGGCTAATTTTCGGTACTTAAAAGGGCTGACTTAAATCCTATCTAATTGCTTGTCCCCATCATTTACTCTTATTTGAAATAGCACTTCTTGAGTAATCAAACTGTTCCAAAATACAAAGACCGTTTGTAGTGCAAAGTTTGACATAAGTACTAGAAACGATATCTGAGTAAAGGAAATTTTTAAGTAGTAAATAATTTGAAAGAATTTTGAACTAAGTAATTTTTTACTAATATATAAATGAACACATCTGAAGTTTATTGATGTAGGTTTAATAATATAACACACATTGGCAGCCATTAGCCGCAAAAATCTAGAAGATTTTTTATACATATTTTTTTAGTATTGCCTATTCATTTTTAAATTTACAGTACAGAAAAAAAACGCAGGAACAGCAAAATTAATGTTTATCAAATGTAATTAAAAGAAAAGATTCCCATTCTCCCCCTATTACCTTTGTCACACTAAAAAAAACTCAATGACTATTTGGCACTCTAGCTCACAGGTCAGACTTGGTCGGGAGTCAAATCGATCACGGATGACCGCTAAGGTACTGCCAATCATATAGCACAAAATACTAAATACAGGTTTACTCAGAACGTGATATTCAGGATATTTCCCAGATTTTGATTAAGTTTCAACAATCAGAATTTATAGCCTCTACCAATAAAGAGGATGTATCATACCTCATTCCTACATAAGACTGGGAACGTTCTTCGAATATACAAATCATACATGATATCCTAATATCCCTAATTTAGATAGGTACAATCTGGGTTTATTGTAAAATTATTTCAATGTAAATTTGGAGGATGACATAATTCAGTTCACCTCTCCTATATTTAGACGAAACTGATCGCATCATCAGCTTAACAGTGAACTTGAAGAATGTAAAGGATGGAATCAAATCTATCATATTCATGGAATTTGAATACTAATGAAGCCTAGTTTAAGAAACTGGTTTGTAGCCAAACGTTCAAAGGGGTCTCTGCTGCAAGGAAAAGGATTCCATGGTAAGTTGAATCATCAGCTTTCTTAAAATCCTAAGTTTAACATCTTTAAGCTTAAAATCAACGCTTCTGTAACACCATAAAACAAACTGTCTAGGTCATAACCACCTGACTAAGTGACCTTTAACGGTGTTCAAGTGGTGAGATATAGTTAAAATTCTAAACATCCACGTAATTGCTGTTTTTGTAGGTCCTGTAGAGAATCTGAAAAAGCCGAGTGCAATTGCATTATTGCACTTTTATCTAGGCCTTTGATTGTTACACAATTGTACCAGATATCGATGCTAGTAGTTTAGTTTATACTTCAAAGCGAGCTGCTTTCATATATCGTAACGAGTGCGATTTGGGTTTTGCTTCGACATTTTATATGGAAAGTAAGTTTAATAATGACAGACAGCATTAGTCTCCACTTATTTACTATTTGGAAATATCTGTTGAAAAAACTAAAACCGTAAACAAAACACTCATGACTTTTTTCCCGTGTTAAATTAATTGATGAATAATAACCTATTTAAAGTGGTATAAAAGGGAATTAAAACATTTTAAAATTATAGTCTTCCATAAGGTTTAGTTCAGGCTCTTCTTATACAGAACGAAAATGTCTAGGAAATATGTCCATATTGCACAAGCGTTCCAAAACAAAACCATCTACGTTAATTAAAGTGACCATGCAACATTCCTTGTTTTTAAGGAAATAAAAACCTTTATTTTAGCTGGTAATAATTAATTAAATAAACATTTGTAAATTAAATTAACATTAATTTTTACCCATCACCATGATACTAAGCCATACAGCATTAATATTGTATTCCTACCTAGTAATTAGTGTTAATAAGTAAAAAATACTGAAACGTGCTAACCAACTGCTACTGTATAAATTACAATAACTATTAATATTTACTAACAACTAATATAACTACTAATTAGTTGTTTTTTACACGTTCGTGTACGTCAATATATACAGCTTTAATATAGTTTTTTCAAATATAATTCTTACACCAGAATACTCGCATAAATAATTAGTACACGTTTTGCTTCGTACTCAAAAAGCAATAACTGTACGGACCTACAAAAATATCGACTGGACGAGCTGCTCAGCCTTCCTCAGTCCAGAAAACCAATAGTTAGTTGGTTAATAGGCCAGTTTATATTGTATATTTCATAAAAATATGAAATGTTGGATTTATGGTATCATTTTAATTGACAGCACCAATCGATACTATGTGCCAACAACATATTCAACCTACGAGGTGAGCCCAAATCCAGAAAGTCCGGTTCAGAACCATACCCAGGGCCTACTTAGAATACAAAATTAAGAAAATATTCATTAAGTATCAGGGTTAGTCGGCAGGGTATGGGAGATTTCTCCAATGAAATTCAAAAACAGTCTTTAAGCTCAACACTAGTGGAACCGACTTGTTCCTACTAATAAGGAACAAATCGATGACTTACTTATTAATCAAAACATTGTTGTGTATACAATGCATAGCCCGAGTACTGTTGGGTTATGCACCTGACTATTGTTCTTCTGAAATGTTAGTTATAGTAATTGAATAAGCAAAAATATAACAGTAAATATATTAAGCTGGCTGTTGGAAAAATGTTATTTGAGTGATGACAGTTTACTAACTTATATAGGATTTAAACAAAGTGACTGACCTTCCCCGAGCACAGCTCGACCTCCTAAGTACTAACAAATAATATGCTAACTGGGCACTTTCCAGTCGATCTTCCAACCAATAATCATTATAATTTTAGATAAGACATTGAAATTGTAGACATTGAAGTTGAACTTGAAAACATTATCTATTTGTATATTTACCATTCATTATTGATCATACTACCATTGTTAAAAGTTACTTGACTTCTAACAAAACACATTTGTTATTGGCATCTGTTTTATGATTACAAGTTTTCGTATTTTACATATTTTCTACCAGGATTAAGTATATTAAGTTTTTTTAATATTCATGCCAAGGTCCGTTTACAGTGTGTCACCATTTTCTAGCGCCTCCCACATGACCTGATGCCAGCGGGACAACGAACGGCTTAACGTGCCTTTCGAAGCATGGTGGCAATCTGAGTTTCTAAATTACATTGAGCTCACCTGAAACTGAACCACAGGCTATTGGAAGTTAGGTCAGTGGGCCACAACTCTGTAATAGACGCTGCAGCATCAACTGTTCGTCATGTTTAATACTCGAGTATATTTCACTACTAAGTGTTCAATGAAGCTCGTAAGACTCTTAGATAAATTTTCATCTATAATTGTAATTGCCGTTGGTGGCAAATTTAAAATACCATACACAATATAACTATTTTATAAACAATCTTCCACTTGTGTAAATTCAGTCGTATTCCGGTTTTCTGCTGATAAATTGAATTGGAAAACCTCTTAAAATCTGTGATTCGTTGAAGACACGTTTACGATTAAAAAATATAATTTTCTATCACATCCAACATCCTCCGTGATTGTAGTACATTATATAGGCTACTAGTGCTGACAATTCTTACAAAATGTTAATTGTAAAAGTCTAAATTATATTAACACTTACATATTTTTGAAAGAAAATTAATTTTCCACAGCTATGCATAGCTGATATCATATTGAAAATTTGATTTGAATTTTTTCAACGTTAAATTCTACGAATTTATTAATATTAATTTTATCTTGAAAATAACAAATGTTTTTCAGGGTGGAATATATAAAAAGCTGTAGAACTCTTTGTCACTATGTGATAAAGGACAATCTGAATTTAAGCACTTGAGCTTGAAACACAATGTTTTCTGCAAAATGGTTTCCATTCATTTTGTTTTTGTTGTGTTTGAATCAGTGACTTTTAAACATTAATTTGCACTGTTTTCTGTAAAAATAAATTGTTCTCTCTCTAACCAAAATGTCTAGTAGTTAATTTTGCTAACTATTTATTTGTTTATTTAAAGAAAACACACAGCCACCATAATATTATAAATACGTCCCGACTTGCAGTTTATAACTTAAAATGAATGACTATGTACACCTACACGAATAATGAACATATAAAATATCTATGAATATGTTTTGCTTTTGACAACATAAAAACCAATAAATTATCTAATAGCAATCGACTCAAGTATAGCATTGATAATGTACATAGCAGACCTTTTGAAGAAAATAAGAAACTCGCTCAGCCATAAAATAAATGCAATAATTTTATTGTTTTCAATTATTTATTGGCAGTAAAGTAACCAAGCTAGACCAGGCACGTTTTTTAAAATACACCCGTCGCAGCAAACCTGCATACTCAGCGAATTTCCAATGAATATATAACATAACACTTAACAGGATTCATAAGAAATGTAATCACAAACAAGCGATATTTAAAATATTAATTATTCTCCATAAGAATAACATTGGGGATGAGTACGCAGGTTTGCTGCAACAAGGCACGAAAAATAATGGGTTTTTATGAAAATATCAATAGAACTCATCTTAGTGAAGTCACATACCAAGTTTCATCCATATACATTCATAAATAAGCGATATATTACATTTTAAGTATTTTCCATAAGAATAACATGGGGACCAAGTACCTAGGTTTGCTGCTACAGGAACCATAGGCGAAAAATTGTTTTTTTGTGCAAACAACAATAAACCATAACCAGATCAAGCCATATACCAAATTTTGCCAGTTTATGTTCATAAATAAGCGAGATATACAATTTTTCTTTTTCTCCATAAGAATAACATTAGACAACGTACTGTGTTTAGCACTTTCAATATCTCGGTAACCAATTGACGTAGAGCAATGATCAAAATACCAAATTGTTTGTTTTTTAAACTAAATCAATGGTATAAATTAAAATTTGATTTAACTTAAAATTACATGTGAAAACCCCAAAAACACATTTTTGGGGTACAAAACCCCCCCAAAACCCCCCTTCGGATGGTGCGATTAATCTGGTTTTCGAACTTGTTCAAATAAATGGTACTTTACACATTTGTACCAAATTTCATTAAGATCGGAACTTTTTTACGAGAGTTATCGTGCTTACGGACACATATATATATAAATATATATATATATATATATATATATATATATATATATATATATACATATATAAAAATTTGAACGAATGGTGTTTTTGGCATCTGGGGACCTCAAAATGAAAAGTTATCATGGTCTCGGGCTTAAGTCTTACCATGAGACCTACGGTAATAGCTTCTTCCCTATAGGGGAAATTCGCTAAAAGAACAATGCAAGAAGCATTTCATCTAACAATTGAGGAAACAAGGTTTTTAGGGTATTTTGACCCTGCTGAATACGAATATGCCTGTTGCCAAAGCGAATTTTGCACCGGAAGCCCGGTATCAAAGATGGCCCACAAAACTCTGTTGCCGTACATATCCCATGTTCGAAGGCTTAAAATAATGATTTAAACGTCTGCATAGGGGTTTTATCGGATGCCGAACTCATTGCAACACTCGAAATTTACTTACTATAAGTTTGGAGGGCATAGGTTTCAAGATGGCCGCCAAACATTTGTTGAGTATACGCGAATTCCGTGCGTCTTCTTGTATTTAGAGATTAAAATCGGTCAGATTGTTTTTTAGTGGTTGAATGTATATTACCTTAGGTTATTAAAATATTAGTAGGTATTTAAAGCAATATTTAAGTTTGAAGCCAAATTTTGAAATGCATGCACTCTGGCGGCACAACTGGTAAAGCTTAGAACTCCCCAACCAAACTCTTAGGAATGATGTTAGAGTATTCCTGCAAACGGCCAGAGGTAAAGTTTGTAAATTAAATTAGGCAACTGTACATTAACATCTATTTAACAATTGTTATAAACTATTTAACGTCGATAGTGTACTGGGCAGCAATCTAGTGAGAAAATCTATCATAAAGCTTGAAGATTCTTGTGAGCCCTCACCCCTTTCCCATTAGTCTAGCCATCGAGAACTTTGGAAATACTGCTGACCGCTTTCTAGCCACATTTCGCTAAGGCTGCTCCCTATCATGTGTTTTCCGATAACCTTGAGGAAGTTCATAGCTATGTGAAGGCAATCCATCCTTATAATAACTGAACTTTACCTCATCCAAACACCATTTGAGTTCAAACCACTTGCAGTACAAGGCCTGATCTGTTGTCAGTATTAAATACAGCTTCCCAAATTTGTGAACAGCCGCAATGTATCTTCGGACGACAGTTGTCAGCGTTCTCATCTCATGAGTGACGTTCAGGATCTAGGGCATATATCCTATGGCCGAAACTCGTTAGTACATGTAGTTGATTCTTTATTGAACTCTTCCCTAGCTTGATCGTGCCTTGTAGTACACGAGACACCCCGAGGGCAACACCTTGTAATTGAGACTCCTGGACACACAGAAGTAGGTTTTCGATATTTCCGGGCTCACTGATGCGAAACAAGTTGGCTTCTACTGCTTTCGCACAATAAGGGATTCCGGCATCACCGTTGGCATGTTTGGCGGAAACTAGTCATTCAGCACGACGGGGACCTTTAATGTTGATAATTAGTACGAAAGACTTAATATATACGTTGGCCACCTCATTGGAAAGCGACGAAATTGGGGAGAGCGGTAAATGGGAGACCAGAACCCGATTTTGCGAAAACAGTAGAAGTCAACTGGTCCAAAGGTGCATTGCGACTGTTGACAAACTTTGGAAGCTTTATCAGGTATTGTACCGAAAGCTGTAGTAACCGAAATATTGTTTGGAAGAAGTGCAAAGTCGAGTTATTATAAGGATGGACGGCTTTCACATAGCTAAGAACTTCCTCAGAGTTATCGGAAAGCATGTGATAGGGAGCGGCCTCAGCAAAATGTGGCTAGAAAGCGGACTAATGGGCGAAGGCAGTATTTCTTGGCAAGGCTTATGGAAAAGAGATGAGGGCTCACAAGATTACGCTTCAAGCTGTATGGCACATTTTCCCACAATATCGCTACACAGTACATTATCGATATTAAATATTATAGCCGCTTACATAGTTTACAATTATTGTTAAATCGATTTAATGTACTGTTTATTTATTTATCTTTCCAACGGCAATAAACCTATTCACGTTTTAATACACGATAACGGCTACAATTAATAATAAACAATTTACGAAACAATACCACCAGTAACAAATGCAATAGAATGTAAAAGTAAAAACAGCAAAAAATAACATAAGTAAGCAAACTGAATTTAATAACTTTTAATTGAATAACCGTTGTCTAATTTAATTTACAATCACATCCTGCCATTTGCAGGAATCCTCGAACATCATTTCTAAGAGTTTGGTTGGGGAGCTTTAAGCTTCATCAGTGGTGCCGCCAGAGTGCATGCATTTCAAAATTTGGCTACAAACTTAAACATTGCTTTAAATACCAACTGATATTTTAATAATCAAAAGTAGTATACATTCAACCACCAAAAACGATCTGGCCGATTTTAAACTCCAAGTACAAGAAGACGCACGGAATTCACGTATACACAACAAAGTTTTGGCGACCACCTTGTAACCTATGCCCTCCAAACTTACAGTAAATAAATTTCGAGCGTAGTCATGTGTTTGGCATCCGAGAAAAACTCTATAAAGAAGTTTAAATCATTATTTTAAGCCAACAAACATGGGAGATATACGGAAACATAGTTTTGGCCGCCATCTTGGATACCACACTTCCGGTACAAAATTCGCTTTGGCAACAGGCATATTCATAATCAGAGGGGTCAAAAAAAGCTGTTTCCTCAATTGTTACATGAAATTCTTCTTGAACTTGACAGAAATGTATTTCCTAACTATGGGCCTGTTCTAAGCACAGCCACTTGAATAATTATCTTCTTGACGTTTATAATGTGGTTCCTGCCGGGTGCTTGACATTTTTACTTTTCCACCAGCGTAACAGATTTACTATACTTGTTTCAAAATTGGATTTACGTAAATTACAAAGTGTTAGCTTCATGAAAATTAATAATGTTACATTCTTCTTATAAATTGGAGAAAACCAGGACACTATTATGTTTTTTTAAATATCATAATTTTAAAAGTAATTTCTTTCGTAATATGATACGTGTTGTAACAACTAAAAAGGATAAATTAAATTAAAGACATGATAATATCTCTAACAAGTTGAAATTAGTTGTACTTAATAAAGAAAAATCCTGTTACTGCAGGTTTGTTAATACAGATTACCTGCACTTATTGCTGCTACAAATTGTGAGTAGTACGTTGATTATCATAAAATTGGGAAAACTAACAATAGCTTTACTAGATAGACAATTTCCAGTGAAAATAATTGTCTTTTATTATTTAATTGCACGTATGCATATAATTTTTTAATATCTTAAAATTGGAGTATTTTAGTTCTTATTTTATTTTATTTATCAACGGATAATTATTTTACAATAATATTAATACAATTTGAAATTACATATTGTTGAATAACGGGGAATAATAAGTTTCACAAGAGAATAATTCTAAACGTTAGTAATATAAACAGCAACATTGTAAATAATTACAAATAAATAATTTCAGCAACCTAGTGCATTGAAGTGGTCTAATATTCACTAGGTAAAATCAAGCACAAGCAAAATAATATCCATATATACACAACAAGTTATTCATCATTTCTTAAGTAGACGCTTATCAGCTGCTTTCTGAATCTGGATACAGACGATGAGATTGTTGAATGCTGTGATAGTGGTGTATTTTTTCCCAAACACGCATGATTGTTAAGTTCTTTATACGAGTAATGATCAAGGCAACTAACTTGTAGATTCTGTTGTTTGCATTGTCTTAAATATCCTTGCATTATATTTTATTTTCTTATATTACAAATGTTGCGTATAATTAAATATTTTATAAATTATGTAAGTCATCTCTACTTAAAAATATTTATTTAGAGACTTAGCAACAACTCATTGGAAAACATACGCACTTATAGTAGGTTTTAATTACTACAAAGTAAAATGAATAAATCAAAATTGGCAATTACAAAAATAAATACTTTCTTATGACGCTGAAATATAAATGTTATCAAACGCTGTAAAGCGTTGCAAGGTTGAATGAACAACTTGAATTAACTATACAGTTTGACAAGCTATGTATTACGTCATCAACTGATATTAAAAAGACTGGAAGTTCTTATTGCAATGTAGATTGAGAGTATTATGTTTTTTATTTGCATTTTGTGTAAAACAATGCTTACTAATCTCTCATTATACTCTTAGTAGGTCACCCACATCAAACGGAATTGCTCCTTCTAAACCTGCGAGTTTTATCGCACCCATCATCTGAGCTAGACTTTCGTAATGTTTTTTAAAGAAATTAACCTGTTTTTTGTTATTTTTCAGAACTTGAGCAAGTTAGTAGTTTCATATTAACTGTTATAATAGGAGCATTCATCCATTCATCATCCTATCCTTCCGGTAACCTGCGCAATATTCCCGCTTGTGGAAGATGTGCCTAGCAGCTATCCTGGGGTTTCCCAATCCGCAAAAATTATGAATAGGAGCATTACGTTGGTTGGTATATTGGATTATTGGTTTTTCTACTTACCAACAAAATATTACTCTAAGTTTTGGGTAAACGTAAACGTTAATATTTGTAAAGTGTTTCTTACTGGAAGTAAGTGCTATTAAAAGTTTTTCCACGCAGTACTCGTACTAATTATATTTCAATACCAAATTTACCACCAACTAATAAAGTCAATGATTTAAAATGGTATTTCCATATTTTAGATATTCAGAGATTTATCCTCCTGAACATGTATTTTATTCAAGATTCAGGCAAATTAGGAGCTGTTTCTTATTCGAAACTTGTCAATAACTGACAAATAGGAACAAATATATTGTACTCGCAAAAACTATTAAGTTTAAATAATCAGATTAATAATTAAATATAATTTAAAAAAACATGAAAGTGTATGGTGTTAAACGATATAGTAATTTATTGCATATTTGATTAATTCAAGAAACAATTAATCATATATACAATTAATGCTTTGCAATTAATGCTTTGTGATTTCCAATTGTTTTTCATTCACGACCTGGATATGAATTAGACGACAATTTAGGAATTTAGGAAAGTACATGCGGTAAACTGTTCATTTAATTGAGTACAGAACATATCTCGGTCCCTTACCATTCTCCACAGAACAGTTCTGGGAAGTTGTCTGCGATTGATCGCTTCATAACTTTATGTTTATGCTTTTCAGTACAACTTAATGTAATATTAACACCCGAGAGGACTTGTAGCTTGTTACTGATACAATCAGTACCAAAGGTTAAAACACAATCTAACGCTCACTGGTGTTCACTAGATTAATCCCGAGCCATTTTTTAAGTTTCGCAGGCAGAGTAATAAAATATTCAGCTACTATATGGCATTTTGATCAGTTTACGATTAGTTTGAAAAATACATTCTACCTTTAAGATATTTGTTATTGCATTACAATTTTTGAAACGGTAAACTCAATGCTAATTACTTTATAATTAAAATTTGTTCCATGACCTATAATAACATTAAGATCGGCCTTCGCCCTTATCAATTTAATAATAAATTATTTATAGAAGAGGGTGATGTTTTTCAATTCTTTTGAACGTAATGGCAGATATTCGTCTTAGATGTGATTGTTCTTCTATATATTATACTCGTTTATTTTTAATCGAGACAAATACTACTAAGTTTTGTGAAATTAATGAAACAATTATTTTGACGAAATGGAAAAGGTTAGTCAATCAATATTTAATAAATTGTTGTCACTACTGCTTCTCCAATTTTAAACCACATAACATTTTTATTGTTTGAAAATAACCTTATAAAATTACTAAGAATATAGTATTAAACATAAATAAAATTAATCTCAAAAATATTTCTACTAAAATAAATTGAAAATATTTACAATTTTAAAATAAGTTCATCAATTTCCTTTACCTATTAAAATAGTTTAATAAATCTATTTTTAATCTTTACAAATGTTGCATGACAAACAATTTGTGAACGAAGTGTACAATTAGTTAGTAAAATGTGTAATCTACTTTTTTTACTTCGAATATAAATTATATATAATACTTAAATACAATACTTTTTTAAATATAAAACATTGATAAAACATGTGGAATTAAATTGTATGCGTTGTTAGTGTTTATAAAACAAAACCTCCCTTTTAATAGGTCAACCTTATTATTTATTGTGCCAGCAGGACGTTTGTAAGGGGGAGAGCTAAAAAACAACTCTACTGATTTGAATATTTAATGTATTAATTGAAAGAGGTATTTTTCAAGTTAACTCTAGTTATACATTCATCTTCAAGTCTTTCACCCACAGATATAAAATGTAATATAATTTGTATGGAATGAACACAACCAATGGAATCGTAATAATAGCTATATTAATATATTCTAGCACATCATTAATTTCTTTATTTTAATCAAATTATTACTGGCATGATAATGCAATATGCTGGGTTCTTTACAAGGAGTGTCATGAACTCAGAAGCACAAGAAGAAAAATTACTAGAGTTAGAGCACAAGGTTCTAGTAAAACTTAATCAAATAAGCTTTCATCACCTAGAACATGTTTTTAAAACATCAGTAGCTTATGTTAAAAATAATGTATTCGTAGAAAACTTGCATGTTGTATTATTACATTTTTAGGATACTGGATTTTATTAAATATTTGTACTGAAAGAACATGAACCAACCAGTGAGTGAGTTTTAGAAGTAAAACACATCAATAAGGAATTCCATTTATGGCTACAAATTACACATTCAATACTTGTTTCCACCATCAGTTTCACTTCCAGTTCAATGTATTCGTAAACGTATTAACTTATATTACTAAGCAAAATGTTCTTTTAATATGATATAAATATATTATAAAACTACGTGTAAACAAATTATAAACAAAACACTAAGTCATTATAGAACCTTTGTAATCTAAGTATTCGTTTATTACAACTTTGGAAGTGAGAACAAATATATAAATGGAAGCTAGAAGCTAAGTTGAAATAATTGTACGCTCAATCCTTCAAAACTAAAATTACGTACGGAATTTTAGAACGAGTCATACATGTATATAAAAGAGAATTTCACCCAATCACCTTTACCCAATCACGCATGTGTATCTGGAAAAATATTGCTTTAAAGGTAAAGCATATTTCAACATATATGAAAACGCTCTCAGACTACTCAGATAACCAACATATTTTAACAATATATGTTTTTCTTATTGAATAAAATAGTTTTAAAGTAATAAACATTGTTAGATTTTTTATTTTTGGAGGAATGATCAGGGTCTGATTAACCATTAGGCCGACTAGGCTGCAGCCTAGGGCACCAGTCAGCGAAGGGGCACCAGTTTGTAGGGGCTCAATTTATTTTCACTTGGAAGTGTGGTGATCAATTGGCTACAGGTAATTTTAGATCCGCGCGCCCTTTCCCGTCACCACGCCTGCTTTATTCCCAGTTTGAATGGTTAGTTTAGTTATTCCTTAGCTCGTTATCAGAGATGGACGGGTCCTGACATTTCGGGTAAAATTAATCCCGTTTTTGAGTGGGATTTGTTTTACCTCGGGATTATTTCGGGAGGGAATTATATCCTCGAAACGGTATACTGTATCACCTGGTGTGATCGTCAATTACGGCAAGTATGACGTGGTTCGGTCATCGATTAATGATGCATTACGGCCGATATTACGTGTTGCGATTGTCAATTACGGCCGATGTTATACGGTCCGATCGTCATTTAAATCTTATGTTATGCGATCCGGCCGTAATTTAAGATGGGACTGACACTGAGAGGTATAGGATCCTTTGGATCAGACAATATGTTTTAAGGGGATACTAGCAATGCCCCTTGGTTTAGGGAATTAGACTTTGGTTGGAAAGAGATGGAGCTCTACGTTGAAAAGAGACAAAAATACCTGGCGCTGGTATCCCCTTAACGCATAATGCATCCACAAAATGAACTATGGGCCGCGTCCAGACACTCGCTCACCGAGTATTTTCGACACACATCCCCCTTCAATATCGTGAAGGGGGGGATCGATAGTTTAAAGTTTGGGTGCCTCATTTGCGGAACGGTTACACCTTAATTTTCTGTCTTAGTTACCGGGTTTCCACCATGAATTGAAGAAGTTCAAACCATTTACCTCTAGTAATGCCCATGTTGAAAAGCGACTGTCGGAAACAAAGTAATTAAATTATGTTCAATTTGAAATGGATTACACTTGTTGGAATTAAATCATTTAAAAAATAAGTTTTATTGATATAAAGAAAGATTTCCTTAAATACCCAGGAAGGATAAACACGGGAAGTTTTAATTGTAAAACTTTATACTCATTTTAAGACTATTTATGCTAGGGTTATTCTTAAACATGTAGATATACGTGAAAGAGAACCATCTGGATCCAAATATGTAGCTTTTATTGTGTATTGTGCCGTGTCACGTCACCCTCATATATATATTCGTCTTTGCCAACCCGGTAACTGGCTCGCTTTCGCAGAAGGCTGGTCCGGATGTGGGGTGACGTCACCGTTGTTGCCCCCTTCCGCCAGCAAGGGGAGTGAGCGTCTTGTCTTTTTGCTGTCCCCCGCCCCCCGAGGAAGACGCCGTATTCGTCGGTGCAGTCAACCGAATATTCTTCCGGAACCATCGCCTAGCGATGGCTAGATAAGTACTAGCAGTAAGGGGAGGGAAGCTAGGGCGAGTCAGGCTAACTTATAATGAATATAATTAGGGAATAGTAGATTCAGGCATGTGATATTAGGAATATTCTCGTGGCGTGGGCTACCCACGCCACGCCACAAGATTGCAACAGTATTATTTAAGCATTGGTCCTTATTTATTGTTATTTAGTTTTTATAGTTATGTCTATGTTCAGGAATATTTCGTTAGCCTTATGGGTTATTTAAGGTTTAGTCTCAGAACAATGAGTAGTTGAGGGAATTCGGCAGTTCGTCAGATCATTTTTATCTAGATGTTTAACTAACTCATTAAGGCTGGCTACGGCAAGGCATAAATCTGGCAGATCGATCGGGCTCTGGGTAATTCAGTCCTCCAAAATAGTCTAGTACGCTTTTCCAAATAGTTCATGGTAGCAGAGATTCAATTTAATTCATTCTGTCCCCCGGTTCAGTAATATATTCAATTTAGCTCAACACAGGAACGTAAGTCAATAGTTTCAATTTATTATTTCACCACAATTAGCCACCAATCAATTATTAATAACCCCCAAATCCCTTTCCATTGCTTACAGAAGGCCAATCTCAACTTTAATTGGTCCAGAAATGGTAAATTCTCTTCTCATTGGCTCAGAATGGTAGCAGTATGAAACATATCTGCCAGTTTTAAGCCGTATATAGCCTTGCCAGCAATGTTACCCCCTCTTATCTACAGCTACAGCTGTTAGACCCTTCAGTAAATGTCAGTGGAGGCTTAACCTCAAAGAATTGTTTTGTAACCTAGTCCCAGTGTTTATATGTCACAGTAGTCTCTGTTCAGAGTTTTACTACAGTTTTAATGTGTTCCCAGTTTACTTTTAGTTTCTGTGCAATGTGTTCAGTTAGTATGCAGTTTAATTAGCAAATCATTTATTTAACTTTCCATCTGCGACTCAGCATTTTCAGTAAGTTACCAGTTTTAATAACTTTCAACATATTTAGCCCTTATGGCACGGTTTCACAGTATCCTACCAAATAAAAGCATTACCTTTTACCTAGCTGAAATGCTGGTAAGCAGTAGGTTAGCAATGTGCAGCAGTACAATTTTGATTCCCACAGTTATTTTTAGTATTTAGGACTTGTGGCAAATGTTTTTTTAAATAGTTTTCCTCCATGTAGTTAGATGGCAAAGCCTTTAGTTACCACACAGCTCATGTAGTTAAGTAGGCCTTTTTCATTTGCAATCAGTCCTGCAATGCTTATGGGCCCTGCCAAGTTGTTTTCAGTATGTTTGTTATATAGCCTTGCTGATCTCCTACACCATATACAAGGAGCCAATGCACAGCTAGATGAGGGAGAAGATTTTTTGCTTACAAACATTAAAGTTAACTGATACACAGTAATTTAATTAATAGAGTTGCACCAATGCAAGGTAAGTGATAGATTGCAGGTTTTACCTGAAGGCTATCCATTGGTGACAACATTTTTTTCTTGGTAAACTTAGATACATTTTTTAACAGTGAAGCATTTTTGTAATTTTTTACTTTTTCAAAATTCAGTGACAAGTAAAATAGTGATAAGTGATGGTGTTATTGTGTTGTACCTATATTAAAATAAGCTTTTAATAAAACCTGTGTATACTCATGTCTGTAACCTGCATTATAGTGATTTAAACTCTTAATAACCATTTTACAGCATATTTAGACTTAAGTTTGTATTATTTTGGCCCCCATATAAGCATTGCTAGGGTGTTTTTTGTTTCAGTTGTTAGGATAGTATCAGTTTTAACATGTAGCAACCCCAAAACTGAGTTAAGGGCTCACACACAAATTAGGCCTATAACAATAGGCCACCAGAGTCAGTACAGCAGATAGAAAGTGTATAGCCTACTATCACTTCCGGGTTGAAAAATTAAATTATTTTGGTATATTTAGGTAGGCAAGGAGTATATTTGCTTAGGTTAGCCATTCCATTCATTTCTGTTTGTAATTTTTTTATAAATTCAACTTTTGCTACTGATTGTCACCCAGTGCTGGTTACATTGGAGGTACTGTTTATTATTGGCAGAAAGTGTCTTATGGCCATTATTACTGGGACAAATCGGTTTGCTGAGGTGTTTTTCTGGTACAATATGGACCACTTAACCTTAACCAGCCAAAGCCATAAATTTATTCTGTGATTTTTAAGCTGGAAACTTGTTTTTTTCACCTGCAACCAGGAACTTGTGTTGCAGCAGGCAACCAGGATTACAGTTTGGGACTGAAGTATTATAAATGGTTATAGTAGTAATTACCTTCTGCTTTAGTTAAATAGTAGGTGTGCAGGAGTGTTTCATTCGGTTTGATATTGCTAGTTTCATGAAAAGTATTAGCAAGATAGACTTCTACAGAACTTGGAAAGATTTTCTGACAGTAAATAGGCCCTAAATATTTTTTATCACTATAGTTTTTTTTGTCTTGTTTATTGTTCCCTGTAGTTTAAAAGTAACCTGTGAGCGAATAATGCGTTTCAATTGCATTAAAAATTGTTTTTCACCTTGTATTCTTGTGCAAGAGTCTTGTGTTTTTTATGGAATTTCCAATGTGGATTTTATAGCATATGATGTGTAAATATAAATCAGCATCCATGGAAGTAGGATATAACTAATTTGACAGTCTCAGACTGATAGAAATTTATTGTGACAAGAAACTTAGAAGCATTTCAAGTTCAGTTTTTTTTATTGAAATTCCAAAGCCGAAAGTACTCGCCCGGCTAACTCCCCTGAATTAAAGACACAAGCACAGCAAACAGCTGAGCGTTTTTGCCCCTGGGGAAATTAGATTTAGTAGTAGTTAAGGCATGCCACTGTGATAACAAAAATTGTATTGTTAATTGTTAAGTTTAAAGAGTTTTATTATTGTTGTTATTTATTAGTAGGTATTTCATTGAAAGTGCATTTGGTATTTACCGTTGTTAGTGAGTAAGACCCAAGCATGCCTTCCAAAATATACCTACCCGAGGGGTTACCAACCGGGACTTCCTAGGTTTACAGATTAGATTCGGCCGGAAATGTAACACCTGCTCATTAAATGTGCCAAACAACCAACTCCGTGGCTCTACAGGTTTTGGGCGATTCATTTGCCGTCCGATTCAACAATTTTTTCTACTGCAACCCAGGATTATCTGGGAGTTTACACCCGGTTCTGGTGAGATGAATCTCTGGAGCAAAAATCTCTGACCTCAAGGCATTTGTCAAATTAAATATTTCCGACTTGCAGCAGCACATACCCTTACTGATTTTTCTAGGGACAAATGATTTTTTAGCTAACGTCGACATGACGACATTCAAGGGTAAATTTTTGTCTTTTTTGAGAGTTATTCGTCTAAATTATCCCAGGATGGTAATAGTGTTCACCACCTTACCTGTCTATCCTAGGATAAGCAATTCTACTCCATCACTTGCACGTTTGCACCAGATAAACAGTTTTTTGCTCACACTGCGATCAGACCTGGTTAAGGTAATAGACCTTCCCCAGGAACTCAATGAAGCGCAGTATTTTCATGTCTATTACGGGAATTCAATGCGTCGCGATGGAATTCACTTCAACAACGACGCATTTATGAAGTTGATCCCCTTGATAGAGAAATCTCTTTTGCCGTTGCCGGCGTTAAATTCATCCCCTCCCCCATCACAGTCAAAATAGCTTTTGTGCTCCAGAAGAATCCACTCTTACGCCAGTTTTGCATTACAAGCCCATCATACCCTGACGATCATCTGCCAGATGAAAAGCCTTGCCTAGTGATATTAGGTTTAAGTCTTTTTCTACTCTTCTGTTTCCTTTTCCAACCCAGTCACGCGTGGAGATACAGCGCGTGAGTCTAAGGTAGCACCTTCCTTCTGATGGGTATGCCTACACAGCGCTCTCCGCGCGCAGCTGGAACACCCCTCCCCATTTTTTCTGCCAACGGCCCATGTGCGTAACATTTTTGGAAGTCTTTTTACTTTTTGAGAATTCAGTAACGTTAATTTACTTCACGTCAGGATTTAGATTTTTTTATTATTTTTTATATTTTTCAATCCTGAAGTGAGGGGCTTCTGAGAATGCACCTAAAACATGTCAATAGATTGCAGTTTGCTAGCTGAAATTTATTGAGTACCGTGTGGCATCTAATTAAGACACTCTGTCAATTAGTCTTTCCTATTTCCCCTATCTTTACTCTTCTCAAAGGTATACCAACCAAACTCTAGTCACTAGTTTTGAGGCAAGAATAGGTAGATTTTCGTAATTAAGTAGCACCGTCAACCTTAAGTATATACAATTAAGCTAGGCACAGTAGAGCTGTCTATTTACAGGACACATCACCAGAGAATCTGAATTAGGGCCACAAGATGGCAAATTAGGAGATCATTTGTTATTTAGTTATAAGATTTAGTTTTAAGTTGTTTTTCAAGGGATTCCGTTCCCGTTATCTCGGGGAGAAATATTATTCACGTCCTCGGGATAAAATCAATCAAGCATGCGTCATATATTGTTTTCTCGTTAAAAAAAGCAAAAAATCGAGCATTCCCAATACACCTCACTTATTTCCTCAACAACTCAACCATCATCCACCTTTAGATTTGTTAGCTCTAACCTTCTGTAGGGAACTGTCGCACCAATTGGAATCCTCCACCTTGGACCTGAGTCGGGTTCCATGGCACCTGGTGCAAACCGCTTGACCCCTGCACTGGCTGACCTCGTCGGGTCAGACCACCCAAAATTATTCGGTCTAGTCAGCTCTCGGTCAATCCTACTTTGGGTTTTAAGTATCTGTTAACCAGGACGACTACCTTGGCTACCAACAATTAAAATCACAACCGAGACTCCCCAAAACAAAAAAAAATCATTAAAGTATCTGCACAATCAAAAAAAAAAAAAAACAAAAAAAAAACAATAAGAAACTGATTACAAACCTCGTGTACCAGACAGATTTAAAGTGACACATATCCAACTAAAGGCTTCAAGACAATCAATTATGCTGTGCTCAGTCTATACACTGTACCACGTCTCTACAACGAGACAATATTAGACAATGATGTTGAAAGCTACTCCATAACAATACCTCCGAACTTCAGCAACTATACAACCATAACAATACTCCGAGCTTCAGCAACTATAAAACCATAACAAAACTCCGAACTTCAGCAACTATACAACCATAACAATACTCCGAGCTTCAGCAACTAGAAAACCATAACAATCTCCGAACTTCAGCAACTTTAAAATAAATATTACAGCAGAAAGCAAGACGATAGAGACCACCTGCATCTCGAAAATCTGTGGCAATCTGCAAGCCAGTCTGACCAGAGCCAACTCATAAACCAGAAAGCAGCCAAACTATAAGTAGAACACTCTTGAGAGTATGCAAGCAGCCAGCACCGGTCACAAAAGCCAACAAACAGTTCAGCTGTATTAGCCTTAGCAAACCAAGCAATCGTAACAGCCACAACTGCAAACTAATAACAAGTAAAAAAAAAAAATAAAAAAAAAAATAAAAAAAAAAAATAAATTGTGCGTGCAGATACAGACCCCCTTTTTTCTTCAAAAGAACCCAAGTTTCCACAAAGACCACCTTTGGTCCACACCACCCAAGCCAGGTACAAGTTCTGAGGCCTCACAAAGTATTTTTCTCGTAAGGGGGGGAGGAGCCCGAATTCTGACTAGACCTCAGCGACCAATTACAAATATGACGGAGGTGCCTTCCTTTGGGAGCCTGGTAAGATCTCGGATCCAGGTGCGAGACAAACCAAGAGAGAGTTAAGCCGAACCCACTTATCATGCCACTTGTTCCTCCTTTGTTCACAACACAATTCACCGCAACTCAAGATGAAGCCATTCCTGGCACCGGTCCCACATTAAGTTCTTGGATTGACTAGTGGTAGGCATTACTCTACCAAAATTCTTCCACTTTGCATAGGGAACCATCCACTAACTCTAACCTCCAAAACAAACCTGAAACTCCAATTCCGCAACCCACTAGCGCAGGCGCAATTTCTTTTCAAGTTGGGAGGGTGGCTATGCCGTGTCACGTCACCCTCATATATATATTCGTCTTTGCCAACCCGGTAACTGGCTCGCTTTCGCAGAAGGCTGGTCCGGATGTGGGGTGACGTCACCGTTGTTGCCCCCTTCCGCCAGCAAGGGGAGTGAGCGTCTGTCTTTTTGCTGTCCCCCGCCCCCCGAGGAAGACGCCGTATTCGTCGGTGCAGTCAACCGAATATTCTTCCGGAACCATCGCCTAGCGATGGCTAGATAAGTACTAGCAGTAAGGGGAGGGAAGCTAGGGCGAGTCAGGCTAACTTATAATGAATATAATTAGGGAATAGTAGATTCAGGCATGTGATATTAGGAATATTCTCGTGGCGTGGGCTACCCACGCCACGCCACAAGATTGCAACAGTATTATTTAAGCATTGGTCCTTATTTATTGTTATTTAGTTTTTATAGTTATGTCTATGTTCAGGAATATTTCGTTAGCCTTATGGGTTATTTAAGGTTTAGTCTCAGAACAATGAGTAGTTGAGGGAATTCGGCAGTTCGTCAGATCATTTTTATCTAGATGTTTAACTAACTCATTAAGGCTGGCTACGGCAAGGCATAAATCTGGCAGATCGATCGGGCTCTGGGTAATTCAGTCCTCCAAAATAGTCTAGTACGCTTTTCCAAATAGTTCATGGTAGCAGAGATTCAATTTAATTCATTCTGTCCCCCGGTTCAGTAATATATTCAATTTAGCTCAACACAGGAACGTAAGTCAATAGTTTCAATTTATTATTTCACCACAATTAGCCACCAATCAATTATTAATAACCCCCAAATCCCTTTCCATTGCTTACAGAAGGCCAATCTCAACTTTAATTGGTCCAGAAATGGTAAATTCTCTTCTCATTGGCTCAGTATACCGTTTCAAAAGCGGCAACTGAACATTAGTATTACTGTTTATAGGGTTAAGGTATTACAAGGACCCTTCCAAGAGCAACGATCTAATTTCCAGCTCTTAAAAAGGTTAATGTAAATATTAACAAACACCTCATTCAAGCACTTAGTTCTTGTCCCCTACCTTTATTAGAGCATCTCTTCTTGCAAAATTGAACTTTTTATTAAACGTAAACTTCTCATTTAGTATGGTAAAAGAAATAGATAAGTATGTCAATTACGATGTCTTTCATGAAAGTACCGTAGAGACTGGAAGATTTTATTAGTATGTAAAATACCTAGAGAGAATTTTAGCTAAAAAAACCGCATAGTTTAAAGAAAAATTGAGAGGGTTTGTAATGCTGGGCTAAAAAGATGAAGTCAATATGCACGAATTTCACTAGGCCAATTCCAATACAATGGTAGAATTTAATTAATTATTAGGCATCAAAAATATGTGGTGCCAATTGGATGAAAGTCAATTATTTTTATGTTTTTCAGGTCAATATCAAATTCAATCGTTAATAAGATCCAATTAAACTATAAATAACAATTAATATAGTAAATTTTACTTAACTTACCATTATGTGACAGTTTAAACAAAAATCAAGACCTATTTAGTCTCTATTTAACTACCCTTGGTAAGGTTATTTCTAAAACCACAATTTTTGCTTGCACTTCTTTTAATAATATGCAAGAACCGTCGTTATAACATAATCTTCTTATTTAGTTATTTTCTTATCCGTATAATCATGTATTAATACGTATTTGAGAACTTGTGTAAATGTATGGATGTTTGAGTGAGTCGTGTATAATGCGTGAACATGAGGGTTTGTGTCGTGTAGTTGCGTGTGCTTATGTGGGGGTTTTAGGTGTTGAGTCAAGCTTGATTCCCTAACTGTTGTTGTTCATACTTAATATATGGTCTTGCTAGCATCAATGCACAGGTTTAGTGAAAGAGCGAATGTTTTTATAATACTCATTCGTTGCTTTGATACCAAAAATTACTTTTCGGTGTTTGCAGAGGTAGTTAAAAAACTAGAAGATATTGGAAAAAAACCATAAAAGTTACAAAACAGATTCACTTGCGTAGTCTTACAACACTGAACCAACAAGAGAAGGCTTTTAGCGCTGAGAGAAACATATCTTGTTGACAGGATCTCTTCAACCCTTGCCTACTTTAATGGATTACATATTCATAATCCAACAAAATACTTTGAAATACCAAGACGCGTCAGTTAACTTACAAAACACAATACAGAATCATTTATACAAAATAATGTTTGCAATGTTAAAAAAGTCCGCAGATATTGTTAGCTATGTAAATAAATCACATATTTGAAGTTAAATGTTACTTATTGACATTAAGTGGAATGACTATTGAAATAAACACGTTTTCAAAACACAAAATTTATTTATTATTTATAATTTTATCTTATCTAAGAAGTTAAATATCTACAGCTATTATGGTTCCAAGAAATTACACAGGAGTGTTATGTTAATAAAGGATTGGTTTTGATAGGAGTCTGTTCACTGTCAAGTTTAACCAGTCTAAGTATAAAACGTAATTGTGTTATTTGATGTATAGTTTGTTCTCACTGAAAGCAGAAGTCTTATAGAATTTGAGGTGCTCTTGAATTGTATAACATTGTCACCTGTTGCTGATATTTAATCAGATATACTCCTCATATTACTGTAATTAAAATAGTAACACATAACAGAGATTACATCATAATGTGCTCATAACCATTATAATATAAATATTGAACCTAGAAAACTGCTTAAATTGGTCTGATTAGGCCAAAGTGAATTAATATAACAAGTTGTTTGATTATTAAATATAAATGAAAATTTTAAAAAGAGTTAGAATGTTGTAAAATCTACAAATTGATACCTGAAGAATTTAATCAATAAATTAATACATAAAGTAGTGTGTTTTTTTAAACTCATTAACAAATCTGTTTAGTAGTGACAATTTTTTTACGTATAAAACATACTTTTCCATTTAAAAATAAATTATGCCTCTAAGAGTTAAATTTTATTAAATTATTTTAGGTTAACCAATTAACTAATTTTGATAAATAAAATATAGTGTTTCATCATTGAAAGATGGCGATTGACGAGTAGTTTTAGCGGGAAAATAGATGATTTGTTAAAAAAATATAAATTACAATATTCTTTATTTGGATATAAAAGAACATTAACAATTCATTGACATAAAATATACTGCTATTAGAGATTGATTACTGATTATTGATTGATATTTACATAAGCTAAAGATTAACTGTTTTTATTATTATTTATAATTTATATATGGTTAATCCATGAAATTATAACCGCCCAGTTATTAGTCCCAAGCTCATTGTCTGTGTTTTTTTAAATATATTAATTAAAGGCAAATATTACCAAACACCGTAGGGTAGATCTTGATAAACGCATCTTAAAAATATTACACCTATTAATAGATAGCAAACAAATAACTCCTCGAATTTTGCGGACATAATTAAGCTTTCAGTAACGTTTTACCGAGAACAATTTTACACATTTCCCACTTTCATAGGCTTTTCAGCCCGAGTCAGCAGGGTGGCTTATAAGGTTATAATACATCACTTAGGAAAGGACACCTACTTGACTCGTAAAATGTTTCTGGTCAGATATTAAATTTAGTTTTGCAGATCGAGGACATAGATGGATGACAACGTGTCCTGTTAAGTAGTGTGCTTGATAGTTCCGGTAGTTGTGTTAGGTTTCTCTCCTTCCAAAAATATTTAATTTCCCATAATAGTAACAAGAATGGTCTAGATATATTGAATATAAACTGTACTAAAGCTCTTACAAAAGGTGTCGTCAGGAATAATAATGTCCAGACGGTGTTAAAATGTTTAATAATTCCTACTTTTGAGGACTAGCGCATCGTGAGCCATAAGGGAGTGTACCCATACTACTATGTCACAATTGCAAAACATTTTCTTATTAGCTCTTGTAGGTACGAATTCATAAAGATTCAGTGTGTAGTATTTGAATTATATGTGTTAAAATTATATGTGTATTAAATTCAAAGACAAGATTAAAGAGGTAGATAACTAGCAATAAGCGGAGACTTTAACAAGGATATGCATTCTGAAAACTACTGCAAAGATAACAAAAAACGGTAATGTTATAGTTAATCACAGTTGTGTGCATGTCACAAAAAATATGATTTCGTAGAAATCACATTTTTCAAGATTTTCTATGTTATAAGGAAAGAGGGAAATGTGGAGGAATAAAAAGGTCTCCAGACGTGCTGAACTCGACATTTAAAAGGCAAGAAACATTTGTATCATTCTTTCCAAGCGATTTTATTTTTCTAAAAATGTTTATTTATTTATTTTCTACGGCAAGCGCCATTTTTGTACAATGACTCACAACTCAATTCAGTAACATTTAATAATTGATTTACAATTGTCTAATAATATCTTGGTGAACATGTTCAATAGTATGCAGAGCTTCAGGATGCAGATGATATGTTCAAGAACTACTTGCAAATTAAGGATAAATTACTGAAGCTACAATAGTAGAACAATAGTGCAAGCTACATCAATAATAAACATTGTCATGCAAAAAACAAGCTTTCAGTACCTACTATCCTAAATATATACAGTTAATAACTATGGCAATATAAACATGCAACACATTTATCACAATGCAGAAAAATAATTCCATAATAATTCTGTAATGAGTTGTATGGTAATATTTCTATCCAACTAAGTCAAAATTAAATTACGTTATCAGAAACTTTCAACCTGTCCTGAAGGTTAAAGGTGACAACTGGATCCAACAGTAGAGTTTTGTTATTTCCTGGGAGACTCTATCAACGTGAGATTATAAGAGAATCTGTGTTTAGCAGTGTTAATAAAAGATGAACTAATTTAACTTACGATGCAGATCGGCGCTGCAGAAAGCCTTGTAATAGAATATCTTGAGAAGTAATTAGCGTGACATTTTTGCTCTTATTAAAACTTTATTAAGTGTTCTGAATTCTTGTTCCCGTAAAGTCTACTTGTAGTATTTCAACTAAGTAAGCAAGCTGTTGAAGTGGGTGATTTTTATAGAGGATTGTAAGCAAAAACGATATTAAACATATAAATACATTTATCGATGGTTTTAATTTACCACTATCAATAAAACATACAAAAATAAACTTCACCAAACCTACAATTGCTAATGTCTCTAAAAGTTATTTACCAAACCCTTGAAAATTTTTTTCTCTTTTAATTACGGAATTAAAAGCAGAAACCTCGTTAAAATATGTGTTGTTTTAATTTTTTACTAGTATTTTTACAAACAGTGACCACTAAATATCGTGGTGTTAAGGAGCATAATATGATTCGTGGTTTGTAATGGACCTGCAATGACTATTTTAGGTTTTTCTTCGATGTGGGTGTTAACAGTCTTATTCGATAACTGTGTACTAAACCCTCTTTATCAAGCAAGAAAAAACAAAGAACTAGAGTACAACTTTTTTTAAGCACTAGCTAACTTTATTTCAGTTCGAGCAGCAATTCTCGGTTTAGAGCACCGAATGCAGCAGTTGTGTGAGCTGCATTCTGCGCTTAACCATTTGAATTATTAAAAATGGTAAATGTTTTAAAATTTCAAATAGGTTATGGTTATTACAGTTTATATGGTTGAGGTGTAACAAGAGCTCTTGCAAAAGCAACGGTCTAATTTCCGGCACTTAAAACGTTTACGTAAACATTACAAGCCACCACGTTCAAACACTTCGTTTTGTCGCTACCTTTATTAAACCAAAGCATCTTGCAAAGGTAAACTGTGTCATTAAAAGCTAAAATGGCCTATCCCTTATTACAGTCAAATAAATTCTATAAAAGGATTTGAATTGACATCTTCCCGAAGTTTCCTCTAGCTGTAAGCCTTACTCCGGTTCATTTCCCTTCGGAGATATTTTCTTACAACTTTATATTCCTCCGACTTACGAACTCTGTCTGCCAAGATTCTTGCTCTCGTGGCGGCTCGTCTGGCTCTTAAACATTCCATGCAGGGTTCCGCGATCTCTTTAGCCTACCAGTGAACGGGTTGCTTATCGTTCCGGGGTTTCCTGCGCAGCATAGACTGTTCACAGGCCGAGAAAATCAGTTCCATAATAGACGTTACTAATGTCTCGGCGCCAGCCTCGCCAGGTTCTGCAGAATCCTCTTTCGCTCCCCGTAAGGTGATGTGGGTGAACTTGGCCACGTCCAGCTTGTTTGTTTTCTAGCGGCGGTGCCCTTCCCGAGATGCAGGTACTCTACGCTGTCCATCACGAACATTAAAATAAATTGTTAATCACTACCCTGCAATTGACCCATCCAACCTTCAAGTGTTGGAGACTTGGCAGCTTGTTGGCGTGTCTCTCGCTCATTTTGGCGACAGTTATTCGCTGCTGGCTCTGGTTTGTCTTTGTTAGCTATACCTTTACCTCTCCTGATTACCTAGACAGCCCAGGAACGGTCTTTGTTATCGCCTCAATAACTTCCTTGTCAGTCCATCGTGGTCCCGGATTTCAACTGAGGACTTAGAACCCAGACGAAAGGATTTGTCCATGAGAACATTCTTCAGGGTGGTGGCAAAACCGGCCCTGTCCTTAGACTTACCCAGTTCGAGGAGAACATCCCTGTTCTGGGTACTTCGGTTGGACTTGATGACAGTCTCGGTCTGTTCCGGCTTGGCCTTGGTCTTGATCTGTCCCAGGGCGTCGGGGAAAGATTGCCCACATAAGTGTGGCTTGATCAGAACCGCCACAGACCTCGGCTTTTTTGGCCTGGGCTTCTTAGCCGCAGCCGTTCGGCGCTGCTTCTCCCTGACCAGAATAGGCGTAGCCACCTGAGCCTTGGCCTTGAGATGGAATGCAGTTTACGGGGTTTTCTGAAGTAATTGATGGGAAAATTTAGGTTTGTTTTGTTAAGTTTGGAAATGTTGAAAATTAAACACGTAAAAACTCGTCTTCTATACATCTTTAACACTCTGTACGGTAGTATAGGTTTAAAATTCAAACGGTTTTAGGTATTTTGGATTCAATTTCATTATTTGGTAAACATTTATTTTTCAAAAATGTTTTTGTCACTTTCAGATTAAACTCTGATACACTTTTATAAACTATTAAAATATAGAAGTATAATATTCACTAAATCAATATATATTTGTTTACCGAGCATTTGTTACAAAACATATAATTCTCAAAAATTCTCAAATGTATCTGTCATCTATTTTATTATTAAACCATCTACTATTTTCTATATTATTTTGTGTTCGCTATATGCTCAAATATGAGATGTGCTCGAAATGAGAACATAGTGTGAAACGCAAATCTATTGTCTGTTTTAAGTTTATTAAAACTTAATGATGTTTTTACAACGTAAGTAACTTTTAGATTTTGGGCAAAATTATGAATAGATGAGAACTGTTTTTATTTTTGACTAGAAAATATAAGTAGTATTTAATTTGTTTATTAATGTACATATGTATCTGCTAATCGTTCATTCCATTTGCAGCTTCCACTATTGGCTTTTGACATTCAGCGCTCGGTGAGATATTTAAACAATATAGCAGAGAGGAAGTAGGCCGACTCGCGCTTAGCATTCATGATTATCTCGCGTGGTCTGATTTCTTCTCACACAAGCTTTAGATATAAATGTAAATGTGTATTAATCAAACTATACTATTACTAATATAGTCACTAGTACAGAATGTACTAAATGGTTTAATTACTAGGTTACGGCTACTGCTTAGTGTACAATTTAAAAAAAGAACTTAAGTTGTTTTATATAAGTAGTACTCTCTGGACTTGACGGGGATGATTATTTTACCTTGTGATAGCATTTCATGACATAGCCCGGTGTATGGTGGCTGCAATTATTTCCTAGTGTGATGCCAGTCGATGTCTAGAAGTCAATGAGAGTTAGTACATTGGAGCCAGAGGCAAGTTGACATGGTTTTCATTGACATTTAACATGCGAGGTTTATGATTTATGAGTATAGTGAATGATGTAGTTTACAAAAAGTGGCGCAAATGTTTCACAGCTTCATAAAATAGCAAAATCTCCATGGTGATGCGGTGGCCAACTGCTCTGCTTGGGCAAATGTTTCTTTGAGAACAATCCAAATGTCTGTCAGGTTATTTAAAAAAAAACATCAGATCTCTAAAGGCATAAGTAATTTACTTGCGGCATAAATCTATAAGGACAAAAATCCCGTACTCAGATCATTACAACAAAAATAATAAAAATCAGTTATGAACCTTTGTAGCGATCATTGAACTGCCAATAAAATTCTGCCACTGGGGCCAAGAGCTCACACGGACATTAGTAGCAGAAGTTTAGTAGTAGCTAGAAGTAGCTGCAGGTATCAGTCCATCTGCCAGTGGCACACAATAGAATCAACAGTTATACTTTGTACCTTTTCTAATTTCTTTTTTCTACTTTGTATCTTTGGCCAACAGTAATATGCTATCAGCACAAAACATTAAGGCAAAGAAAGGGCTGACACAGATACTTTTAGCAGATATATAGCAGCAGATACAAATCTTTGTAGAGATCAGTAATCTAACACCACCACATAACCATTTCAGTAGAGTCTTTAATAGTTATTGTAGCAGTAAAGCAGCAGGTACAATTATCTAAAGTCAACAGCAATCTGGCATCGGTAAACACAGCCATTAGAGTAAATTTTTCTTATGCGGATAGTTTTAGCAGAAGTATAATAGTAGCTACAAATATCTTCAGTTATTAGTAATGTGCGATCAGCAAACAACTATTACAGCCAAGAGCCCTAACAGGGGTAGTTTTAACAGCAGTAAAATAGCAGCTACAATTATCTGAGGTTATCAGTAGTCTGCCGTCGCCACACCCATTGATACTAAGAGTGCTTAGCAGGTTAGTTATAGCAGCATTAGAGTATCAGAACTCTTTTTAGACATCAGTAAACTGTCATCGGCACAAAACCTTTAGAGCCAAGAATCATCTTACGAAAAGTTCTAGTAACATTTCAGGTGCATCAAATACAAATATTTGTTGTTATTAACAAACGATTAGTGGCAGCTAAAAATCCAATGTACATTTTCAACTTCATAATGTAAACGTTTACTTTTTAAATGATTCAAGAAAAAAGTTAACACCAAGAATACTTTCAATGAAAAGTTTTTGATAATTGTACCAGTTAATATTGCCTCAGTTATCGGAACAAAAATTGTCAGCTAACGACAAAAAAAGGTAATCTCACATTTTCTTGTAGGGCTTTGGTTTTTAAACTTTAATTTAAGTATACTTGCTTAATTTATCTTTACCAATTATGAGTTAGGGTCAAACTTTCGATTTTGCATACTTTGTATATAAATATTCTGAGTAATAGTTTTAAGTAATTTAAGTGAGTGATAATTAGTAAAATACATGTTCTCGAAACAAATAGTATTTTAAAGACATCGTTACACTATAAAAATTATATAAATTCTATTTTACTAGGCAAAAATAGAATAATGCCGTGTAGAGTCGTGTTTCTGTTGTGTATGTGTTGTTTCTGTTGTTATGTGTTAACTTTGTTGAACTAAACCAATCCAAGGTAAAAACAGTTCTTCTAATAACCAAAGGAGGTATACATGTGTAGATAGCTACCGGATAGATCTTGCAAAAGCTTTCAATATTATTACTTTAGACTGAAGCATATGAATAATGTTTTTATATACTTTTGGTGAAATTTCTATAGCAAAGTTTTTTATAACTATTAGCTGTATTCAAATATGTTTTATATAATAGAACTGTTTTACAGTATCAATTTTTCACGGTATGTATTTGTCGAGAAGTTTTTTAAATTAAATTATAATTGGCTACCTTTCATTAAATAAAACAAATCAAGTAAAACAAGATAAATTTGGATTCTGTCTTGGTGAAATTTATTCACAAAATTTTATATTTTATCTCATTCCTCAATTTGAAACTTTTGGTAATTTTTATAATTAATTGTGAATTTGACACTTTTGGCGTTAATAATGAAAAACATTTTTTGCATTTGTTTACTAAAAGTTAACCTATCTACTGGTAAAATATTGAGGTTAAATCTAGATGGAGATTCAAAACATATCTTGTTATACTTGAAGTTTTGTTTTTATTTAGTGATGAGTAGCCAATTAATGCTTGATTTAGAATAGTGAGTGTATGACCTAAGTATGAATGTAACAGTACTACCTAAATAAGCTTTAAAGATAAAATGACCGTTGGTGAGAACAGTTTACAAACAAACGATTGGTGGCATTACAAACAGTTGTTTTATCAAATTACTTTTCACAACTCTCAAGGAAACTAATAATTTTAACAAATTTTGTTTATGCGTAAAGTTATATAACCACAATAACGATTGAACATTTTAAAAGGGGCCAGACTTTATAAAAAAATGCATTTTATGTTAACTCTGCACAATCCATAATCCTTCTTTGAGAAAATATCGGTCCCTAGCAAGAGGTTTTCATAATACTGCATCTAAATCAATCAATCTAAAAATCTAAAAAAAATCTAAAATCTAAAGCAATCTAAAATCGAATTATACTGAATGTTAATGAACATGTTATTATTATCATTGTCCTTGATTACCAGTTTATAATTCCTAGGTTACAGATACAAAGTTTACCGTTTGCTAATACGTTTAGCCTTGCTATAAAATTAGTCAAATAATGTTTGTTTACTTGCACGAGAAATTACCATGCTAGATAGACATTCAAAAAAATGACATTCTCATCTAGATAGACAAAGTTACTTTAAGTTCTGTTAGAATAAGTGGACAGCTTTTTAAAACATTCATATTTCCTAGAGATTTTCGAAATCTATCGTTTAATACCTTCCTTTGAGCTTGGAATTGAAATAAGGTTTAGCTATATTCCGCAAACAGTTGTAATTACAACTTTTATATAGAGATGTTACTCTATATAACAGCATATATTCTAATTTTCCTTTTAGAAACATTTATAAGCTTTGTTACAGTAAACAAACTCCGAACTAACAAAAAGTATGTTTAAAATATTACAATAATCCTGAAGAATGTTTTACTGGGCTAATTTATATTGCCATTTATATTAACTATCACAGTTTATTTGAGAACTCAGTCCGCAACCTCAACAATTCTTGCTGTGATATTCATGCGACCTTTTATCCTTTGGCATGTGTTCGGTATATGGAAATAAACTGTGTGCACTGCTGTGCAAGTTTTAAACTGCAGGTGATACCATAACATTTGGCATCACAACATGATAACTGTTGATTCTTACATCACACAACATATCAGTAAGTTTTACACATCACTTTTTGTTTTCATTGCTTACAAACGCGCCAACATCACAGGTCCAGTAATTATCATAACCCGCTACATTACACCTTACATTAAGAAGAAGTCAAATGCATTGCTCATTAAACCGCAGACAAAAACATTTTAAATGTCTCAGTATTTAAATGCTTTAAAGAATTGGCCGACCCTATAAAGGAATCCGGGTAAGAATAGTCTTAAATGTAGACGTGATTGAAACTACATTACTAATTTATAGGTCCTAGTTAAAGTATCACAAATATTTAATACCTGCTACAATAGACAATAGCTAACTGGATTATTTCACAAATCTATGTATACTTCCAAATAAACTTTTAATTAGCTTTCCAGTCTTTCATTGGGTAACAGTAATTATTTGGATAATCTAAGAACATAGTTGCATTAACAAGGAAATAAGTACTATTTAAAGTAAAAAGATAATGGAATGGTTAATATATATATATATATATATATATATATATTAGAAAATAAAAATAAAATAATAGCAGCCCTGTATTGTGGATTGTTTAGTACCATATTATATACATATCCATTAAAGAACAAATTTTAAAAGCAGCAAAAGTAAATGGATATTAGAAAATACTGCATAGGTGTAATTGCCGATTGCTGTTACGTTAACGCTTTTAAAGTTGCATTGTACTTTCAGTCAGTTGACGTTGTATTGTAACATGTATTATTAACGTCAACCATGCTTTTTTCACCTCATTGTACCATCCTAGATTCATCTGCTTATGGTTTTTGCCGGGGTAAATACTTATTTTATTCTCTGTTTGTTTTAAAATCAATTATACATTTTAGAAATATCAAAATTTACATCATGTCCTTGATGCCCATGGTGTTTATCCCAAAAATAGTTTTGTGAATTTGGAAAATACACCGCAATGGAGTGGTTTCATATAATCAGATAACCCGTGAAAACAAAGAAATCCATGCCCTAGCATCTGCATTTTAAAAAATTGTCCTGGAGTTAAATGGAATCAAACACTATATAGAATGGCCAATCATAGAGAAATATAAAAACTTGATTAATCCCCATATGTATAAACCTTGTTAACTGAAGCAACACCCATTTGTATCGCTTTGAGAATTGGAGGGAAATAAATGGGCAATGTAGGGCTCAGGATTGTGGGACGTATGACAAGTTAGTGGGCGGCAAATACTTGAGAATTTACTTAAAAACACAATTTATATAAAAACTAAATATTTTGAGAACGGAAGTGTATTTTACAGAATTAGAGTAACTTGATCTAAATTACCACCACAGCATGTTGTGTAACTCGATAGTCCGTAACAAAAAGTCTATGTCGCATATATCTGTCCCGCATTAGCAATACCTGTCTTACATTAGCAATCCTAATTTTGTATTATTATGATAAAATAAATAAAGTATTCTATTAAAATTAATATATATATATATATATTGTGAATAATCATTAAAACAACATAAACATAAAATATATGATGTAATACTTAAACTACAATTGGTTTATATCACATCATCAAAGATTTCTAACTAGTGATAAATCTACCACATGTTCGGTGTTAAGACAGCATTGTCATGTTGGCACCAAATAACACTGTAATTCACACCGCTACGTGTAGTGCGTTTTCCACTAATTTGAACTGTAAGCGTCTATTATTACTCTACTGTATTATCTATTATTACTATTACTGTACTGTACTGTACTGTACTGTACTATTATTACT
Source organism: Allygus modestus (assembly GCA_963675035.1). Taxonomy (NCBI): domain Eukaryota; kingdom Metazoa; phylum Arthropoda; class Insecta; order Hemiptera; family Cicadellidae; genus Allygus; species Allygus modestus. The sequence continues at coordinate 27,884,528 of OY776114.1, forward strand.
ATTATTTACTGTATTATCTATTACTACTTTTCATAGTTTATTGGCAACAACAATGAATTATAATATCAAATTACAATATATGAAAATTGGTTAATTAACTATACTATATTATGTCATATATATTATACATGCTATATTTAAATATTAAATCACATAAACATTTCACTAAAAATAGTATTGTAAATTAGTTATATGAATTAATTTCAGCGTTATAATTTCACTTGAAACATAACGAGAAGAATGTTACGATAAATGCACGCTGTAAATCTACTTCCATCTATTCTCCAAGGAGTCACATGTATTTCGTTTTGTCTACATATACGAAGAAGGTGGGATGAAATGCAAACAAGAGTAATAGGTGCCCTGAAATCTCTTGCCTAAACATGTATTCATGAAATACGGTTCATCCAAAAGGACCGATATCATAGAATAATAGTGGACATTAAATCATAATCGTTGATCATCGTTTTTAGTGTATGATATTTTTTTTAATTTGTTGCCTTTATAAATTATATTATCAGTATAAATCATTCTTAAATTGTTATATAAAACTAAACTGTCATTGATTAAAGAATTAAAATATCTAAAATACATGTATTTTTCAAATAATAGTTTGTAAATACTTTGTAAACATAAACTAAAATTTCAAGATGAACATGTTTTGATATATGACCATATAAACTAACGGCAACGCAGTTTAGCAAAATGAAAAATGATCAATGATTAGTATTTCTGGAATTTGTGCGGAAGTACGTGTTCTTTACAGATGATGTTACATATTTGCTGAGTTGTATAGTTGATGAGATAACTCATTGGCGTAGTAGTCAAGGCGATGACGGTCTACAAGCCTATATAGCATCGGGCCTTCCTCACCTTTCTTTTATTGTATTGCCGGATACGTTCCTTGAAATGCCTGTTGTCTATGTGAAAGGGCAAAGTAAGGCTGAAAAGACCACCCCAACCTCTGCATTTTCTTTAACTTTTCATTACTTCAAAGTCTGTATTATATAATTTCGTTTCTGGACAGGTAGTAACATTTTTTTTATTTCCACAAGTATTAGATATTATTTAAATATTTCAATCATGATCAAGAGAAAAAATCAATACGTTAAAACCTAAAAACAATAACATAGTTTCTTAGATTCCAAAAATGTTAAAGAATTATTAATTTAATCAAGAATTAATTGTGTTATAAATATCATGTATTCCCGTGGACTTACATTTATATTTTGCACGCTAAACTTTCTATAAGTTTACAATACCACCTACCTAACTTTAAATTCGTGGATCACACTTAATGTAGGGCGGGAATAATATGTTAATCCTTGACCGTAAATATCGAAGATTTATCCATGATTATTTGAGAGACAAATTTGTTTCGTTCCCCTTTATGTCAAAATAAAATAAAAATGTAGTCAGAATCAAAATATATAAATAGTTAACAGCAAAGTTATATCAAATATTAAAATAAATATAGAACATTTATGGAATCCTACCTTAGTAAATAATATTCACGCAAAATTTGAAGCATAATTTCAAAAGTTATCTCTAACGGAATAACAATGTTGATAATATTTATGGAGACATAAAAAACCTCGGTAAATATTAAAATTTGTAAGAATATTAATATATATTGGTAGTTTAAGGTAATGCTCATAAGCTGTTTACACATTACAGTGGGATATCAATTGTTTGCCGCATTAAAAACAAATCCTGACGATTTCCTTTTATAGTGGGAAGTATTTACAATAGAGGGTTCTCTTTTAATGTCCAAAATTCCTATGAATACCCCAAAGCAAACCAACAACCAGTAATGGCAGCTGATAGCCGCTGATTAATTAACCGTGTTAATTACACTGACTATCTGGTATTTGGTATTTTGTTGGAGTTCCTTTATGTATCTAAATTACTTGTTCTAAAGTTTGCTGTTTATATGATAACAGTTGTAACAATAATTCGCTTCCCCTAATATCGATTAATAATTATTTAAATTACTTTTTTATTCATGTAAATATTTAATTAATTAACGGTCGGAAATGTGTACATCTAAATTTAAAACTAGATTTGTCAGACGAGTGCTTAATCTGGTTGGATAACTATTTTTAACAAGTAATTTTTAAGTATTTGTTTATTATAAAAATCCTTAGTTTACTAAATTACTTAATCACTCTTTAAGACGCCAACACCACTAGTCGTATTTTAACAATAATATAGATTAATTGAGTGTGTAATGTAGGACATCGATCATGTTTCTTGTCTTTGGATGAGTAATCGCCCTGTTCTCTGGATTGGGGGCTGACACATGGACAAATTAGTGACGGGTGATAAGAATACTTAATGATGGGCTAGCTTCGATCGCACAACACAGACGTACACCTAGTTATGAGTGTATAATGTAGGACATCGATCATGTTTCTTGTCTTTGGATGAGTAATCGCCCTGTTCTCTGGATTGGGGGCTGACACATGGACAAATTAGTGACGGGTGATAAGAATACTTAATGATAGGCTAGCTTCAATCGCACAACACAGGCGTACACCTAGTTATGAGTGTATAATGTAGGACATCGATCATGTTTCTTGTCTTTGGATGAGTAATCGCCCTGTTCTCTGGATTGGGGGCTGACAAATGGACAAATTAGTGACGGGTGATAAGAATACTTAATGATGGGCTAGCTTCGATCGCACAACACAGGCGTACACCTAGTTATGAGTGTATAATGTAGGACATCGATCATGTTTCTTGTCTTTGGATGAGTAATCGCCCTGTTCTCTGGATTGGGGGCTGACACATGGACAAATTAGTGACGGGTGATAAGAATAGTTAATGATGGGCTAGCTTCGATCGCACAACACAGGCGTACACCTAGTTATGAGTGTATAATGTAGGACATCGATCATGTTTCTTGTCTTTGGATGAGTAATCGCCCTGTTCTCTGGATTGGGGGCTGACACATGGACAAATTAGTGACGGGTGATAAGAATACTTAATGATGGGCTAGCTTCGATCGCACAACACAGGCGTACACCTAGTTATGAGTGTATAATGTAGGACATCGATCATGTTTCTTGTCTTTGGATGAGTAATCGCCCTGTTCTCTGGATTGGGGGCTGACACATGGACAAATTAGTGACGGGTGATAAGAATAGTTAATGATGGGCTAGCTTCGATCGCACAACACAGGCGTACACCTAGTTATGAGTGTATAATGTAGGACATCGATCATGTTTCTTGTCTTTGGATGAGTAATCGCCCTGTTCTCTGGATTGGGGGCTGACACATGGACAAATTAGTGACGGGTGATAAGAATACTTAATGATGGGCTAGCTTCGATCGCACAACACAGGCGTACACCTAGTTATGAGTGTATAATGTAGGACATCGATCATGTTTCTTGTCTTTGGATGAGTAATCGCCCTGTTCTCTGGATTGGGGGCTGACACATGGACAAATTAGTGACGGGTGATGAGAATACTTAATGATGGGCTAGCTTCGATCGCACAACACAGGCGTACACCTAGTTATGAGTGTATAATGTAGGACATCGATCATGTTTCTTGTCTTTGGATGAGTAATCGCCCTGTTCTCTGGATTGGGGGCTGACACATGGACAAATTAGTGACGGGTGATAAGAATAGTTAATGATGGGCTAGCTTCGATCGCACAACACAGGCGTACACCTAGTTATGAGTGTATAATGTAGGACATCGATCATGTTTCTTGTCTTTGGATGAGTAATCGCCCTGTTCTCTGGATTGGGGGCTGACACATGGACAAATTAGTGACGGGTGATAATAATAGTTAATGATGGGCTAGCTTCGATCGCACAACACAGACGTACACCTAGATATGAGTGTATAATGTAGGACATCGATCATGTTTCTTGTCTTTGGATGAGTAATCACCCTGTTCTCTGGATTGGGGGCTGACACATGGACAAATTAGTGACGGGTGATGAGAATACTTAATGATGGGCTAGCTTCGATCGCACAACACAGGCGTACACCTAGTTATGAGTGTATAATGTAGGACATCGATCATGTTTCTTGTCTTTGGATGAGTAATCGCCCTGTTCTCTGGATTGGGGGCTGACACATGGACAAATTAGTGACGGGTGATAAGAATACTTAATGATGGGCTAGCTTCGATCGCACAACACAGGCGTACACCTAGTTATGAGTGTATAATGTAGGACATCGATCATGTTTCTTGTCTTTGGATGAGTAATCGCCCTGTTCTCTGGATTGGGGGCTGACACATGGACAAATTAGTGACGGGTGATAAGAATACTTAATGATGGGCTAGCTTCGATCGCACAACACAGGCGTACACCTAGTTATGAGTGTATAATGTAGGACATCGATCATGTTTCTTGTCTTTGGATGAGTAATCGCCCTGTTCTCTGGATTGGGGGCTGACACATGGACAAATTAGTGACGGGTGATGAGAATACTTAATGATGGGCTAGCTTCGATCGCACAACACAGGCGTACACCTAGTTATGAGTGTATAATGTAGAACATCGATCATGTTTCTTGTCTTTGGATGAGTAATCGCCCTGTTCTCTGGATTGGGGGCTGACACATGGACAAATTAGTGACGGGTGATAAGAATACTTAATGATGGGCTAGCTTCGATCGCACAACACAGGCGTACACCTAGTTATGAGTGTATAATGTAGGACATCGATCATGTTTCTTGTCTTTGGATGAGTAATCGCCCTGTTCTCTGGATTGGGGGCTGACACATGGACAAATTAGTGACGGGTGATAAGAATACTTAATGATGGGCCCGCTTCGATCGCACAACACAGGCGTACACCTAGTTATGAGTGTATAATGTAGGACATCGATCATGTTTCTTGTCTTTGGATGAGTAATCGCCCTGTTCTCTGGATTGGGGGCTGACACATGGACAAATTAGTGACGGGTGATAAGAATAGTTAATGATGGGCTAGCTTCGATCGCACAACACAGGCGTACACCTAGTTATGAGTGTATAATGTAGGACATCGATCATGTTTCTTGTCTTTGGATGAGTAATCACCCTGTTCTCTGGATTGGGGGCTGACACATGGACAAATTAGTGACGGGTGAGAAGAATACTTAATGATGGGCTAGCTTCGATCGCACAACACAGAACATCAACACTCGACACAATTCTGTACATACCTGTAAATTCTACTGATGATGTTATTTATATCAATATATTCTGTAACAAAATATTTATGGCAAAAAACGGACTAAAACCTGTAACTTACAGTTTGTTTAACGTTCTAGACATTCAACCAAACATACATTTATAGTATAATTTAGTACTTAAATTTTACCACTTATTTATTAGTGGTACAAGGTGAACGTTCTAAAACTAACTAGTGCCACTGGTCGTGCACAACTTATTTTGGACGACAGGATATACGCACACAAGGTCGCCACCGGTGGCACATGTTGCAACAGGGTTTCTCTTAATTCTTAAGTTCTTAAACATAAGCACTTACTTTGAGTCTCTTTTACTAAAATATGCATTTTTTAAACTGATACCCATACACAAAATAATTTTGAATATGTCAAAATAAAATTATTTTACTAACTCGTAAAATAGATTGATTTTTTACTACTTAAAAATATATCGTGTTTTTCTTGTCTATATTTTACTTTTTTACTGTTTCAAATATAACTCTACTAAGTTGTATGTCTAAAACAACCATCCATGGTAAGAGTTATGAATTAATAACTTTATTTGAGTGTGGATCATCGGATAATGGTGGTCGGGCTGAACTTGTGCTTCCAGTATTACTCCTGAACAATTACGTAATTAATATATCTTTCCTAAATGTTGATATATAACTACAGAAACACTTATTCAAGATTCCTTATGTTTTCAAATTCATTTTTTTTTTACTGACTTGTTACTGACTTAAACTTTGTCCCAGCGTGCACCATTGGTGCCGATTGTTGGGCTCAACAAAGAGTAAAGGGTGGTATTTGAAAGCTATTGGGCTACTCCAGCATCGCTAGCATCGAGCCCGGCGTTCATTATTAACGTTTGGAAAGGATGAATATTTTGTGTGATACTCGGACAAATATTAACTTATCCTTCCACTGCTAATGATTAATAATCGTACCAAATTCCCTTTTACCACCAGTAGGTCGGCAAATCTTGTTGCTTTGACCTATATCAACTTTGCCTAAGCTCAACAGTCATCAGCCCTCCCTGTTTGTGGTTGTGGCAACTGTGGGACTTGATCTTGGAGGGACATGCAACGTAAGCAATATGGGATATTGCATATTTTATGTTTAAAGTACTTTGGTTCATAAGTTTTATTTTATAGAACTGGCTACTCTACTGGATAAAGTAGCCAGTATTATTTCTCACCATAAGTTCAAAAGTACATTGTACCATAGCTTATTACCTGCATTAATAAAGCAATGTAATATTTGTGGGAAATAAATTGAATTTATTTATTGATTGATTTTAGTTAATAGTATATATTTATTCGGAAATCCATTATTTATCTTTCTTAATCTTAATGAGTAATTTATTTATTACATTTGGTTTCTTTTACACCAAGAATCTAGCCCATAATTTCATGTTCCTAAGATATACCATATTAAGTTTAAAACACATACAGTCAGATAGATTGATAACTAAGCGTTTTATGAAACCTAAAACCCTTCTAATGAACTTTTTTCTTTAATGTCTTATTAGAAATCAAATCCTAAAGTACTGAAAGGTTTTATTAAAATCTTGTATAAAAATGACTTTATTTCTAATTATTATGACAAAATGACATATTTCAAATAACTAGATAGATATTATGATTAGGAATTATGTTGTCTGGAAATGTGTGTATTGAACATAACCAACAGGTTTACTTTTAATTAAACACAGACGTGAGTAATAATTTATTAACTAGAAATAATTTCATAGTGCACGATCAATCAACCGGTTAGTGTAACATGCATTACAAATATTACTTTTAAATATTAATACTATTTTAACATTGAATCTTTTCTACAATTTCAAACCAGTCTCAATAGACGGATTAGTTCCCAATGTTTGCGGTTGCGACAGCAGGACTGCCAACCCCTAGGGACGGAGTGGTGAGAACAACCTACATATACTTAATGAGCAGCAACCACGTCCCGAACTAAGAATTAGCTTAATCATTGCTTAGTTTTGTTTTTCTCTTCTCTTAGATTGGATACAATTTATTTCATGGTTTTAAGCAGTTATTGTACTATCCTTGTTGATAAAAATTAATTATAATAATTAATGTTAATTATAGTTTAAATAAATGTTTTATTACATTTATCTTTGCTAACTTTAAAATACATTAGGATTTTATTTAATTGTTTTTAGCGAATTTCCCCTATAGGGAAGAAGCTATTACCGTAGGTGGCATAGTAAGATTTAAGCCCAGTACCATGATAACTTTTCATTTCGAGGTCCTCAGATGCCTAAAACACCATTCGTTCAAATTGTTATATATGTTTATATATATTTATTTATATATCTAACATTTTATTCTCACTGTGCACTTATTCTTTTGTCACAGTGCTTGTAACAAAACTCCTCCGAAACGGCTTGACCGATTCTTATGAAATTTTTTGTGTATATTCGGTAGGTCTGAGAATAGGACGTAAAATATTAATTTTTTTATTTTATTAGTGCATTTCCTTTGGAAAGTGAACTATTAGCATGACCCGCAGGGTGAAACTTAAGCCTGGGGCCACCATATAAGTTCCTAACGTGACCCCCTGAACACGTTTTGGGGGGTGGTTAAAAATTATATATATATATATATATAGACATATATGTGAGTTTGCACTCTAGCGGTCGCATTTTTTGTCCAATTTACTTAAAATTTGGTAGGGATGTTCCTTTCTGTAATTAGTTGGACAAGTTCGTAGGGCAAAAAAATCAGAAAACTCTAAATCCTTTTTTGGGGATCAATCTTTAAACTTTTTAGTTTTTGGACCCTAAAAGGGCCAGAAAAGCCCCCTATGTAAAATTAATGCATGTAAAATGATGTGAATTAGTGAGGTGAAAGTTTTAAGCCCTCCCTCGTCATTCTAGCATACATATTATCGAGTTATTAAAGAAAATGTGTTTTGACGATACACAGTACGTTGTCTTATGGGGGTTTTACACTAGAAAAGCCCGTTATTCCTTTGTTAGAGTACTTGTATCATCCCCAGCAACCTCACACCTACTTTCAAGCCTGTCTGGACCTTATCCTAACATTATAATGTGCAAAATAGTGTTCCCAGCTTTGCAGGTAGATGAAACCAGGAACATCAGAACAGACAAAAAATCACTGTTTTCACATTTTAATTAAAATTGGAATAAATGTATATTTTACACTGATTTGGAGTTTTAAAAGTTTTTATGTGGAAATTCACTTCCCTCACGTCAGCGTGCTGCGTGCGAAGTCGTTTTTAATATGAGCTTGTTCGCTTCGCTCATTCGCCTATCAAAATATAAACAACTAGGGGCTTGTAGGGGCAAAAGCCCCTAAAAAACCAAAATACATAAATTTTTTATCAACCTTCATTGGTCATTTATAAATAAGCACTGATTTTCTAGCATTATAATATAATATTATTATACTGTCTTATGTTTTTAATAAAATGTCCATTACTAAACAACTATACATTGCTGTAGTTTAAAAGTAAACAAACTGAATAAGTACAGCTGGTATCAATATCAAAGGCTAATTTAACTCTGTGGCACAGCTGTTTTAATTTCAAAAGATGTAAACAAATTAAACCCCATGTTGTTTTAATGGGAAAAGTTTTATTCTGTTGCGAATTTATGGTAAAAAAATAAAAAAAATGAATAGTTTTTCCTCAAAATTCACGTCAAGACCTTTAAAATGATACCCCTCCCATCCTTCTACTTCTGTTGCGAATTTATGGTAAAAAAATAAGAAAAATGAATAGTTTTCCCTCAAAATTCACGTCAAGACCTTTAAAATGATACCCCTCCCATCCTTCTACGGCCATCCAGTCACTCACAATTTCTTTACAAAGATTTGACTTACGGAATTATATATAGAGATTCGAAGGGAGGTTTTGGGGGTGTTTTGTACCCCAAAAATGATTTTTTGGGGGTTTTCACATGTAATTTTTATTTTAATAAAATATCAATATTTACCATTGAATTCAGCTTAAAAGAAAAAATTTGGTATTTTTATAAATACCCTACGTCAATTTGTTAAGGAGATATTGAAAGTGCTAAATACAGTGCGTTGTCTAATGTTATTCTTTTTCAGAAAAAGAAACATTTTATATCTCGCTTATTTATGAACATAAACTGACGAAACCTGGTATATGGTTTCATATGGTTGTGGTTTATTGTTGTTTGCACAAAAAAATTGTGCCTATGGTCATCGTAGCAGCAAACCTAGGTACTCGGTCCCCAAAATTTTATACATCGCTTATTTATGAATGTATATGGATGAAACGGTGTGTGACTTCACTTAAATTAGCTCAATTGATATTTGCATAAAACCCCCTTTATTTTGTATCCTTGTTGCAGAAAACCTGCTTACCATACCCCATGTGATTCTTATGGAGAATAATCAAAATGGTATATATCGCTAATTTATGAATGTATACTGATTAAACTTGGTATGTGGCTTCACGTAGTTGCGTTATAATGATATTGACATGGAAACCCATAACTTTGTTCCTTTTTGCAGCATACCTGCTTACTCAGCCCCCATGTTATTCTAATGGAGAATAATTCAAATGTTATAAATCACTTTTTATGAATGAATATTGATGAACCTTGGTATGTGGCTTCACCTAGTTTAATTCTATTTATATTTGCATAAACACCAATTTTATGTGTTCCTCGTTTCAGAAAACCTACGTACTCATTCTAATGTTATTATTCTGGAGAATAATTAAAATTTTATATATCGTTTATTTGTGAATATATTTTAATGAAACTTGGTATGCGGCTTTATGTGGTATTAAGACATTTATTATTAGAAAATCGCTGAGTTCATAGGTTTGCTGCGTCGGGGGTATTTGTTTTAATAAGGATAGGAGGGAAAAATGCATATAAGCACACAAGTGGCCAACCTGTATTGTGGGAATCCTACTAAAAAATATGACTACCCACTAAAAACCCCCTCTACTCTTTAGGACGCTAACCAGGGATTGTTTGCCACATTACTTTAGGCTACGCTTGAATTTGGCTTAAGCCCACAGAGCTCGCTCCATCTTTAGCCATCTGATCATTGCATCTAGTCCGCTTTTGGTCTATATCAGTATTTTTTATGCGGGGGAAGCCCTGGACCAAACGTGACAAACAGTCCCAGTTGTCCTCACCCTCCATAATCTGTACACAGACCATGTCCACCAAAAATGCACCCAGTGAACGCGTCTTCTTTAAGCTGGGCCTTTCCCAACGCGGGCAGAGGAAGAAATTGTGATCCGCGTCGTCGGGAACGCCCGGGCAGTAGATGCAATCCGGTGAACCTCCTTTGCCGAACACGTGCAGGTAAGACCTGTAATAGCCGTGAACTGTGAGGAAGTGTGTTAGGTAGTAATACACCTCACCGCATCGACGTTTCACCTACGGTTGGACTTACTAGGCGAGTCTCACAGTCCATCGTCCCCGAGTCTCTGTTCCCAGCTATGTTGCCATTGCTAGTAGGTGTGGGATCTTCGGTTCTGCCGGCGTCCTTACTGATTTCACCTTGTCTATGATAAATCGCTTTCCTCTCCCCTGCCAAGAGCTTGACAGGGAAGGCTCCAGCAACTACCAGGACGGCCGGACGGACACTGTACGGTAGGCGGAACTCATTCGGAGTGCAGCTTGATGCTGTACTAGAGCGAGCAGTATCCGATAAATTTCTTTTTGGGTGCGTCTGCCCACACTTCCGCCTCGCAAATGATCACAAACTGGACTGCGGACATCAATGCACGTCTTCTGCTAGACCTGGGACCCCCGACATCGCCATCAGCTTGCTAAGATCGATTAGTAATAGTTTATTTTTTGTTTTTATTTCTCTATGATTAGAACCAATTTATTTTATGGTTTTAAGAAGTTGTTGGTCCATTCTTGTCGATATACATTATGTATAATCAATATAAACAATAACTATATATTTTATTGTCTTTGCTAACTGGAAAATTTAATGAGGTGACATAATTGGAGCATATTTACTCACGTATGCGGTTTACTGGTATTTTAAGTTTTAACATGAGTAAGTTGGTTACTCTATCAACATATTTACTATTGAAATTAAATCCCATCTACATTTCCAAAGCATAATACTAAGATTAGCATTTTATCATTCCTCAAAATGAAATCTTAAGAGGTTCAGTGTTTATTCTAAAGAAACTGTTTGGGTTTTAAGACCAATTATCAATTTATTACATGCCTAATAAAATTACGATGAAATAAATATAATATATTTTATCTAGCTTGTGGATGTCTATCTAACTATATAGTGTACAGGTAGATGGATAAATATCAGCACTAAAAAACTAAAGATTTTAAGCAAATTTCCTTAAACTTGCTTGAGAAGTATAAATACGCCAACAGTTTGTTGTCCAGAAAACCGTTTATAGAGGTGGTAATTACTCTTCAAAAAGCAACGGGAACAAAATGGGGATTAATTAATACAGGATTTCCCTGGGGATTCATTAACATAAAACATATATACATATTCATCTTATCTAAGTCATAATTCTACTCAAAGTAACAGGCCCTTGCCTAGAGGGGATCAGTTTACTTTGTTATGTAAAACATCACTGGTGGAAACACTAAACCTTCCACTACTATCAAGTTGTATCTAGTAGGACCCGGAACTATCTATATTTCATTTAGTGTTTAAAAAACAGATAGCTCGGGAAAAATTACCAGTTATATATACAGTGTTAGGATATATTTTTTATTACGACACACTTCGATTAATAGTTTTAGGTTTAGAAAGTAATTAACATCTATCCATGGTTCAAATGACGCATTTCTAATTTAAATGATATTTATCCATTTAAATTTATAAACATGTGTTATTACAGTTAAAATGTTTGCTTGTGTGTTTTTTTCTCGGACGAATAAGTAAACAATTGGCTTTAAATTGTTTATTCCTTATTTGCATTATTTGTTATCTAATTTTCAACCTTTTTTCTGCCGCTATCCTACACCAAGTAGCTAGGTAGTTTTTACCAACCAGCCAAAGGTTCAAGGTAAACGTCTCGTGATATAGTGCAGTAAAGTGCAGTTGGTGTGAACAGCTTTAGCCGTCAAAGTGTTTACTCCATTCCCCGGGGCCGCCACTAAGTAACGGTTTAACGGTCCGAGAATCACGATCTTAGCGTCCTCTCAACCTTTCATGGTTGTGTAGTTTTTTATTACTTTTGTAATGGTGTTATTTATGTGAACCTGAATTTAACAGTTCAGTATTTTATAAAATTAAATGTGAATATATTTATTTCGAATATACCACAAGATTAAATGATAAAATTTATAATTTTGTGAAATGACAAAAGCCAAGTGCTTGAAAATAATATAACAACACGTTGTTCAAGTTATTTTAGTTTTTTTTAATACAATCAATTGTTAACACAAGCAAACTTTCATAATTGTAATTTTGATTCATTTTAAATTGTACTAGTTTTGTTTAAGATGAGTTAAGGTTAAATGGAATATTGTGTCATATGTCTTTGTGTTTTAAAACTCACGATTCAGCTTCTCACCATAAGGATCCAAGAGTTTATAATCCTAAATTATTATATCTGTATCTATAATAATGAATGCATGTATTCATGTATGTATAAAGGTTCCCTGTGGCCTCCTGCACTCAACTGCAGTTAATGATATTTTACATGGTCATTCAGGTTAACCCTAAGAAGGCTAAAACCCTTTAGTCAAAGTCCAAGGACTAAAAGGGTTCACCCCACTGGACTTCAGATCTTTGTTATTCTTTTTGAGGAAAGACCAATTATAATTTTATCAGATGACTAATTAAAAATATTGTAAAAATATGTTTGTTTATTTATGTAAGAAGTTGTAATGTAAATAATAATAGTAAAAATTGTTCTACACAATTAATAAAGTGTTACGATAGTAAAGCTAGAATGCATATAGTGTAAGAATAGAAAAGTGATTATTGCTAAGTGTCAATAATAGAGTTATAAGACATGCCCAAACAAAACTGTATTCATCTAAAATCATACATCATAAATCATAACATATAAATATACCTCCTGTGATGCCTTATTATTATCTCTGTTCAATTTAACTCTCGCTTCTTTTTAACTCTACTACCATGCTCATACTTAATAATCATAGAAATATATTGCTTACGAAATTTAGAGTTACAAGATAAACATAATCAAATATACAGGTATGCATAACATAACTTACGGATAACACCTGGCGTTTCCTCCCTCCTTGCATCAGTGAACATAATGTTAGTACCACAAGTTACAAGGTCTGATAATGTCAACGAGATAAACAGTAAGCTAGGATATTACAGGAAGCATTGCCGCAGGTTCAGTTGTCAAGATACAAGGTGACTAATGGGTAACGCATGGATAGTCCTAACGTCATAGATACATGTTGCAAGGTATGATAGAGTCTGTAAAATATACGGAAAGCTTGCGTTCCATAAAACTGAAGTTTAACTAGCATACAAAGCTATGTTATATTTTTATACAGGTTAACCCAAATAATAAATGTACAGAAGCCGTTTTAGAATATTAGACGATGACTTCATAATCGAACTTTTATCATTACTAGGTGAACCCGTGCGATTTCGCACGAATATTATATTGCAATTTTTGTTTTTATAAGTAATTGTATTAATTTGTTTAAACAAATAAATTGAAGATAGGTGAAGCAAACAAATCAAAAAAAGAAAAATATGTTTATATTGATTAAATTTAAATGCATTATCTTCAAAATCTCTTAAAAACTACATTGGTTGTACGGATTTCATTATTGTCAAATTGTTCGTTACTTTCTGTTACACTATTTGAACTATAAAGAAAACCTATTTTATTTATATAGATAGATGTACTCTTGCTGATTACCTGTGTAAAATGTATTAAAAGGTGCAGTTATTTTGTTGGTAAATAAACGAAACATCTGGGTTTTTTTAATTGGCAAACCAACTGAAAAATTGGAAATGGAAAATGAAACACATCCTCAGTTTTTTGCGATATTTTTGAGTTCTATGATCTAAATTGAAACTCTAAAGCCTAGACGCAAATTTTGGTGAATAATATGTGGGGATTAATTTTAAACCAAAAAGCCTTATTGTTAAAAAATTGTGCTTGTAGCATGTTAATAATATAGATATAGATGTACTCTTGCTGATTACCTGTCCAAAATGAATTGACAGCTGTAATTCTAGTATAATTATTCTCCATATTAATCTCATGGGCAAAAAACAAACTTTCAGGGCGCTAAAATTAAAGAAAAATTATTATATTGATATAGCTAGATGTGTTCTTGCTTATAATCAGTTCATAATGTATTAACAGCTGCAGTTATTTTGGTGGAAAAAAATGAAACATCTGGGTTTTTTGAATCTGAGATTGGAAATGTCACCCACAAATAACAGTTTGCGACATTTTCGACTTCTACGACCTAAATTGAAAATCTAAAGCCAATTTGCACATCTGCACACCTAGACGCACGTTTTGGTGTTTAATATGTGGGGGTTAATCTTAAAACAAAAAACCTTACTGTTTACAATGTTTGCATGTGGCGTATTAATAACAATGATTAGTCCTGTAATCCTGTATAATTGGTGATTTTTGTTCATACTACTTTATATTTTAGAGTTTATCAACTTTAAAAATTACCTAACTAAAACCAATATTCTTTAACTTTGTTCTAGTAGACCTACTAACAAAGTTATTGTCCAATGAGACAATAGTTATTACGCTAGTAGTCTAGTCTGATACTTACTATCACTATGAATTACAAGGTAATTTGTAAGTAATATTAAATGTGCAAACTTACCGTTATAAAAATACCACTTGCTTAGCAAATGCCAAGCACTACATCTATTATGTGGAGAATATTAAGTTTTTTATATACTGTTAATACGTTCAATATATATTTTTAATGCAAACCTTTTCAATTTAATAAATTGTAAGTTTGTATATTTACTAAGAGCTACGTTGTGTTCATCAAGAAAAAAGTTGTGTTCGAGTATTTCTATACTGTATTTTACAGATCGACAATCAAATATTAAACATAAAGTTACTTTCTCATAGTATTCTAAATTCTAAGAAAATACAAAACTCGACAAGAATATAGGTTTCTGCACCGGTAAACACTTCACTGTAGCAAGTTTCTCCAATAGAAAACACTCGAACATATCTTGAAGTTATCAAATTTTGATTATTTTGTGGTGAATTTGGAATTTCATCAATTATTTTCGTTTTTACTTTGACACAATTTTGATAACCACAGTAAAGTTTATTATCTTTATTATTTATATTATGGATTACTTAAACCCTGGTCATGTGGAAATATTTTTTTTTTTATTAAACTAGGTTTAATGTATTGGTCTTTATCTGTTAAAAATACCACAGATATTTTGGCCGTAAACCAATAATTACTATAGTAATTACATCCTAATTACATTACATACTCTTTACAATACAATACTCATAATATTTGTCATTACAAAGTCATTACATACTTAAAATCTGGTATAACTGATTCGCAAATACAACAAACTAATTTGCACAAAGCCTGTAATAAATAAAAGGCAGCAAAACCCAAAAATTCTATATTTATACTAGGTGGCTAGTGTCCTGTTTGGCTTACAAAACAGCGTTTCCCTAATGCAGCATGCGGCGTCCACCAATCACAAGAGACTTAAAATGTGTCCTTCCATTTCGAATGTTTTACATATCAGGAGATACAACAAGATTTGTCGAACTGTGTCTAATTATTTTAAAAACATATTGTTCTTGAGCAAAGCTTCTAATTATTTAAGCATTCAACAAAATCACTATTTTATTTATTTTAAACCTAAAACGTATCAAATAAATGTTAAGATGTTATATGTACGACATTCTAGGGAAAATTGTATGAACATAAAATTGGTACAATTAATTACAGTTGTGATATAAATGAGCCGAAAATAGACTATAACATCTATAAGTTGATTTTCAAAGCTTTTTTGCAAAGTGAATGTTTTTATAAAGTGCAAACGAATTTATGTAATGAAGAGAAAGTTGAGCTCCAACAACCGTGACACTGATAACTCGGGCACAAGAAGAGGTCCTTTGAATATTAAATTTGCCAATGACCAAGGTTGAGAGCCGTTAAGTAAGATATTATGCTGAAACATAGTTATCCAGTTGTTAAAGTTAAATAATTAAGTAAACAAATAGGCAAGTTTTCCAAGAGGATTGTTGATTTTAAATATGGCAGACGGCTGGGAGAGATTTGGTAAGCTATGTATATTTTGCTAGGAGTAAGCCCTATATCATAAAATAAATGTATATTTAATAAGAAATTAACATTTCCTTCTCTATTTAGAATAACTCTGATACAGAATTTTTTTGTAATATTAGTTATTAACTTTTAGGGACAAAAGTATGAACACTATTAGTGAGTAGAAGAAATATAAAAAAGGGGACCATTATTTTTCATAGACATAATAATGAAAATATGTTAATAGCTAATATATTTGTGGTATTATGTTAGAAAGCGTTTCATAAATCTCATGAATAAACATAATGAATATATTATACTTTCGGAAACAATGAACTACACGTTTTATTCTTACCTCTGAGCAAAACAATTTTCTATACAAGGTTATTTTTACTTTAACTTGCAATTTATAACGTGATTTTGGCCTATTAAGATGCAAGTCGTGAGTGATTTGGCTGTCGTTCTTAGTTTTAACATTTTAAATGGGTTACGTATATGATCGACTAATGACGAGTGATAACTAACACAATTGTAATATAAAGAAAATTTAATTTCTCATAGTTGTAACATTGTATTTCTCTTTTGTGTAGCGACAGATGTTTTCAATATGTCATAATCATACAAGAAAACTATTTGTTTAAGAAAGTTAATGGTTAAGCTTTTAGTTTATTTCCAATATAGCAAGCGGCTGAGAGAAATTTGGTAAACAATGTGGAAATTACAACTAAAAACTCTTAAAAAGGGGTTTAAAATCTTACAACTTAAAAAGTTGTGTTTACTAAGTTTTACTTGTATTTCCTATAAAAATATGTGGATATTTCACTGGAGGTAAATCATACTCTTTTTTATAACTGTGGTAAGTTTTTTAGGTTGAATAACAGCAAACCTATTAGCTTTATTGAAAAAAAGATTAAAAAGATTTAATCAACGGCAATTAAGGCCGTAGTTGTCAATTGATTGGTTTTATCCGTTTCCAGAAAAAATTAAGTTACTTCAACTAACCTCAAGCCTCAACCTAGTTATATATTTCATTTACAGGTAAAAGCATCGATACAATATTTTTGATTGCTATATTATATTTCTGATTTGAGTACACTTCATATATTAATTAAATACAATTATTTGTTTAAAACTAAGCAACTTCAAATTTAGTTTTCAGTTTCTGTTTAAAAAGTTCTAATTTTAGTGTGGTGTGTATAGATTTCAATAGTTGCCTTTATTAAGAAGTTGTCTAAGGTGAAATACTATTACTGTAAAAAGATCGGGTTTTATTTTTTGAATATCTTGCCTTTTACTCATATAATTTGAGGAGTTATTTCCAGATGTTCCTTGTTGTCATAGCATATTTCTAAAGTGTTGAGGTGCAGTGTAAATATTGCACAGCACGTTTTATGTAACATATCTACGACATTTATTTTCTCACGTTAGGTCATCGAAGAATAGTATATAGTTAAGAAATTTGTTTTAAGATGCAGATTCTATTCTCTTTCACTCATTATGTATTCAAGAATTATTATTCATAATAGGAATAACAGTTCCTATTATGAATATAATATTCATAATAGAGTGTCATTTTTGTGTGATTTTACATTTTACAGACTCGTCGAATTTTAATCCGTATAGTATTATTGTTCATCTTTGTATGATGGAGTATTATATATGAAATAAGACTTTCAGACCCATTTATTTTATTCCAAAATTTATTGCTTACAGTAGGAGTCACAGAGCTATATAACTGATGTGTAAATTTGAATGTGTTAAGAACGATGGTTTATTCAATACTCTCTACATCTGGATTTAGTAGTGTCATATTATGTTACTTTATAAACCTTTAAAACACTTAATTATTTTTTACAAAACAATATTAGGATTTACTGCTCTCGTGTGTTCCTTTAAAAATCCCTAGTTAGACCCATTTTTGAGTGCGGCTCAGTAATAGTGACACCGTTCCAATTCGGCCAATTAGACATGCTATCAAGGATCTAGGATCGCTTTACCAGGATTCTGGGTCCTAGCTTAGATTCCAGTGCTCTGAGACCCCTGTTTAGTGGTTTGGAGATACTGTACCGCTGGATTTGGAGCATCTTCACTTGAGACGCAAAATCCTCGAACTTGCTAATAACCCTAACGACTGTCCGGAGCTTCTAGGCGAGTCAACTTCACTGTCCCAAGAGGCACGCGTCTAGATCTGTGATTCATCGGCAATATCAACCCACCTACTACACATATAACAACCACCTACTAAAAATATATTGATGGCCTATCTCGACTCAATCGGGATTTGAGTGAAAGTAGTACTAATGTTGAATTCTTTGGTGACTCAGTGTTAGTCTTCAAGTCCAAAGTAAAAGAGTTTATATTGTTGCATTATGCTTAAATTGTCTGTTTCTGGGTTCTCTTCACAACAAAAACTATGTTGTTGCAACTATATTCGTTAATTTATATTATTCATTTGTTAATCCACAATATTATTATTAATTTTGTGAATTATTTTTATCATATGAACACAAATTTCATTGTTATCATGTTATTGTTTTTATTAATTAATCTATATTGGCTATTTATCACTAGAATTTAAAACCCTTTAATTAATAAAAAGTTGTGTATTTTGATCCTCTGTCAAGGTTCATCGACAGTCATATACTAGAAAGGTGAATATAAACAAATAGTGACAAATGGATATTATAAAATCTGACTATCTCGACTCAATCGGGATTTGAGTGAAAGTAGTACTAATGTTGAATTCTTTGGTGACTCATTGTTAGTCTTCAAGTCCAAAGTAAAAGAGTTTATATTGTTGCATTATGCTTAAATTGTCTGTTTCTGGGTTCTCTTCACAACAAAAACTATGTTGTTGCAACTATATTCGTTAATTTCTATTATTCATTTGTTAATCCACAATATTATTATTAATTTTGTGAATTATTCTTATCATATGAACACAAATTTAATTGTTATCATGTTATTGTGCTCCTGCATAGAAGGTAGGTTAAAATAATTATCTTTAAACCTAGCTCATATTATATCAGATGTATATTGTTTTAGGAATCCCATGTTGTTTACACTCGTAAGGCACAAGATTTACTACTTACATTCCAGTTTCGTGTTCTATGTCATTAGTTTATGATGCGTCGAACACTCAAAGCCAGTGACTGTAGGATATTAAACTTTTTTATAACGTCTGTATGATGGAGTGATATATTAGAAGGAGGACCAAATACAGAGCTAATGAACGTATTAGTAAAATATAAATGAAAAGGGATCTTGAGGTGAACACAATCATTGTATTGGATCGTTGTATATTGGAACAATGAATGTAAAACACAATATTCACACATACATATCATACCATGTGTTAAATGTAACGTATGAAATAATTTATTGTTAGAAACTGTGAATTATAAATGTACTATATCTATGTAAAGTGAACTGATTTTACTGAACAACTTCTAAAATGTGTCAGCGGAAAACACTGCTGAACCAATATTCATTCTTATAAAAAATTTATTAAAACCGCAATAATGAGGCTTAAATTTAAATGCAGATTCATAAAAAACATTCCTTATAATTACGTCTATGTATCAGAAAAGATTATTTACAACTTTTCCGGCAGTTTTAATGAATCTTTCCTTAACTCATTGTGACAGGGGTTAACTAATAAATGCCTTACTTGTGTCCCTTGATGCATGTGTTTCAATAACATGTAAAATCACATTTTAATTTGGTTAATCACTCTAGTGCTATCCTACGGAAAACTTGTCCATGCAGCTCCTAATAGTGTAAATTGTTTAGTTATAAAAATATAATTTCTTTATAAGCATGATACGTGTTGTTACAAATAAGCAGGATAAATAAAACACGCAACAGATCCAGAAAGAACCAACAAAAAAAAAAAAAACCACCAACAGAGACCAGCAGAGCGACCCAACAGAAAAATACCAAAAAGAACTGACCGAGGCTGTAAAAAAGTGTACTGTAAGTGTAATTACAGAATAATGTAGACCGTAAATGAACATCCTTAACTCAAAAGCTCCAGTAATGAAGGGAATTCCTAAGATCCACAAGAAAAATGTGCCTATTAGACCTCTTGTAAATTTTAAATGTGCACCTACATACAATGTTTCAAAGTTGTTGTCTGCTAGATTAAACAAGGACATGGAATTAGAATACAAGTATAATGTAAAAAATAGCTATGATTTCGTAGATAAAGTGAAACACGTCAATGTAAAGGGTAATAGTAGATTTCTTTCTTTTGATATTTATAATTTGTACAGAAATGTACCTGTCATGGAAACGGTTAAATTGATTAAATGTAGGCTCATAGATAATGGATTGGATAAAGTTTATGTAGATCAACTTGTAAAATTGTTGAAAACTGTACTGAAACAGCATTATTTAAGATTCAACAATAGGTTTATGCACAAACTGATGGATTAGCTATGGGGAGTCCACTTTCCGCAATATTGTCAGAAGTGTTCCTGCAACATCATGAAGAATGTATTTTGGAAAGATTGAACAAAGATCATGAAGTAGCAATGTACGTTAGATATGTAGATGATGTCCATATAATTTATAGCGAAACCAAGGATGGTGAAGCAGATGATATGATGCGAATATTCAACAACAACCACAGAAACCTGACTTATACAAGTGAATTTGAAGAAGAAATAAAAATTCACATCCTGGATTTAACAATAATAAGAGAAGATAAGCTGGAATTCGAAATATACAGGAAGCCAACACAAAAGAATACAACCATCAACAGCAAGTCCATACATCTATCAAGCCACAAGACCGCTTCATTTCGTTCAATGCTGCACAGAGCTTACAAGATCCCATTAAGTGAAACAAGCAGAAGAAAGGAAATAGCTACAATCAAATCTATAGCTCGAGCCAACGGATACCAATCGATACTCATTGATGAAATGGGGGCGAAGATATTAAAGAAGATGAAGAACCAAGAACGGCTCCGAAATATGACAACTCTGAGAAACGAACGGGAAAAGGATAGTACGAGATATGTTGCATTTAACTTCACTGGCGATAAAACACAGAATATTGAAAATCGAATTAAGAAGTATGGAGTATACGTAGCCTTAAAGACACAAAACACCATGAGTAAAATTCTGCATCCGAACATAGAAGACTGTGATAAGTTTGATAATCCGGGTGTATATAAAATCAGTTGTAATGATTTTTTAAGTTTGATAATTTTTTATGTTGGTCAAACTGTTAATTTTGTAAAAAGATACAATAATCATGTTTCAGCATGGAAGAACCGAAAACCGGAAAGATCTAATGTCGCAAAACACCTCCTGGAAAATGGCTGCTCATTGGGAACAATGGAAGACAATTTGAATATTCTCCATATTTGTAAGAAAGGAAATGTAATTAATGCATGGGAAGAATTGTTTATTTTTAAGGAAAAATGTAAGGATAGGGATAAATTGATCAATGAACAGGTCAACTTTGACTCTGGTGGTACTTATCGCTACTTGTTTCCGGAACTTCCCGTAGCCAATAGTATATAAGCTGTTCGCCATCTTGTTTCTGTCATTATATGATTTGGCCTGATGATGACCGGTGTAAATGGTTGAAATCGTGCCTTGTACCATCTCTGTGTACATTTTACCGTCTTGTATTTTAAGTACAGTATAAGTGTAAAAATACTTTTAGTGTTGTAAAATGTATTTTTTTATCCTACTTAAAAAATATGTATGTAACTTCTTATAGCTTTTTTGAAATCGCACATTTGAAAATTCCTAGATACGAAACAAATTTGTTATACGTTTCCAACAAAACTGTAACATTTTTGAATCACTTAGTAACTTGGATTTTCCTCGTATGAGATGTTTTTCTTTAACTGATCATAACGAAAACAAGCGTGTTACATGTAACGATAGTACATATGTGTAATCATGCTGCAACCATTACAAGAAGATTGATAAATACCAACCTAGTTTGTTGTGAAAGCATTTCACATTCCTTCAACAACTACTGTGCTAAGTGCTTCATCATTGTACGTTAATGTGCTGTGGGTATTTTATGACGTTACGAGGCAATATTACACTTGAGTTATGGTACTTCTTTGATCCCCCAGTTCTACTTCTACTGCTTCTCAATATAAGAGATGTATAATTTTGTAAATGGTTTCTGTAATAACATATTTCTTTAGTGTAGTAAAAATATTATCCATGAAGTAATTAAAAACTAGAATAATAATCGTTTAATTGACTAATCATAAGAATATTATCTTTTTTTGTATTTCAACACCAGTGGTATTATTGTTAAGAATACTTTACAAACGCTTTTTAAGGGAAAGCGGTCCAAACCCCTCAAATTTGTGTGGACAACCCGGGATTCGAACCCGTGACCCCTTGAACCGAAGTCCAGAACGCTAACCGTTAGACTAGTTAGACGCCCATTTAATCTTATTTATAAGAATAAATTTAAAAAACCACTTAAATTTAGCCATTAAATTTAATGTTAATATTGGTTTAGTGGGACAATTTTTAAATTTAAATTTATTTGATTAATTACAGTTGTAAATTTATAGATTATGAAAGTTTTTATTGTTTTTTTATGAACACTCACTTACCAGGGTAGTTATCTGAACAATTGCAATTTAAATGTTAAACAAGTAATCTTATAAGTCAAGCTTAAGTTCATTGTATGTTATGTCCCGTTTAAACATTTTTCTTTCTGGCATTATGAAACAATTAAAGAAGGGACAGAATTAAACAAAAAAATCATGTTAAAAAATACAATAATTGGTATGTAAACAAAATTGGCCTAATTTTAACATAATGTGAAAATTAAACCCGCGTTAAGCTCATATCGTAAACTTCAAAGGAATTTTACTTAGTTTAAGCAAATATTTATAACAATATTCCCTGGGTTTTGGATTATTATTTTATAAAAAAGAAAAATTGTTTGAAACTGAACAATTTATTTCACAGCGGTTTTACATAGTATAGAATATATTTAAAGCAACACATTTTGAAATTGCAAACTTGAATTGGTAAAATATAACCAAGCAAGGAAATCGCAGAACCTTTTAATGACAAAAATATGGATATGAGTATCTAGAAAAACAACATCTTAATCACATGCTGTTGTCAGCTTCTCACTTTCAAATATAAACGAGTTCGCACGCAGAACGCTGACATGAGGGAAGTGAATTTCCACATACATAACTTTTAAAACTTAAAACCAGTATAAAAACATACATTCAATCCATTTTTATTGAAATGTGAAAACATAGAGTTTTTGGCTGTTCTGATGCTCCTGGTTTCATTTACCTGCAATGCTAGGAATACAACTTTGCGCATTATAAGGTTAGTAGAAGGTCCAGTCAGGCTTGAAAGTAGGCGCGAGGTTGCTGGGGGTGATAAAAATACACTAACAAATGAATAACATGCTTTTCTAATGTAAAAACCCCATAAGACAACGTACTGTGTTTAGCCGATATTCATTTTCTTTAATAACTTGGTAAATATTTATGCTAGAATGACGAGAGAGGGCTTAAAACTTTCGCTTTACTAATTCCCATCTTAATACAAGCATTAAATTTATGTCCGGGGCTTTTCTGACTCTTTTTGGGTCCAAAAACTCGAAATTTGAAAGAATAATCCCCAAAAAAGGGGGTTAGAGTTTTCCGATTGTCTTGCTCAACGAACTTGTCCAACTGATTTTAGAAAGGAACAAATTTGAAGTAAATCGGAAAAAAATTGGGACCGCTAGAGTGCATACATATATATATATATATATAATTTTAAACGACCTCCCAAAACGTGTTCAGGGGGTCACGTTAGGAACTTCTATGGCGGTTCCGGGCTTAAGTTTCACCGTGCGGGTCATGCTAATAGTTCAATTTTCCATAGGAATTCACTAATAACTCATTGTTTGTCGATTAGTGCCAAAATTTCTTTTACTTCATCTTATTCATGATTATTTGAGGCTACATGTCATCCACATAAAATGAGGGTGGGTCTACCGGTCACCGGATATACCATAAATAATAACCTAACCTGATTTAGTTGATTTACTTCTGAACATATGAATTTATATAATACAAACGAATATGTAATACAACCAGAATTATTAAAGTCTAGAGTTAAAAAATATACTAAAACAATAGAATACAATTTTAATCGTCTATGATTTTTTTATTGGAAAGGTTATTTTATGTGTAATAGTAAAGTTTTAAAATTATAATAATGTTACGATTAGAAACCACACATCTTTTAATTTTCTGATCTTGGATTTTAATAAACCATAAGTATAGTTTTAATTACCTTGATCTTTAAGACAAAAGTTAAAATACCCCCGTCGCAGCAAACCTGCATACTCAGCGAATTTCCAATGCATATTAATTTATCTTAATACCACATAAAGCGACATACCAAGTTTCATCAATATACATTCATAAATAAACGATTTATGACTTTAATTATTCTCCATAAGAATCACATGGCGGCTGAGTATGCAGGTTTGCTGAAATAAGGAACACTAAAAATGGGCTTTTATGCAAATATCAATATAACTCAAGTAGGTAAAGACACATACCAAGTTCTATTAATTTATGTTCATAATTAAAGGAGATAACATGTTAATTATTCTCCATAAGAATAACATGGGGCTGAGTATGCAGGTTTGCTGCTACGGGAACTATCGGCCAAAAATGGGTTTTTGTGCAAATATCAATAGACCACAATGAAATGAATCAATATACCAAGTTTCGTCAGGATAAGTTGATAAATAAGCGAGATATATAATTTTTCTTATCCTCCATAAGAATAACATTGGACAACGTACTGTGTTTAGCACTTTCAATATCTCAGTAACCAATTGACGTAGAGCAATGATTAAAACATCAAATTATGCATCTTTCTGAGCTTATTCGAATGAAAAAAAATACAATTTTACTTTCTCAAAAATGTATTAAAAAAACTCAAAAAACCCATTTTTGGGGTACAAAACCCCCCCAAAATACCCCTTCGGATAGCTCGATCCGTCTGGTTTTCGAACTTAAAGTCATAAATGCTGCTTTACACGTTTGTACCAAATTTAATCAAAATCGGACCTTTTTTACGAGAGTTATCGCACCCACGGACACACACACACACACACACACACACACACACACACACATATATATATATATATATATATATATATATATATATACAGTTTCGAACGAATGTTGTTTTTGGGGTCTGGGGACCTCAAAACGAAAAGTTATCATGGTCCCGGGCCTAGGTCTTACCATGCCGACTACGGTAATAGCTTCTTCCCTATAGGGGAAATTCGCTAAAAAACACCCGAAACGGTTTTAATTTCATCATTCTTTGTTTCTTTGTTATATGTTTATTCTAATGGGTTGTCAAGCGAAAAAACAGATTCGCTTTAAAATATAGGCCTAAATTCAATTTTAAATTGCAAAGTAGGGGACATTTTTTATTAATGATACAATGTTTACATATAAAAATATAAACAGCAATAATATGTAATCATCTAAACAATTTTCTCAAGTGTATAAACATCCATTTTAGGATCAATGGTTTCAGGAGCAGTTTTATAGATTTTATAAGATCTGTAAAGAGAACAAATACAAAAAAAACGCGTTAATGACGGGGTTGTAAGTTTATAAAATCTAGAACCTATCCGCGAAACACTGCAAGCGGTACTTTGTGGAGACGCATCACTCGCCTGAGCGGTAGAGGATTAATCTAGCAACATGAAACTTATACTTTACATCTAAGAGAAACCTTGCCTAATTTTGCAATATTACTTTATCTATAGTTATTTGAATTGCAATATTTACTAATAATATTTTAATTATTTTATTTTGATATGTATTATTGTCTGCTTGAAAATCGAATAACGGTAAACAAAATTATTTACTAGATTGTAAAATATGAATGATATAAAATATTTATAATTTACACCTACTAAAACTTGTTTTTACACATTTAAATGCACTCAAAATACCTGATGCAATATAGACTAAATATAGACTATGCAATATAGACTAAAAAGTCAGATGTCAAACATGCCTAACAATATAGAACCGTCTTTAAAGGAATTTTAACAAATATAATCAATTTGCAAACGGTTTTGTCGAGAGAAACTAGTGCTTTCAGTTAATTCAACCAAAGCAAAGACGATTCTTGGGTCATAATCAAACCTTACAACCATCTCCTCTTTTATGGTCACTGACATCTAGCTCCTATATATTCTGTTCAAATTGGACAGAGGTTATACCAATGGCAATGTATTCTCGAGACAAACCTGAGCTGTTTGTCAACTCAGCCAATGCACAGCTGATGTTAGGAGCACGAGACTGTCCATTGATCAATAGGTCCCATTCAACTCAATTCAATCGTCCTTGTTTAGTAAAATAAGCCACAACAAAGATGGAATGTTAAGACTTAATAAAAGTATACAAGCTGTATTGATTAAAATTCGAGCGAGTTACTTTAATAACTAATTAAATAAAAGTATAATCTCCTACTGAAACATAGTACATCTCCTTGACAAAGTTATTTTCGGGTTCTAGATTTGTTTCATCCCTGTTTCATCAGGGATATAGTCAAGACACGTATTGTTTATACAAGTTTTAAAAATATTTATGATTAATTATATATTTATAAAGGTTTAATAAAGGTTTTAAGTAAACATCCATAATAAACTACACGACTGGTTTATAATATATTTTACAGCCTCCTTTCCGAGAAGGCCTATAATTAAAATGCAACAAAAAATATCCGACAACTCAAATTTGAACCCCCTTTAATCCCTTTTTAATTTGTTTTGTTAGTAATCTTATACAAAATAAATGTCCACTTATATAGCTCTAGTCCTGCGGGATCTTCGTGTGCAGTACCAACCAACAGTTATTAAGAATTAAAAGTAGTTTCTACTATTTTTAATTGTTATTCAATTTTTGATAGGGATAACGGAAAACATATTCATTATTTGACAATGTAATTTAGATTAATACAAACCTCTTTATAATGTACTTTCAATCCATACCTTATTGCTATTTTGTACTTCTAGCTTTGCTATTGTGTCACCACAGCACAGTGGGAGGTGGGCCGGGGTGAAGGGCACAATGTACGTCAGGTTTGTGGTGAAATATGTATTTTGTAGCGAATTTCCCCTTATAAGGAAGAAGTATTACCGTAGGTCTCATGGTAAGAGTCAATCCCGAGACTTTTTGTTTTGTAGTCCCCAGATGCCAAAAACACCATTCGTTAAAATTGTTATAGTGTACATACATATATATATATATATTTAATATACTTATATACTTATGTGTCCATAAGCACGATAACTCTCGTAAAATTCTCCCGTTGCAGAAAACCGGGAGAATTTAATCAGCGAATTTAAAATGGTACTTCACTAAGTCATGAAGCCACTTACTAACTTTAATCAAAGCATATTAATAAATGTGCGAGATATGATATTTGATTTATTCCCCATAAGAAAAAAATTAAGACTGAGTATGCAGGTTTGCTGCATCAAGGAACAGAAAATCTGGTTTTATGCAAATACTAATGGATCACCTCCAGATGAAGCAACATACCAAGTTTTATCAATTTATGTTCATAAACAAGCAAGATATCACTTGTTTATTCTCCATAAGAATAACATTATAGCTGCTGAGTACGCAGATTTGATGCTATGGGAGCCACAAAAAATGAGTTTTGCATGCAAATATAATTCAAACCCAACCATATAAAGCCACATACCAAGTTTTATTATATATGTTCATTAATAAGCGAGATGTACAATTTTACTTATTCTCCATAAGATTAACATAGGATAACGTACTGTGTTTAGCACTCTCAATATATCGGTCAATTGACGTAGAGCGATGATCAAAATACCAAATTTTTTTTTAGCTGAATATAATGATGTAAACAAAAATTTGGGTTTAAAAATAATTGTATGTAAAAGGTTCATAAAACCCAATTTTGGGTACAAAACCCCCTTAAAATAGAGCGACCTGTCTGGTTCTCAAACTCATGAAATAGATGCTGCCTTACACGTTTATACAAAATTTCATTAAGATCGGACCATTTTTACGAAAGTTATTGTGCCTACGGATACATGCACACACAAACACACACACACACACACACACACACATATATATACACCTATACAATATACATTCGTACTAATTCACATATATATATATATATATATGAATTTGAACGAATTGTGTTTTTTGGCATCTGGGGGTCTCAAAACGAAAAGTTATCATGGTCCCAGCCCTAGGTCTGACCATGCCACCTACGGTAATAGCATCATCCCTATAGGGGAAATGCGCTAAAAGGTCTGATCTTAATGAAATTTGGTAAACATGTGTAAAGGACCATTTATTTAAACGAGTTCGAAAACCAGACGAATCGCACCATCCAAAGGGTGGGTTTTGGGGGGTTTTGTACCCCAAAAATGTTTTTTTTTGGGTTTTAACATGTAATTTTTATTTAAATCAAATTTAAAATTTTACCATTGAATTCAGCTTAAAACAACAAACAATTTTGTATTTTGATCATTGCTATACGTCAATTGGTTACTGAGATATTGCAAGTGCTTAACACAGTACGTTGTCTAATGCTATTCTTATGAAGAAAATAAAAAAAATGTATATCTCACTTATTTATGAATATAAACTGACGAAACTTGGTTATGGCTTAATCTGGTTGTGGTTTGTTGTTGTTTGCACAACAAAATGTTATTGTATAGTTACCGTAGCAGCAAACCTAGGTACTCGGTCCCCATGTTATTCTTATGAACAATAATTAAAATGATATATATCGCTTATTTATAAATGTATATGAATGAAACTTGTATGTGATTTTACTTAGATGAGTTATATTGATATTTTAATAAATACCCATTATTTTGAGTTCTTTGTTGCAGAAAACCTCCGTACTCATCCCCAATGTTATTCTTACGGAGAATAAATAAATTGTATTTTTCGCTTATTTGTGAATATATTTTTATGAAACTTGATATGCGGCTTTATGTGGTATTAAGACAATTGAAATTCTTGCTGAGTACGCAGGTTTCTGCGACGGCTGTATTTTATCTATAGTCAATTTAAAGAAAGGTAAAAAATAAATTTTTGGAACACATGATAAGCACAATAATTCAAAGATTGGAGATTACAAAATTGCTTGTTTTGGTTGGATATAATTTAAATCAATATTTTATTGCAGGAAAGTAAACAATAAGAACCGTAGAAAATAACGAGTGGAGTGCTTATAAGGTTGAATATTCGAGAGTGTATTTTTGTGTAATCAACGACTTCTGAAGGAAAGAAGTAAAAAACAAAGTGCAGTAAAAGATAATGAGCACAGTGCTTCAGAGGTTGGAGATCTGAAAGTGTGACGTCAGAGTCCATTGCCTCAGGCTGGGAGTTGACGAGCTGTGAAATGCATACTTTATACCGAACACAGCTGTAATTTTTACACGTTCACCTTAAGACCAAGTTTCCCCCAAGTATATTATGAAATGTTATACTTAACTACTTTATTATCTTTAAGACAATTTAATTTAATGCAAGCCTAAATATTAAAATTAGTTCAAATTTAACTTGAATATATTGGATAATTAGGTGATGATGGATTTACCATGGATTATTTTCAAGGTTGTGTTATAAAATAAAAACAGGCATAAAGAGTAGCTTACACTATCAGAATGGACAATAAAGATTTTGAAACGAGTTACGTTTTATGGTTCCTATTCAGTGATGGCAAATTCCCACAATAACATCTTAAATAACATAGTCAGTGACGTCATCGTTTCGTGTTGTATGATTCGTCTACCAGTATAGTCACTCCCGCTTATCCTTTATTGAGGCTTGTACAACCTGATTATTGTATTAGCTAGTTTTATTTCCAGTTATAACCTGTCTTTTTTTAAAGATTCCATTTACAAGATGTAAAATTATATTTGAATATTTTTAAGCTTCATAGACATCTTGATATAACACTCACGCAAAATTACTTTTAAAACAGTATATAATACAGAACTCATTTATAAAAAAGTGCAAATATTACAAATTATAATTATAATAGCGTTTAAATTATTCTCTAAGGGACTCAATTTTGAGTAGTCTTTTATTGTATAAACTAGATTAACATTACGATAATTTACAATTATATTTTTTTATTCAACTCAACCCGTCTCAAAAAGTTTTTTCAGACATTACCTAAATAGATAAATTGAGTACACCCATCCCATCTACTGTAAAAATAAAAAACATAACAATAATAAAGGTTGATTGTCTTAAAAATGAACAAATAAGGGGCCTGATCAATAGCCATGTTTGTAACTAATATTATTTTATTTTTAAGTTGTCCAATAATATATATTATGTTTTACTGGAACAAAAACAAATTAAAAAATCATAGATTTTATAATTTTTGCAGTTTGATGTTAGCTTAGTTATGTTTTAAGATTAATTAAAAAGAAACATCTTGCTATCATGACTCTAGACTTATTTATTGCAAACTAATGTTGTATTACTATTTACCAATGTGACATCCAGTATATTTATAACCAAGTGCGACTTTAACTTACTTAATAATAATTTAAGCCACAGAAACAAAATATTTAGGCAAAATAACGGAAGGATTTTAGTTTATAGAATAAATCTGAATATGTAAGGCATGAAGAATCTCATTTGCTAATATAACAAGAATTTATAATAAAAACAAAAAGACAAAACATCTTCCATAGATTTTCATAAGGTTTATGTATCACAATACTATATAACTTAGAAATACATTTAAAATACTAGAATATTTCTGGTTTTATACAATTTTATAAACAAGTCACATTTAAGTTAGAATATAAACATTTTTTATAATATTATTTTCTACTTGTAAATATGAGATAAAAGTATAAGAAAAGTAATAGAATGAATGTTGTTGGCAAATCCCCAAGGCTGCATCTCTTTCTCAAGCGTAACGGTCCAGAAACCCAAAGTTTTCAGGTAAGTTTACAAAGTTCGCCCTCCTTTATATTATGATCTTCTCAGGAAAAAAAACATTCGATGTCAGCAAACACACCTTTACTGGCATAGAGTTAGCACTCATTTTAATTTTAAAATGTTATCATCTAAAATTAAGCTTTAGCCTAACTATACTGTAAGTGTAAATATATTTTGAAAGGTTGTAAGAAGTTGTTTCCATATTTACCCATTTTTATTATAGATACACAAATATTTTAATCATGTAATTGTATGCTATCATTTATTTATTAAAGCTGTGTATGCATTATCGAATAATCCCAAATTGGTATTATTTCATTAGTTATCTCTATAAATACGGTTGTGGCAACACAAATGCCATTCCTCTGGGAGTTAGTGGTTAAGGGTACATTCCAAATTACAGTGATATTTGGTTCGTAAGTTTATATCTTAATTGCTTATAGAGTAAAAATAACTGTTAGTTATTCGGAAATTATTTTAAAGATATTGAGTGCAGAAAAATAACTTACGAGACAGAATTTAAACATCTTTAACGCCTCTTCGTGAGAACGTAGGCCTACTGTGAGTTATCGTATAATAGGACCCCAAAATGGATTCAGTTACTTAAAATGGCGTAATATACTTATAATGTTAATAGGAATATTAATCAAACCAAATTTATCTAACCAATTGCCAATATATTACCAATTTGAAATGTAAATTTTATTTACTAATCTTTAATTTTATTCCCTATTAAAAATTCTGTTACATCATTCGAGGTAGAAGATATAACTGTGGTAAGCTTTTTAGGTTGGATAACAGGGAACCAATTAGCTTTATTGAAAGAAATATTAAACAGATTTAATCCATGGCAATTAAGGGCGTAGTTGCCAATTGATTGGTTCCATCCCTTTCTAGAAAAAATGCATTTACTTGAACTAACCTGAAACCACCATGGCTACGGTGTTTATATATGTTTCATTTACAGGTAAAAGCATCGATACAGTATTTTTGATTGCTTTTCATATTTATGATTTGAGTACAATTCATTAATTTAGTAAATACAATCATTTGTTTAAATTTATACAAATACAAATTTAGTTTGCAGTTGCCGTTTAAAAAGTTCCAATTTTAGTGTGGTGTGGATAGATTTAAATAGTTGCTTTTACTATGGAGTTTTCTATGGTGCAATACTATTAGTGTAAACAATATCGATCATCCTTTTTTCGAACCTATT
Organism: Allygus modestus; assembly: GCA_963675035.1. Lineage (NCBI taxonomy): Eukaryota > Metazoa > Arthropoda > Insecta > Hemiptera > Cicadellidae > Allygus > Allygus modestus. The sequence goes on from OY776114.1 coordinate 27,917,185, forward strand.
GCCTTTTACTCATATAATTTGCAAGAGTTATTCTACATTTTCCTTGTTGTCATGGCATATTTCTAAAGAGTTAAGGTGGTGAGTATATATTGCACAGCACGTTTTGTATAAAATTTCTACGACATTTATTTTCTCACGTTAGATTATCGGAGAACAATATAGTCACTGTTTTAAGATGCATATTCTATTCTCTTTCACTCATTATGTACTCAAGAATTATTGTTTAAAATAGGATATCAGAGTGTCATATTTTTTATAATTTGAAATTTTACAGACTCGTTGAATTTTAATCCTTATCGTATAATAATTATTGATGATCTTTGTATGATGGAGTATTATACATGGATAAGACATTCAGACCCATTTATCGTATTATTTCTAAGATTTATTGCTTACAGTAGGAAGTCTCAGAGTTATATAATTACTGTGTAAATTTGAATGTGTTAAGCACGATGGTTTTACTCAATATTGTCTACGTCTGGATGTAGTAGTGTCATATTATGTTACTTTATAAGACTTTACAAAACACGAAATTCACTGCAAAAATAAAAATTAGGATTTCCTCACTTGTGGCCCTTTATAAATCCCTGGTTAAAAACATTCCTGAGTACGGTTTAGTAACATGGTCACCATATAAATTCGGTCACATGGACAAGCTGTCTAGGATCCAGGATCATTTTAAAACAATGCTGGGATATAAGCTTGGAGTCCAGTACTCTGAGTTCCCTTTTCGTGATTTGGAGATACAGCTTGATTTGGAACCTCTTCACTTGCTAATGGCCTTCTGACTGTCCGGAGCATCTAGGCGAGTCAACTTCATTGTCCCTATAGGCACGCATCCAGTCTGTGTTTCATAGGCAATATCAACCCACCTACTACGAATATAACAATGGGCTATCGCAACTCACTCGGGCTGGGTGTAAAATTGGTGATAATGTTTACTTCTTTGGTGACTCAGTGTTCGTCTTCAAGTCCAAAGTAGAAAGGTTTATATTGTTGCATTACGCCTAAATTGTCTGTTTTTTCTTTTCTGCTTAAAACCAATGTTGTTGCAACTATATTTGTTAATTTCCATTGTTCCTTGTTAATCCACAATATTTTTGTTTTTCCATTATTGTTATTATATAAAAACAAATGTTATTTTTATCATTTTATTGTTGTCATTAATTAATTATTTTCGATTCCCTACTCATCACCCAAATTTAAAACACTTTAATTAATAAAATGTTATATATTTCGATCCTCTGTCGAGGTTCATCGTCAGTCATATACTAGAAAGGTGAATATAACAATACCCCGTAGCAGCAAACCTGCGTACTCAGCGAATTTCCAATGCATATATATGTATCTTAATACCACATAAAGCCACAAACCAAGTTTCATCAATATACATTCCTAAATAAACGATTTATGACATTTTAATTATTCTCCATAAGAATAACATGGCGGCTGAGTATGCAGGTTTTCTGAAGCAAGGAACACAACAAATGGGGTTTTATACAAATATCAATATAACTCACGTAGGTAAAGCCACATACCAAATTTCATTAATTTATTTTCATAATGAAGTCAGATAAAACGTTACTTATTCTCCATAAGAATAACATGGGGCTGAGTACGCAGGTTTGCTGCTACGGGAGCCTTTGGTAAAAAATTGTTTTTTTTGAGCAAATATCAATGGCCCACAACCAGATGAAGCCGTATACCAAGTTTCGTCAGTATACGTTCATAAATAAGCGAGAAATAAAACGTTTATTTTTCTCCATAAGAATAACATTAGACAACGTACTGTGTTTAGCACTTTCAATATCTCGGTAACCAATTGACGTAGAGAAATGATCAAAATACCAAATTGTGTGTTTTTTTAAGCTAAATCCAATGGGAAAAACTAAAATTTGACAATTTCCAAAATTAAATGTAACAAATTCTAATAACCCATTTTTGGGGGACAAACCCCCCAAAATACCCCTTCGGATAGAGCGATCTGGCTGGTTTTCGAACTTAAAGTCATAAATCTTGCTTTACACGTTTATACCAAATTTCATCAAAATCGGATAATTTTTACGAGAGTTATCGTGCTCACGGACACACACACACACACACACACACACACACACACACACACACACACACACACACACATATATATATATATATATATATATATATATATATATATATATATATATATATATACAGTTTCAAACGAATGGTGTTTTTGGGATCTGGGGACCTCAAAACGAAAAGTTATCATGGTCCCGGGCCTAGGTCTCACCATGCCGACTACGGTAATAGCTTCTTCCCTATAGGTGAAATTTGCTAAAATGGCAAATTAATAAAAAAAATCCTATATTATATGAGGTAGGTTAAAAGATACTACCTAATTCGTCGATACATATACAATAAATTTATAAAATATTTTTTTTCAGGCGTTTAGTTTAGTACTTAAGTCATGTATAGCCTTATTATTGTATTATCAGCTAGTTTTATTTTCAGTTATAACCTGCCTCTTTTAAAGATTCCCTTTACAAGATGTAAAATAATATTTTAATATTTTAAAGCTTCATGGAAATCTTGATATAACACACAAACAAAATTACTTTTATAACAGTATAAATTACAGAACTCATTTATAAATAAAAACTCATTATTTACAAATATTACAAATTATATTAGCTTTTAAACTGTCCTCTGAGGGACTCGATATTGAATGTCCTTTTAATGTATAAACTGGATTAACATTACAATTATATTTTTTTTGATACAACTCAACCCGTCTCAAAAGTTTTTTTCATATCATACCTAAATAGATAAATTCATTACACCCATCCCATCCTTTATAAAAAGTTAAAAATAAAAATACAACGGCTAATTGTTTTAAAACAAATAAATAAGGGACCTGATCCATAAAACCTTTTATAACTAATATTATTTTATTTTTAAATTGTTCAATAATATACATTATGTTTTACTGGAACAAAAATTATAGAATAAAATTAGAAACGAAATATTGAGGCAAAATAACTGGAAGATTTTAGTTCGTGGAATAAATCTTAACATGTAAGGTATTCAGAATCTCATTTAATAAATGTATCACCATACTGTATAACATAGAAATACATTTCAAAGACCAGAATAGTTCTGGTTTTATACAATTTTATAAACAAGTCACATTTAAGTAAGAATATACACATTTTTATAATCTTATTTTGTACTTGTACACATGAGATAAAAGTATAAGAAAAGTAATAGAATGAATGATGTTGGAAAATCCCCAAGGCTGCATCTCTTTCTCAAGCGTAACGGTCCAGAAACCCAAAGTTTTCAGGTAAAGTTTACAAAGTTCGCCCCCTTTACATTATGATCTTCTCAAGAAAACAAATTCCATATAGGCAAACCCATCCTTTACTTGGATAGTGTTAGCTCTCATTTTAATTTTAAAATTTTGTCGTCTAAAATTAAGCTTTATAGTAGTCACACCCATAATTATCAGAGCCCAAGTATTCAGAAAGAGTAAATATAGTTTGAAGGGTTGTAAAAAGTTCTTTTCGTGTATTCCCATTTAATCAACATTGAATACAAAAACATTTTGAACATGTAATTGTATGCTATCAGTTATTTATTAAAGCTGCTCTGTATATGCCTTATTGAATAATCCCGAATTGTCTTATTTCATTAGTTATCTCTAAAAATACGGTTGTGGCAACACAAATGCCATTCCTCTTGGAGTTGGTGGTTGAGAGTACATTCCAAATTACGGTGATATTTCTGTATAAAGTTTATCTATTAATTGCTTATTGAGTAATAATAACTGTTAGTTATTCTGAAGTTATTTTAAAGATATTGAGTGCATAACAAATAACTTACGAGATAGATTTTAAACATGTTTAACGCCCCTTTTTGAGCAAGTAGGACTATTTTAAGTTATCTGCTCTTATTTAAATTGTGGAATCATATAATAGGAACCAAAATGGATTCGGTTATTTCAATTGGCAAAATATTCTTGGAATATTAATAGGAATATCAGTCAAATCGCATTTAACACACATGGAAGATGAAAAATTAAATGCCAAACGAGTTAGTATTTCCTACAATGAAATAATTACCAATACTTAGAACATATATTTACCGGAATTATCTGTAAGAAATAATTGTTTTTGAGATTATTCCAAATGGTGGTCTCATGTTAAATTGATGTAAACAGACATTTACTAGAATATGTAATATAGTTACTTTGTAAAACATAAAATAAATTATTGTCAATGCCAAAGGTCCCAATTGATACTCTAATAGAAATATATTAACTGGCGTAACTAACACCCCCATATAATTGAGCTAAACATTATGAAGGTAGCAGCTTTAATATCTAAGTTGTAAATATACCTGGTGTTAAAAGGATACAACAACACAGATTACAAATAACGGAGAGTTTTACAGGTTAAAAAAAACTATGTTTAATCTAAACGCTCTACTTGACAAAGTTGTTTCTTGTTGTTTCAGTAAATCTTTGAGCGATGCATATTTTAAAAAGTTGACAGCAAACATTATCTTTTATTTTTATTTGCTATCTTACATACAATTTATTTCCAAACTGTTTTCCTAAATCACGTAGCTTAGTTGTCTAAACTAGACCAAGCAAACGTTGCATGATGATGTGCAATAAAATGGCTATGTTGGGAACAGCTTTAACCAATAAGGTTTTCCATAAGGTCACTAACAGAACAAGTACCAGTGTGATGGGTGGAATTCTAAAGCCCTTGGTAACATTCAATGTTTATGTACTGTTTTATAATACTTTATAAGAGTGGCAATCTATAATAATATTAGGACTTAATTTGTTATCACTGTTTACTATCTGGTAGGTAAGCTTATGTCTCGTAGTATCTCTATTACAGTTCTCAATAAAATCACTAATTAATTCGTTACCACGTGCATTGCCTTTGTTTTTGTGCTGGCAGTAAGCACAGTAACAATAGACTAAATAAAGTTTGTTTAGATTCATTTTACCAACTCATAAACAAACATGAAACGAGAAATCATATATATTAAATATTTAAATATGAGTAGGATTATTAAAAGAGCTTACTTTTGTAAAGCGATACAAATTCTAAATTGTAAATCATGCTATAGTATAAATATTAAATACTAGTTGTTTTATTAATTTCAGTGAACATTTAATATTGACTGAATAAATGCTCAGCGAAACGAATCCATTAACATGTTTATTAAACCATAACTCGCCAACTCGTCAACACAAACAATGAAAAGCAAACAAATGGACGTCGGGTAGAAATTTCCAACAACTCAAATAATTTAAAAGTGTAATATTTATTTGGCCGATCACCACCAATATCTCTGGCAGTTTGAGCCAGAAGCGACTGTTTTGATCGAACGTTCTGCTGTTTCCAGCCAATGTGTCTTTTGTTATAACTTAATATCGTGATGGGTTACTTATGTAACAAAATAGATTAGCTTTCTTGGTTCTATACCTAGCTACATGGCACTTGATATAAGTGTGTTAGCTGTTGTACTTGTAAAATAATTAAGCTATTAAACATTGTTAAAAGCAAATTCCATTTAGGAGACTTTACTTTTTTTCAAAGATATAACTTTCTTCTCGTATTGCAGCAAATTTTTACAATTAAAACCAACAAAATTAACAACATAATTAAAACCTATATAAGTTATTTTGTGTCACCAACGGTAATGGGAATACCATTTCTAATATACCACTTTGTTTTATACACACATAACAAACTTACCAGCATACAATTATTATAAATCTCAATGCATAGTTCAAAACTGAAATTACCATAAAATGTTAAATATTGTATTATTAGATTTGTAATCAATACTGGAGGATAAAGAATATGAATATGGTTTAAAACTTGTATATTAAATTTCGTTTATAATTTACGAACTACCAAACGATACATTTGTCATAACCTACAAGCACTAGTTTATCTACTATTAGCGAATTTCCCCTCTAGAGAATAAGCTATTACCATAGTCGGCATGGTAAGACCTAGGCCCAGGACCATTATAACATTTCCCTTGAGGTCCCCAGATGCCAAAAACACCATTCGTTCAAAACTGTATATATATCCATATACCCAATATATATATCCGTAAGCACGAAAACTCTCGTAAAAATGGTCCAATTTATATGAAATTGTATAAAAACATCAAAATGTAAAGCAAGATCTATGATTTTAAGTTCGAAAACCAGACAGATCGACTTATCCATATAGTTTTTTTTTTTTTTTGGGGGGGGGGCGTTGTACCCAATAATGGGTTTTTGAATTTTTCACATTTAATCGTTCAAAAAGTCAAATTTTAGTTTTCACTATTGCATCCGACCTAAATAAACACAGAATAAGGTGTTTTGATCATTCCCTACGTCAATTGCTTACAGAGATATTCAAACTGCTAAACACAGATCGTTAGCCAATGTTATGTTCTTACGAAGAAAAATTAATATGGCATATATCACTTATTAGTGAATTTCTTTTGGAAAGTGAACTATTAGCATGACCCGCACGGTGAAACTTAAGCCCGGGACCACCATAGAAGTTCCTAACGTGACCCGTTGAACACGTTTTGGGGGGTCGTTCAAAATTGTTTATATATATATATGTGTGTGTGTGTGTGTGTGTATGCACTCTAGCGATCGCATTTTTTGTCCGATTTACTTCAAATTTGGTAGGGACGTTCCTTTCTATAATCTGTTGGACAAGTTCGTTGGGCAAAACAATCGGAAAACTCTAAACCCATTTTTCCGGGATTAATCTTTCAAATTTCGAGTTTTTGGGCCGGGAAAGGGTCAGAAAAGCCTCAGATGTAAAATTAATGCATGTAAAAAGATGGGAATTAGAAAGGCGAAAGTTTTAAGCTCTCTCTCGTCATTCTAGCATAAATATTTACCGAGTTATTAAAAAAATGTGTATCGGCTAAACACAGTACGTTTTCTTATGGGGGTTTTACACTAGAAAAGCCTGTTATTCCTTTGTTAGAGTACTTTTATTACCCCCAGCAACCTAAGCCTACTTTCAAGCCTGTATGGACCTTCTCCTAACCTTATAATGCCCCAAATTGTATTCCCAGCTTTGCAAGTAAATGAAACTAGGAGTATCAGAACAGCCAAAAAATCAAAGTTTTCAAATTTCGATAAAAAATGGACAAATGTATGTTTTTACACTGATTTTGATTTTTAAAAGTTTTTATGTGGAAATTCACTTCCCTCACGTCAGCGTGATCCGTGCAAACTCGTTTATGATTGTATAATGATGAAACTTGGTATATGGCGTCACCTATTTAATTTATAATTATATTTGCATAAAAACCCATATTTTGTGTTCCTTGTTGTAGCAAACCTGCTTAATTAACCCTTATGTTATTTTTATGGGGAAGAATTAAAATGTTAAATATTGCTTATTTATTAATGTATTTTAAAGAATCACGAGGTAAGTGGCCATACGCGCTATTAAGACATATATATTCAATGGAAATTCGCTGAGTAAGCAGGTTTGCTGCGACGGGAGTATTTTAGTAAAATAATTTTTTGTAATTATAGCATTATTTAGTTATGTTGATTTTGTGAATTAATAATTATAAAAGCATGTTAAAGCATTTTCAGTTTTTTATAAACGTTTATTATTTCCAAAATCTTTTTTATTTATCGATCACATAATACATGACCATGCAACACAGATCTCCAAAAAACATTGCATCATATTTTTTTTGCATGATAAGTCGTAGGATTGTAAAAGCTATATAAGTAATATGAATAAATTAACAATGTACAAAACATATATGTGAGTTAATTTTGTAACTAAATTGCAAAAGTCCTATTATTGCTATTTAGTTGCTATCTTGATAATATGCCTAGTGTAATACGCACTCATATGCGATTTAGAGTCAGCGGTTTAAAATAAAAATAAGGACAACCACTCAGGAAGCACAGAAGGGTGGCGATTAGCTTCGTTGAAAGGAGATTGAAAAGATTTAAACGGAGATAATTAAGGACGTAGTTACCGATTAATTGATTGCATTTCCCAATGAAAATACTTTCCACGGCCGGAGCAAATACTGATTGTTGCTTTAGAAAAAAGCTTCAATAAACCATTTGAAGTTTAGCCTTAGCTTTATTATGTGTTGATTGGTAAAAGAGTATTCATAAAACAATATTTTGTGTATACAATTGTATATATACAAGTAAAAATGTGTTTAGGTAAATCCACAAAATATTTATAATAATTTTATGTGCCATGTTGGAAATTTTTATCGGAAGGAAATACTAAACTAAAAGGCTTTTTTAAACTTCCTGTTAAAGAAGGTATTTTAAACTATATTATAAACTATTAATGAACTGCAATTTGGTTGTTGTTGAGATTATGACAAATCAATTGACTGTTATGGTTCTATGTACTTTAAATACATAGCCTGGTTATTTATTTTATTCCAATTAGGTGCTGATATTATTGGTGTTTAAATAAGAACCAAAATATTTTGTTTCGTTACAATAATCCTACAAATAAATAACATGAACTAATTTAAACAGAAAACACGTCGAAATAGAGTGTGCGTTTATTTAAGGCTACCTCTTTGTTTACCTTGATCATTTGAAACCCTTTATGGATATCGCAGAGATAACTGAAACAATAAGCTAGATCAGAAAGACAATTAAAATTTCAAAAAAAACTTTCGTTTGGGTAGTCTTACTACATTGATCCGACAAGAGAAGGCTTTTAACGCTGAGAGGAACAGTTCTTGTCGAGAGAATCACTTCGACCTCTCCATTCTTTCAGGGATTACATTATTCTAATCACACCATTATAAAACACCAGTTGGTGTAAAAGATATTGATTAACATGAAATGGTTTTATAATATTTCATGTAAAATATGAACTAGTGTTATTTTATGCGATACCATTTGCTGTACAGTTTTCACATTTCACGTGTTTAAAAATATTGAGGATTTATATGAATTTATACATACCCACTTGCATTTTATTGTCTGTACTTGCATTTATTCATAGGATGGGATTTAAACCAACAGAAGTATTTTGAGTTTCTGATTATTATTTAAAATAAAAAGATAATTTATAAAGCAGACGGTCGGTGCAAAGTGTGAGTAGTCTATATAAGCAGCGAACTTTATAACTTAAAAGTTGCTTAAATAGACTACAGACCCTTTGCACCGACCGTATCCTTTACAAATGATATTTTTTCATTATAAATAGTAATCATAAACTCGCAATACTTTTCTTGGTTTAAATCCCATACTTTGAATAAAGGGAAATACAGACAATACATCGGCTAAGGCCGATTACTAAACTCGTTCTTTCCTTGGATTCATAGAGTATTCCTAAACTGCCTCTAAGTCGATATCTTTTCCAATAATCAAAATTTTTCTGTAATTGGTAACTATAACCATCATACTGATTGCAAATAGTGTTACCATAGTCTGATTGGATCAATATTACACTAAAAAAATGGAACCACTACGAATATAGTAACTTCTTTGTCTTCACAATTCTTTCCTGTATTTCTATGTTAACTAAAACAAGCAAACGAAATAGTATTACTGTGTCCCATCTCGTTCGATTGTATGACTTTTGTATGTACGCATATTTATTTTAACTCACGATTGATAAACAAATTATATTATTAAAGTTAAAGTCACTAAAAGTAGAATACATTTTTATCGAGGAAGAACTTTATATGATTTCCTACCAGATAAGTGTATCATTGATATGTTAAAAAAAACACAAAAACTGCTACCTTCCTACTTTAGGGACGATTACGATATTGAAACAAATATGCAATCAAACAGTATAATACTATGACCATAGACTTTTATTTTAACAAATCAACAAATGCAGGAAAAAATGATGTTAAAATGAAATATGTTTTGAATTATACCTATTCTGGCTCTACTTATTGTTTGCACCTTACTTATCACTCGTATAACTTCAGTTCATTAGGGTTGACTCCTAACCCTTGTTTATCTTTCCAGACGTTTAGGATTGGGCAGCCCTCCGCCAAAGGCGGTCCCACACGTCTCACAAAAACGCCCTAACATTCGGCTGAACTTGGAATGTTCGGAGTGTTCGCGAGAAGTGTGGAAACTGCACAAACTTTGGAATACATACGGGACGGAATGTTCAGTGAAAATTTGGGAGAATGTTCGGCCGAATGTGTAAATCTAAATTGTAAAACTTACCATAAAATAATCGCTTTTGGATTCCTTCTACCCATCTACCTGTATTTCGGCAAATTAAGACCAAATACGGTTCTATTACCACAATTAGAACTATTTTTTACTCTACCTTTAGTTATTATGATGTAAACATTTACTACATAAATGTGTTTTATTTATCCCTATACTAACCAAAAGTTAATAAACTAAATTGTTTTATATTAAGTTTAGTCCCTTTTTCTCTTGTTTGTAAACATAGGCTATGTTAATAATAGCTACCCAACGTTTCCTTTAAATTTATGAATCCTAACCCGGCATTGATCGGATTGTTTATAACGATGGCTGACGTATGTGTGCATCTGCCTTCCCACATACATCTACGTATTCCATGATACTTTAAAACACTTTCATACAGACAATACAAAATGGTACTAAACATTTGATATAATAACTTTATAAACCTTTCAAAAAATATTTAATTTTTACAAAAATCTGGATTGATTAAATAGATAAATTTCACTTTATTCCTTAACAGCCAAATGAATGTAAAGAGCAAAAATAAGTTAATTGTTTTTAAATAATTCAGTTTACGGTAAAATTACTTAAAAATTTGTTGTAGTTACTCTCTTTTTAACAATTTCAACTAACGACTAGCATCTAGGATAAGCGTTTTAACATGTCAATAATTAACACACTATAAGTATGCTAAATGATTCGAGAGACGAATGCACTCAAAGATACACAAAAAGGTGCTATGTATTTTAGTAGCTACTAGTAGGAGACATTATGGAATTGCAACTATCACAGAAAATTGATAGACCGTTAAGCTAGGTATTTCAATATTTTGTGGCTGCCCTAAGGAAATGGCAGAAAACTACAGATATAGTTTTGTTTTTAAGATTTGTGATGTAGATTATTTCCATGAGCATTCTGTACCTGTGTTCTTCCAACTAATTCCATACTAGAGTACTTTAAAAACGCCTAAAAAAATACCATAAATGAAGCTAAGTTATCAACACTGATCTAAGATAAGTATTCGAAACTTATTTTAGTTTTGAATGAATAAATTAAAACATAAAAACTCCAATAAATTAGAAAATTTTAGTTGACTAAGCCTTTCAGTATGTGTAGGATAGGCCTATTCGATAAAAACAAAAATCTTGTGGAAAGTTAATGTTTTAATTTTCTTTGTTAAAAATTTTAGGAAGATTAATTTAACTTGAAAGTAGGTTATGTTATAGGTACCTAGACAACATGTACACTAACACAGGTGTTATGTCAGTCGGTTTGTCGATGAAAAATATCCGCGTGCACAAACATCAACGAGAGGACCTCAGGGAACAATAATGTAAATGACACCAGAGAATTCTTTGCCGCACGTGTATCTGTATAAGCTTGTACAGCTACATCTACATTATTAGACACTAGTTGTAAATATTGTTAATGTTAAGTGAAAAAATTGACTCTGTCCTGGTCGTGATGGAGGTTACAATGTCAAACCAATCGAACTAATCATAGGTTTTCAGATGCATTATTGCAATTGTAGTTGAAGTTGTAATTTAGCTACGGGAATAAATGTGGCATGGATGGAAAAAAGTGGCTTTATATCTGACGAATAATAAGTTAAAACCTTTCGTTATATAGTATTACCTATTCTATTAGCTTAAGTATAGTTTAACTATTATTATGATACTGTAAATACTTCTCAGCATGGTATTTGTGTGTAAATAGAGCATGTTCATATAATCCGACAAATATGGGGCGTCTCGCTAACCTAACAGGTAGCGTCTTGGACTTCGGTTCAAGGGGTCACGGGTTAAAATCCCGTGATGTCCACAAGTATTTGAGTGGTTTGGACCGCTTTCCTTCAACAGCTTTTGTAATGTACTCTTAACAAAAATTCCACTCGTGTTGAAATAAAAAAAAAATATATACATGGGGCCATCCTGTTGTCATATTACCGAATCTTATGGATTACTGAGGTTACAATTACAACATAACTAAATCGCTTACTGCACTTGGTGAGGGTAAACACATCGAAACACAGGTTGACTGTTTCCTTATAAAGTTAAAATAAGCCTAACTAATAGAATAGAATAGAATAGAATAGAATATTTTTATTTTCTCATAATACATAACGAAAATACATAGTTGTTACTTTATTTTAAATTACGCAGCTTGTTTGTAACTTAAATAAATAATAAATGCCCATTTTACTTGTCAGGCTGACATAAAAATAAAAAAAATAAAATAATGATAAAACAATAGGGCCTCTTAAGGCAATGCCTGTTATGAGGTTCCATCACTTAAATTAAAAAAAATCATAAAGTAAAGTAATCGAACAGAAATGATCGAAATATAATAAACACAATTGTCTCAGACAACCTATGTGTATAAAAAATAAAAAAATAAATACAAAATTAAATATTTTACGTGCCTTATTTTCTCACATAAACACTGAAATTAAGCATGGGCTCATTGCATAAAAACTAATTACAGAAAATAAATAAAACTGTATTTGTAGATTCATATAGTCTATCATATAAATTATACATGTATTATAATATTCTAAGGTTTACTCTTTCAAACCGCGCACCGCACTTGTGCCACCAGGCGGCTCATGGCCCTCCCCGGAGGCTTGCCTCCGGAGTTGGGTCTCCCCAGGTGCCGTCAAAGCTCATTGCATGCAATGCATAGTCCCTGTGTGGCATAGTCCTCCAAAGTGCGCCCTTATAAATTTACTTAGCTATAATATCAAAAATAAAACTATTGCTGAATTTGAAATAAAAAATCAATATTCTCTAGTTGAAATAACCATTTCCTTAATCTACTTAAAACAATTTGAATATTAAATGCAATCTTTACATTTTCAGGAAGTTTGTTAAACGGTTTCGGAGCTATAAAATTGAAAGTTTTTGTAAAAATGTATTGGTTGGCTTGGGAATAAAAAACTGTTTAACTCTTCTTAATTTTTTTCTATACTCATTCTCATTTTGAGGCATATTTCCACTTTTATTGTAGAAAAGTTTCAGAAGTTTATAAACATAAATATATTTAAACGGAAGAATTCTCTGACTTATTAAAAGAGGTTTTGATGGTTCATATCTGTTTTTGTATGAAATCAATCTTAAAATATGTTTCTGCTGCAAATATAATGGTTTTAGATTCTTTAAAAAGTAAAAATATCTTATTGCATTGTTGATCTTATTCTTGAGTTTTGTTATGTGAATTTTCCATCCTAGCTCACTGTCAATATGCAGTCCTAGGTATTTTATTTAATACATTCAAACACATACTTTTAATAATACAAATCAATATAAAATACAGCAATTTAAATATAAACGCAGTACTGTCACCTTAGAGAATATAAACCGTTGTTCGGCATGCCAATTCTTCCCAGCCCTCACGCTGCCGAGCTCATATTGCGCTCTCTCTCGCAATCACTGACCGGCCTTGTCGGATTACCAAACGTATCGGTTAGCAAATATCGGACTATCGAGATTAAACTGTAACTGTTCTTTAACAATGTTGTTGTAATTTTTTTAAAGTCTCACATCAATTCGAACTATGTTATTCATATATACTAGACAGTCAGTTACTGAAACCAAATTTAAGTAAAATCATTGGGACAAAAATAATTTTTATTTTTAAAATTTTAAAAACGAAAATTTAGATTTTACAAAGTTTCCATCTATTAATGGGTAATGTATTAGTCTACTCTCAGAAATAATTTGAAGTGAATTGTGTGATTTTTGTTCTTTTTGTTTTCTTTGCTGCATGGTGTTCTTTTGTAAAGTAAGCAAGCAAAACCTGAAATTTCCACGACAAAAATTGTATTTAGACCTAGCCAATTGCTGTAAAGTTTAACCCTCCGAATGACCAAATAAATAATTTAACCATTGAATCAATTAAAACGTACGAGTATTTATTTTAGTCATAAGTACATAAAAATATGTTGATTTAAACCAAATTTACATATTTTCCCAACTTATAAACGGCCAATTGTATTTGCAAGGCCTGACATGTCCAAATATCCCACGCCATTGTTATGGCAGAGAGCCAATGACGACCAATTGCGGGTTGACTCTCGCTCGTGTCCAATCAGCTAGAGTACATCTTCCATCTGATGGCAATGGTGTTGTACTATCTGTATACGGTATTAGGGTCAGTCCAGTTTTGAAGTTATATCTGTACACGCCTCCATAGGAGGAGGTGGATATATGTTTAAAACTACTATTCAGCATAGCTTTCATGGTGGTTATATTGAACTTATTCACCTTTATCTACCGGACGCTGCCTTTGCTCTATTTCCTTCCCAAGTGCCCCAAATTGGGGCAAAGTGCCCAAAAATTGGCAGTTTTAAGAGTATATGTAGTATAAATAAGAAGGTTTTTTTATAATTTGGTTTTCTCAAAGTTGTATTGTTTGAGTCAAAATAAATATCATATTCCTGGTTAGGATTCCACATCTTCTGTTTGACACACACAAATTTTAGTTATGTTAGAATTTACAAATAGTTTCTATAAACTACTGTTAATATAAATTTAGCAATTTCCCGATTTATCTGACACACTCAATAATAATAAAATAAAACAATTTTATAAAAAAAATACTTTCATATAAAACTAAGCGAATATGTTTATAATTGAATCTCAATTATTTTTTAGGCGTGTAAATATATGATTAATTTACATAAATGAAGGAAAATTAGGAATCAATTCAAGATATATTTGGTTAAATTTGAAAAACAAAATTCAGATGATTGTGCCGGATCAATCAAGAAATAATTTACCATTTTCAATAAACGAAACACTTAGGAAAAACAACAACTTATTAAATATAAATACTTAAATAAATATATATACATTTTTAACAGTAATTAAATATTAAGTTATTTATTAATGACTTGAGATTATTTTTTAGATATCTCGTGTTCTCCATCAACTGTATTATTTACACTGTAACGCGTGACACTTATTGGTAAACATGTTTTAAAGTATTTTTTCAGTTTTTCTTTAATGTGGACTTAGTGTATTGGGGTGTCAGTTATAGATGACACAATCATAAGCTTCAAAAATATAGGGATACCCTCAATTTCCCCTTACCTCAGTTGCTTTAAGAGCTTTGGAAGTTTAACTGCAAAAACATTGTATAAGGAAAATAATTTTCTAGATTAGCAGTTTGGGATCTATTTTGAATGTAAAAGTAAATCACATAAAATAATTATTCAATCTAATGGCATTTAAACCACAGCAACAACAATTATAGAACACGTTTTCTTCCTACACCAAAACTATGCATAATTTGTAACAAAGGATTTATTCAAAGTAATCTTCCTCAGTTAAAATGAACTAACTATTTCCTGTTTATTTTTCATTTGCATTCATGATACATACATTTTAAATTAGGTAACATGGGAAATGTAATCACAAACCGCAGGTTCGCCTTTTATTGCAAGCAGTTAATAGAAAGATTAAGCTGTAACGAGACATCATTGTAACGGTTGAATTAATGAAACTAGTTTCGACGAATTAAAACTTTTTACTTCCTTACAATATTTATATCATAATCTCTATCTCCGTATATTATTGATGAAACAACCTAAACATAATCGGTTTAACGATTAATTGAATTAATTTATTTAGTTACTTTGTTAGATTAATTTATTTTTAATAAAATACATTTATATTCACTTATACTTTACAAATATAAACAACTACTTCCATTCATCAAACTTGTTTTCCAAAGTTTTTATGAAAATAAAATGTTTAATTATTAGAGAATAAGTTAACACTAAACCTGTATTCAAGTTAACATGGTAAAACATACCATAAAAGGTTCAACAAAATATTTTTGAGATCCTTCAATTTTTTTAAATTTATATTTTTAATACTAATAGTAGTAGCATTGATTATATTCAAAATCAATGGTAGTAGTGAATGATATGTCCGGCCGCCTACAATTCGAAGGTCGATGTCGAAGGTGGAGTCACGTGTACTGGATTAAATTCGCAAACCTTAGTAAAGCGATGTTTTATCACTAAAAACGATTCTCAAACCTAACTTTTATTTTCTAAACGAAAATGCGTTTTTACCTGTTTATTAACAATAAAAGCTTTAAATTTGAAAAAATTAATTGCAAAAGCAATATTTAAGTAAAAATTTCGTTTAAAATACAATTGGTGTGGTAAGATTCAATAAACATCAGCTGACTCACAAAGTCTATCTGTCTGTGGACTGCTATCTGGCGGCACGAGCCGTTATCATTCTAGCCGTGGTCAGAAGTCAACGTCATGGTTATATTCGAGACAATACTCATACAACATGTGATTTCTTCAACAGTAAAAAATTAAATAAAAATCTTTATAGTCGAGTTATTTATTCACATTTTCTCCTTTTTACACCAGTTGATCCAAAAACTTTTTTTCCACGTTCCGTATGGCGCGTATCTTTGTCATGTAGGTACGAAACCCACCCCACTATATTCTCAGCTACCCAATTTCAGTTACCACATGACCCACTCTGCCCTCCAACTGGCCAACTCACCTGACAGGGTATCCTGTCATACAGTTTTGGATGTTTATTTTCTTGCAACCGGAACAAGGAATCTGCTTCCCAGTCTCAAAACGTCGTACAACATTATACTGGGTATGTCATGCTCTCTACCGCCAATATCAGTCCACTTGAAGCCTCGAGTTAAACAATATACAGAAATAATCAATGAACAGGAGCTTTAAAAATGATTAATTACAATTAAAATATAATAACCTAAATCAAAAATGGAAGCCATAAAACATATAGAAGTCAAAAAGAACAAACACAAACTAAAATGTAATTTAATATTTCTAGACGAACTGAAAGAAGATTAAAAGGAAGAACATTTTTACTAAATAAGTGTTTCATTTGAGTTTTCAAAAAATACAGTTTATTAATCTCTCAACGGTAAAACAAATTTACTGTAGTGCTAGTAAAATTATAAGAGCAAATATATAAACAAACGGTTATAATGTTATAATTGAATATATTATAACGATGTCCTTATATATTGTTGTAGGGTGTTAGGTTCAAAGACACACCACACGTGTTAAGTTAGTCAGAGGGTATCCTGTCAGTCTAACAGCTGTACTTCCTAGGCTACCTAACAGACAAGATTCTCAAGACATCAACTATTTGATTTCACATAACCAGTGAAAATATCTCATGCAAGATAGAAAAACCACTTACTTTGAAGTTATTAATTATTATAGTTATCTAAGAGTTAAGGTATTTATTATTGTTTGTTTTATAAAATAAATTTCTTTCCATGCAAGTATTATTGTAATTTGTTGAAAAGATAATGATATTATTGATTCTTCCCTTGAGTAAATAAAACAATGTAAATATGAAGTAAAAAGCATTAAATTTAAAATGTTAAAATTTGTTAACTTGACGTAGCAATAACTGCCAGAATATTAGTGTTTACTCAGTAAAATAAATATAACACTTTAAAATTATTTGAGCTGTAGGGCAAGTTCATAACAACATTTCAATTGTTTGCTCTTCATTGTTGACGTTGACGAGTTTATTGTTCAATAAACATGATCATGCTTTCCTTTCACTGAGTTCACTAATTTTTCAAACATTAGTAAAGACAATATTACTTGATATTTATACTGTTAATTAACCATAACGAATTTTGCATGATGACCTGATTTATAAAATGTTAAACACTCTTGCATTGAATTCTACTAGTAGATATACTTAATCGGGGTTCGTTTACTTTTGTAAAGTAGCCACTTTCTAAGTTTAAAGAAAAAATTAGGTCCCCAAATTAAAATTAAATTATTGAGCAGTGAAAAAGAATCTTTAGGTATTAGGTGTTAAAGAAATGCAATCTTTTAATGTATTACGTAATTGTTTGAAACTTATAGTCTGAAGAACTGGCGCAATATTGGAATGCTTCTTTTTCTGTACCAACTGGTATATGACAGAATCGATGATAGTGAGCTCTTTCGTGGTGAGTTTATATTGTGCCCCGTCAGAAATGTCTGGGCTGTCTAAGGTCTAGCTCACGTTTAAAGCGCACCTGCCAGTTCCCAGACTCCTGTTAAAATAATAATGGGATTCCTTCTTAAGGGATAGACATATTGTCATTTGCTGAAATGAACTAGGTTTGATGTACCTTTTTATATTATCTGTAAATTTTACTTTTTTTTAGAAAGAATAGTTTTTGAACAAGACAATTTTCCTTAGTGTCTTGTTATAAACAAAATATTTATACTTAATGCTACATATATAATTTCGAATGGTTGTAAATACAAAGCTGATTTTAAAATAATTCTACTCGAAGTCATTTCAAAGAAGTAAACAAAATTATAGACATTTTTGGTAGTTATACTCAGTGTAAGAGAGTTTGTTGTTTAAGACGTTTATGTCGTTTGTCGTTTACTCTCCGTTGGGTTTATAACCGAAAGTAATTTGGTGGGTTCTCCAATTTTGTTGTAAATAGTGTTTATTACTACACATTGCTGTTTAAACTGAGTGGTAATTAAAACGTGTATAAAATTATGTTAAATTATTTAAACTGGATCTAACTGCTATTTAATGCTATTTAATTTGTGATTATAGTTAATGTGTTAATGATGGTTTCTCAGAAAAGACCTAAACTATAACAAAACCCGAGAACAATTCTATATAACATCGCAAACAATATAATTTTCATAGCTACATGCGAAAATACTGAGCACACAAAAACCAATTGAACGAACTAAAACTTAATACTATTAGAAAGTATAATATAAAAAGGAGTTACTTAATATTATTATTACAATTGTATACTAATTTAATTTACTTTCTACCTGATTGCTCTATAAATGCATCCCAACTTCTAATGGTGTTATATTTATTAAGTCTACTTATTATTCATATAATTTGATATGGTATTAATTTGTAATCTATATATTTTAGAACAAAGTTATAAACAAATCATAGTAACATAATTAAAGTAATAAAAGGTTTACAATATGTAATGGTTGAAAAGGAGGTCCAGACGAAGACTGCAGCGAAGTATCTGGGAGTGGCGCTTGACTACCGCCTCACATGGTGGGAGCACATCCAGGCGGTTTGCAACAAGGCGACGAGGGTTGTTCTGTCGCTCAGCAGATTGATGGGGAATGTCGGAGGCCCGAGGTCCAGCAAGAGGCGACTTCTCATGTCCACCGTCAACACCACTCTCCTGTACGGCGCAGAAGTGTGGGCGGGTGCCATGAGAGTCAAAAAACACAGCGAGAGAATTCTCTCCGTTCAGCGCAGGGCGGCTCTTAGGGTTGCCTGTGCGTATCGCACTGTGTCTGGACTGGCTGTAATGGTTGTGGCTGGAGTGTTTCCCCTTG
The DNA here is from genome assembly GCA_963675035.1 of Allygus modestus. Taxonomy (NCBI): domain Eukaryota; kingdom Metazoa; phylum Arthropoda; class Insecta; order Hemiptera; family Cicadellidae; genus Allygus; species Allygus modestus. The sequence goes on from OY776114.1 coordinate 27,936,756, forward strand.
ATCTGCTCGCCGCTGAGAGGCAGAACATCTTTCGCCATGCTCCTGATCTCGGAAGAGACCAAGCTGCTGTGGAAGCCAGACTCGAAACTCTGCGAGTTTGGCAAGAGCGTTGGAACGGTGGACTGGAAGGGCGATGGACGTTTCGTCTCATCAGAGACATAAGCCCGTGGTTGAGCCGTGCATTTGGGGAAATTGACTTTTTCTTGTGTCAATTCCTGACGGGCCACGGGTACTTCAGGGAATACCTTTTCCGCATGGGGAAGGTGAGGTCACCTCAGTGTAGTTACTGCCCGGAGGAGGTGGATGATGCTCATCATACTTTCTTCCGGTGCAGTCGTTTCGCTGAAGACAGGAGGAGGCTCGTCTCTGCTGTCGGCGATCTGTCCCCGGACGTCGTGGTGGGGGCGATGCTTCGAAATGAAGACTCCTGGAGAGCGGTTGCGCTCTTCGTGCAATCCGTTCTTCGGGGAAAGCGAGACGAGGGATGCTTAGGTGACCTCTAAGTTTCCCGAAACGGTGACGTGACCCGTCTGGGCGCAAGACACGCGGGCCAGTGCCGAAGTTGTCCGATAAGGGTTCCGGCCTGGTTTTTCCCCCGCGGCTCCGTAGGAGGTTTAGTGGGTATACCTCATAAGAGGGAGTCCCACACTGTTCCTTTGGGTTCGCGCCTACGTAAAAAAAAAAAAAAAAAAAAAAATGGTTGAAAAGGACGCTTTGACGGCTAAAGCTGTTGACACGAACTGCACTTTACTGCACTGTATCACGATACGTCGGTTAGTAAAAGCTATCTAGCTACTTGAAACATAAGTGTAATGAGATTTAAAATGTCACTTTACAAATCCAAATAGTGTAAAAATGGAGTTTAAAATTTACAAACACTCACGGAAAATGCACAGCACAGCACACAACTTACTTTTGAAATATTGTTAAAAATATATTGAAGTAAAACTGTGGTAGGGATGGTTTAACCAATCTAATGTCATACTTTCCTCGCTTTCTTTGTTTAGTTCCCTTAGTGCTCACCACAAAATCAGAACTATTACATGGGCATTTAAATAATTTAGCGATGTTCCTTATTCAGGGTCTGTTTATGTGAAACTACAGTTAAAAGATCGTCGATCAATTTCATTCTTGGAGTAAAAATATATTACTGTAAAAAAATATAGGTTAGTTTAACATTTGGCACTTCGATGAGATATGTTTGATAAAATATTACATTATCCAGATATTTATTTTGTTTACTGGGATATTTTTTAATGTGTTTACAACTGAGCAAACAGCTCAACCCCAACCCCCTACGTAGAGCGTATTTCTGTTTGACTTTGTTTCTTTATGATTATAAAATAAATCTGTTTCTAATTTGTTGCCCTTACTACTTATTAAATAATCCGATCTAAAGAAAGTGATTCAGTACTTGAGTATCAAATAAAAATACTCTTACCGATGGTAATAATCCCGATTTTTGGAAAATAATTCAACCACAATACTTTGCATTGTTTGTTATAAAGTTCTTGGGTTTAAATATCACAATATAAAACATTATGCAATGCGCATTAATCGAACTGTTTTTTTTTTTTTCATAGAAACGTATAAGCTTGCACATGAATAAAACGTAAAATATAAGGTAGTACAGTATAAATTATTTTAGAATGACATCAAATCTAGCGAAACTGCTGCTTTATTGCCACCGTAATAAAATTCATACTTCAGAGAGAGGTGATCGTCATAATGCCGAATGCTTTTCCGATAATGTTTGCCCGTCAACCTACATGATAGTTTATTGCTCTAGGTTACATGTACATAACCTAGTAACATTATAAACATACGCTACCATTACTTTGGTATTTGCTTTAAAATAATCAAAATTAATACAAACTAAGTAAATGTATAACATATATTACAATTTGTTTAACCTTAACTGCCTGTCACATACGCCAATAAGTCTGCACGGCGATCTGAAGACAGCGCGGTACCGTAATGGTAAATTGTCATATGGGGAAGTCAGTGGTCATCGCTCGTGAAAAAGTATCAATGCAGTCGGCCGGATACGTACCTACGCTTGACCTGCAAGGCCAGCGTTCTACCTCTAAGCTACCGCATCCTGTAAATTATTGAGTGATTAAATGATTTTGTTATCTAGTATGTCATTGACTGTTGCATATAAAGTTTAAATATAGTACGTGTAAAACTTAATTAAGTTTAGTTTATTTATCCCAGTTCAACTTAACTGGCACTGAAAATATTTGTTGCCCCTTTATACGCACAATGGGAATGTTTATAAACTGTCAATATGTAAGCGAAAAATTGAATTAAAATAATATGTTATATTTATTGTTATTCTGAAAATTTTTACAAACACACTGTTTTATGGGTATACAGGTAATACTGTCAATAATAAATTCACCCATGTCTCGACACAAAATAAATGTGGTTGAAAATATACTTTAAATTGGCATTCTAAGTTTACAGGCTAATTTTAGTGTTAATTATGGTATCGTTATTTTTCCGTTTGAATATTCGGCTTTGTTTTCACAGCGTTCACAGTATCGAGACAACTCTATGATGCATGTGGAATTGGACTGGGTAGTTGTCTCATTAGCACATGGGAGCAAACAAGTTTAAGGCGATCTGAACTAGCTGGTGTGTTAACCCAGACCACGCTTGCTGCATTCCCTCTTTAGCAACTTTATTTAGCTAATGCTTGGACAAATTTATTTACACATTCACGGTTCATAAAAAATATACTGATACTTACCAAAACCTTTTAATACACTTTATACAGAGTGTCTCAAAAGTCGACGAATGATAAAGGCGCGTGCCGCGAGATAACAGGCTCCCGGGCGGGGGCTATGATTCGGCCAGTATTTATTGCATTATGGTGGTAAAATTCAGTTTAAATGATAAAATCGAACGGTACTATAAGAATAAAACCCAGTTTCGAGTTGGTTTTTGCCGATTTGAGAGGGCAAAGGCCAATTTCGAGTGAAAAATCAAGTGTTTTAGACGAATCGAGACAACAAATCAAAGTCGCATATAAATTTTATTTTAAAAATCCCTAGACGTGGGTCAATAGCGTTTAGTGCCCTTAACATACATACCAAATTTCTTACAAATCCGCCAATAAATAACCAAACGCGAGGTCACTTTGTAAAGTCTGGTTTAACGCATGTAGCACGCAGTTTATCCACTAATCCGGGATTTTCTAACCCTAACATATACTAGAAGTCACTGCGAACCCACATACTAAATTTCAGATCGATATCTTCAATAATAACGGAGATATTAACCATCGGGCAAAGGTCAATAGTTAAGTCCGGTTGAAAACGCATCCCATAGGAATGAAAGTTACGTCATCATATAGACCATATAGGTAAACAATTCTCTTTTATTTTCTCTTAAAAATTTGGTTGCCTGTCCCATCCCACCCTTTAATTTCCTGCTATATCCTATCCTTCCGGTAACCTGCACAAAATTCTCGCTTGTGGAAGACGTACGTGCCTAGGAGCTATGCTGGCCGCTGGGGTTTCTTAATCCACCAACAATGAATGAATGAATGACTGTTAAACAATTACAGGAAAATAAAATTCCACCTCGCAGCAAACCTGTATTCTCCAATGCACCTCACTAACACAATAGGTCAATTACTTAGTTTTATAAAACTATATTCATATGTAAGCGAAATATAACATTTTTTATTAGACAACCATTATGGCAACCGAGACAGTTTAAAATGTAAAAGTCAGCCGAGCACTATTAGTGTCGGTGATCACAATTTATAGAATACGGACATGGCTAGAGGTCATAAATTTATAAATGTTGACATTTTAATGCGAAAGGAACAAAAAAGAGTTTTATGTTCAAGCTTAAAGGTAAATCCATTGATATGTGGGGCCTTGAATTGTAATTGATGACTTCATTGGCGTCATCCTACGTCAAACTGCATTGCGGCCACCGAAGTTACACGTAGGTAGCTACAAACTCTGATGGTTATTTGAGGTGGAATAAAATATTATATGGATAGAGACACAGCAGTTTACAGAAACATAATTCTGACTAATGACACATTCATGACAATGCACCATTTTTTTACAAAAGAAGATATAGTTCTTAAAGTTTGAAATTCGCCCTGTGTTGGCAAGATCCAGAAGCTAAAGCGATTCTTAAGAAAACTGTGACCGCAAAAGAAGAGAATCCAGAGGAACCTGTAACACTTGATCACTGAGGAAGTGCTGGTTTATTCCAGTGGTACCGTCAATAGTTTTATAGGTTTTACGGTACAAATTTAAATGTTAACAATCAAATTGTAAATTTTAATTAAAATTTAAAATTATCAGAACTCTATTTCACTCTATGGAATAAATTTTTGGACTATGAATAAATTCGTAATCAGCATCGAGGTAGAAAGTGCATTCAAAATGAGTTGTCAATGTTTGTTTGAAAGCCATTGTTAACTCTTGGAAATAAAAACGCTTTTTACAGGTGACATATTTTTGTTTTGAAATTGAACATTTATTGTTAATGACTCTTTGTTTTAACGCTTACTTTTCCTCATTTGTTTTTAAAAAGGCAGTCTTTAATGATATTTTCCATATGTAGTTAAAAGATAAATAAGAATAATAGTTTTAAAATTAATCTTATGAAAAACACATACTACTAGTCGAAATATACATGTCGTGCATGATAAATACGCTATACATTAAATATTTCGACACATTTCATTGGAATGAAATGCACTTTTCAATTATAAGTAATTTAATTAATATTAGTCGTTTTATGTATTGTTATTTAAAAAAAAGTATGTTACACTAGAATTGATAAAGACATTGGCATAAATAAGCTTGCTTTCAATAAATAAAAATTGATTGGTAATAGTATTTTACAATAAATTGAGTTACATTATTGATTAAGGAAATATTTGACTAAAATCGTTATATCGCTAACATGTATATTCAAGTAAAACCCACGTTTTATTTTTTGATCTGATCGCACTATCAAAATTCTTAGAAGTATAGAATAATAATTATTATTTTCAGTTTTCTAAGTAAGATTTCCTAGAACGAGTCATATACATTTATTAGCTTGTATAAATATGGAAACTAAATCGTATTACTATAAATGTAAAATAATATTTTTACACTTGTCTACTTCCTGTGATTACTGTACTGAGGGTGCCAATTTGGTATAAACATGGATTAAATTTTGGGGTTTACATAACCAACCAAATGAGATTACTTCACTTGAGGATCTAATAAAAACAAACTGCCAACGTTGTAACTTAATTGAATTGACTTAATATTCACACTGTACAGTTTATCAAATAAAATGAACCTTAGCTATATCAGCTACTGTACAGATAATATACAAATGGTCTGGCTTACTTTACTTTGGTTTATCTGGACAAGGTCGGATGGAATGGTCTATGTCTGTACAGAAAATAAAACAATAGAATTACAATCTTATTTTGAGGGAGAGGAGAGAAAAATGCATTTACGCACACAGGTGGTCAACCTGCAGTGTGGGACTCCTACTAAAAAAAATGTTGACTACCCACTGAAAACCCCCTCTACTTTATAGGACTTTCACCTGGGATTGTTTCTCACATTGCTTCAGACTAGGCCTTAATTTGACTTAAGCCCGCAGGGCTGTCTCCGTTTCCGGCCGTCTGATCATTCGGACTAGTCCACTTCCCTGTCTAGATCAGTTTTTTCTGCGGAGTATGCCCTGGACAAAACGTGACCAACAGCCCCAGTTCTCCTCGCTCTCCATAATCTTTTCAGATACCGCGTCCACCGAAATTGCACCCAGTGAACATGTGGCCTTCAGGCGGGGCCCTTCCCAACGCGGACAGCGGAAGAAAGTGCGTTCCGCGTCGTCAGGAACGCCCGGGCGAACCGGCCTTGGCCTTCAGATGCAGGTATGACCTGAAATAGCCGTGATCTGTGAAGGGAACCCAGAGGGAGCTGTAACACTTGAGCACTGAGGAAGTGCTGGTTCATTCCAGTGGTACCTTCAAGAGTTTTATAGGTCGTACGACACAAATTTATATTTTAGAATTAAAATTGTACTTTTTGTATTATTGTCATTTAAATTTAATTTTGATTCAAGGCCTAATATTAATATTACGAAAAATATATCTCACGAAAGGTAAATCTCTATACAACCTCACGGTGGCTTAAAAGTTATTAGGTTAGGATTATTATAGACTCTAATCACCAATTTCGGTTACTGATTTGTTATTGTTACAGCATAAGTACAAATGTAAGTTTAAAATTACAAGTTAAAATTCTCTTCTCTCTGTTTCACCCTACCGAATACATTTTTGGACCTGGAATAAATACTTAATCAGCATTGAGATGAAGTGTATTTAAAATGAGGTGTTAATGTTTGTTAAAAAGCCATTGCTTCCTATTCAAAATAAATACGCTTTTTCAATGTGGCATATTTTTGTTATGAAATTCAACATTAATTGTTATAGATCCTTTGTTTTAAAGCTTACGGTTTTCCTTATTTGATTGAAAACGGCAGTCTTTAATGGAAATTATTTTTGTCGTTTACAATAAATTGAGTTGTATTATTGATTAAGTATTTATTAAAATCTTTGCTCCTTGCTAAAGTATATAATCAAATAAAACACCTATTTTATTTGTTTAACTGATCGCTTTATAAAAACTCTTAGACATAAAGGAAAAATAATAATTATTTTAAAATGTCTCAGTAAGATTTTCTTGAACGTAACATATTTATTAGCTTGTTTAAGTATGGAAACTAAACGGTATTACTAGTCTATAAGTATAAAATAATCTTTTACATTAGTCTACTACCTGTGATTCCTTTAATACTTCTTATGATTCGTTTTACTAATTCCCGAGAAGTGTTAGGATATTTTGCAATAAGCTTTATCAAAAATCAGGAGGTAATAGTAACGTTGATTATAATAATTTAATAACTAAATGTAACAATTCTATGAACATATTAGATACAAAGTTTCTCGCCTAAACTACTAGTAAATATTGTAAATCACCACTTAAATGTTATATCAAAACAAAATTATTTACATTTAATTTTATCAATTTATCCAGCAATAAATAATTATATATTATACAAAGGTAAGACAAAAATGGTAGTTGAATAAGTCATTCATAAATATAAATTACTGTGCTTCGTCATGAATAAACAGATCAGTCTATAAGTGCAGTAATTTCGCAATATGCTAACTTGTCAATAACACGTAATATAACCTAAGCTTTTGCGAGTGTAAAATAATAGATCGTAAATAAAACCGTGGTAAGCCATTGAGGTTGGATAAAAAGACACCAATTAGCCTTAGTGAAAGGGGATCGGAATTATGTAAACGGATTTAATTAAGGACCAGATACCCTTTAATTGATTTCCCAAGAAAACGCTTCGCTGAAATAAAGGGAATTCAAATATTGATATTTAACCTTAATTGAATAGAACTTATATTATTAAACGTTCTATTGTTTGAACTGGAGGGTATTAGACGACTACCTTTACCTAACAACAGAATAATATGAGTTGCATATATGTTTTTCCGTGGAAATAAGTTAGTTATATTTTAAATAATTATATTGAGTAACGCAATAAGATAGTATTATTTAATACAATAAGTTTAATATTTTGTTCGTTATCGTTGGATTTAAACGATTTATTTTTGCCATATTAAAACTAAATTTTAAATCTCGTGACGCCGACCTGGATTGAAATATGTTTACAGGATGAAAAAACAGTTTAATTACGTATACTTTATATTTATGTTATACAGTTTAAATTCCTAACGGTAAAATTGTTCTAAGCATTAATATAAATAACGGTTCAACATCATTGTACGTTGTTTACAACATCTACATGTTTTCATTGAAAAAATACATAATTATGTGAATAACTTCAACACAAAAGCTGCCGATGATTATTTATTTTTATTCCAATGTTGTTTGAGCGCCAAAAGCAGCTATGTATCATTTGTGAAGATCTTTTTACCCATACTATGTAGGACTATACATATGTGCCAAATAGGACGGATTAAGTTTTCACAACTCATGTCATGGTCTAATGAAATTAATAGAGTCTAAACTTATACGATAGTAAATGTGTAGCCTGCAAGTCATGAGCGATCTATACGGTTGGCAATCTAACCATGAAAACACTAGCGGTCCTAGTGGTTGGTGGCTCGAACAGGGTAGTTTTATACTGATTCCGGGCCTCGACTATGGGTAGCTCGACTGTTCTATCACCGTCACTGTGCGAGTAGACGTGGCACTGGCTGTAGTTAGGCCGCCAACCGCTACGAGCGCTTGTTAGGGAGGCATCTTAGGTAGTTTGTGTTCAAGACTTTGTTGGTTATCTACATAGTTTACTACCCGCATTATGATGTCAATTTTACCTGTGATAACTGAATTTGCTTTGCATGTACCTTGGACTTTGTTATAAGAATGATTAAGTTTACAAAGTGGCTATAACTGTGGAAATATATTAGACCCCTTTATGTAATATTCTATTATCATAGTTGGAGTCTAAAGGCATTGATATAGAAACATGCCAGCATTTGAAACATCGCGCTTTAAATTCCTACACTTTGATTTGTAAAATGAATTAATTATGTGATGTAGTACTGATGTGACTCTTATGAATAAAATAAGATTCGTAGGATTTTTCGTGATTCTTGCAAATCGATAACAGGATAAGTCAAAAGAAATACAACCCATATTTATAAACTTTGTGTACTATAAACTACCAATGTAACTTCAGAAAATGTATCTGAACTCAAGCATGTGATACAATTTCAAAGATTCTGTTAATTTGATTAAGACAAACCTGATTACACCTAACTTTGATAGCCCATTCTTTATCATCCTTGCATCTTTATAAGTTTGATATTTAATTAAATAGGACTCAAAAATAATGGCAGATAAATTTTAATATAACGACAATTGTTTTTAAAATGTAGCATAAGTGAAAGCAGACTACTTATTATGGATATCTAATAATAGAATCTGTTAGATAAACTGAACATTTGTGGTACGTGACACACATAAACCACAAACAAAATAATTCGTGGTGAATGACCGTGATCTTTAAGAAATTACAGTCATTTAGATATAATTTTTGCTTGTACAGTATACTTTGTACATAAAGTAAATATCACTTTGTAGCTTCAACATTAAAGGGAGCTAAATAATTAACATCAATTACAATCAGGTGGATTTGTTGAAGTGAGGGGGACTGCAGGGATTAATTTGGTTTTTAGGCTTTCCGAATCGATACTTATACCATAGCTTTTTAACCATATTACCATATATTACATTATAGCTCTTGTAAGACTTCATGACTGGATGTAGCAATCATTTTGCATTAATCGTATTGAAGCTTTTAATGAAGTGTTAGAGGGCAGAGCTAAGACGTTTACTGTGATATATCAAAATTCTACAAGATTCTACTGGTGATTAATTTTGATTTGAAAGCATATACAAGTTATTTCGAGGTAAATATGATCACAACCCACAAGCTCGCCTTTTATTGCAAGCAGTTAAGGCTGAAACTGACGATCTGTGTGCTTTAACGAGACATCATTTGCAACGGTTCGTGTATTAGCAGTAATTTCCTTAAACCAAAATTATTAACTTCATTACATGATTTCTCTCCAGCTGTTTTATGTGTTTCCTTTTAATAAAACAACAAAACAAAACTCTTTTAAACTTTTATTTAAACGTTTGATTTTTATTCAGTATCTTATTAATATCAATATTCTAACAGTCTAAATAGACAAATTTTCCATAAAGTGACATAGACGAATTTCAACAATAAACTTCGTTGTTTTATCCAGTGTATCCAGCGAGGAATATCGACTCACAATTTTAAAGTGCATTAAGAACTGAATAGCCAACAACAAACGTTTTGATTTCATTAATTATCTGTAAAATCATTGCTAACAGATTGCAAGACAGATGTAGATGGGCGTGGGTTTGATTCTGGCCAAAAATTATATTTTTTTGTCATTTTTTTAAGTCATCGCCATTGACGTTTATATATCCCTTTTTAGAGCGTATCTGCTGCGTAGATTGCTGCGCAGACTCTTTATATCATTATGATGGGCAGTTATCTATTTTAGTTTTTCAATACCGTGATATGAAAACGTTATTATTTTTTTATTAAATTGCTTGATAACTTTGGAAACTCCTAAATTGTAATTTTTTGTGCTGTTAAACGGTTGGTTGTAATGAAATTGTAAATAATATAGGAATAACAATTTACAATTATATACTGCATGCTTACAATAAATTCCGGAGATTGTTAAACAACTCTAATTCTAATCTCAAGTTTCACGAGCTGTTAAACAGGGACAAGGAATCGCGTGAACTTAGTTATGAACAGTTCAAAAACACAAGTTTAGGGATTAATGCATGCGCAAATAATCTATGACGTTCCTACAATATTGATTTTTTTATTTTAGTAATAATTGGACACGTGTTATGTTTTAGGAGTATTTCCATAAATTAAAACTATTATACTTAAAAAAAAAAAAATAAAGTAAAATACATTCAAATGGTCTTCTCAAACATATAACTAAAGAAACAATACCGCAGATTGGACTCTATGGCTAACATTTTATAGTATTCGGATTAAGATTCAACATTATAATATATAAAATGCATAACTTCAGCTGCTTGTTACGAAGGTCTGATCTGTCAGTTTAATAATTCTCTAAATTGAACGTGAGGACCTTGGCACTGCAGCTAAACCACATACACACTCACATAAAAAAAATACTAATACACATAAACTAATTATGTTTAAGGGCCCCTTTCCATCTCTGATTTTCTGATGACAACACATAAAAACCTCTTTTTTACGTTGTAACTAACAGATTAACATTAATTTTATTATAGACTCTCTTGAGAAGCACATTCGATGTATGTAGATTTCTTTGAGTAGTATTATTCTCGATTATTATTTGGGCAACACCCACCTTAATATTTAAATGAATCGTCGATCCTTGGTCAAACATGGTAAACGCAAAACACATACACGAAACAGATTCACACACGGGATCGTAATAAGTATATTTTTACTAGAAGATAACAGCTACCATTCTGATAGGCCAGATTATGCCAATTCATTTAATTGAGTGCCTCACATTCTAAATTAAGAAGCTTTATGCAACTTTATGTTTGTCATAGTTATTATTTAGATGTTTCAGTTGTAAGGAAATTAATTTAATTCAATACTGTATCATTAATAGAGCCGTAAAAAAAATAGTAAAATATTGTTTATAACTTAACAGTTGTTTGATAACTTGTAAAAAAAATAAATGTAAAATTCCGGATGTTTCAGTTAAAGTCACTTTAAACCTCATTTGAGTTCTAGTATATATACGTATTTTGGGTAAAACTATTTGAGGTGCGTATCCTACAACTTATACATGATGTTGAGTACAAAGTTTTGCTCATAGAATCAGAACAATTTCTACAACGAGTATGGACTAGGTTTACGCGAGTATGAACAGTTGGAAGAGACCACTTCAAACCTGTTTCCTCTCATCGTCAGTGGAGAAACGACCCAGTTAAAATATATCCATCACAGAGTGGTCTTACTACTTTTGACGATTCTATTTTTAATTTATGTTTTGCAGTTTTCTTTTTATCAACCCATAGGAATTTTTGACATTCCAACTATTTTAAAACTATGCCAGTTCCAATATTTAAACTTAAAATGCATATTTAACAAAAAAGCGTCTTATCTAAAACCAGGCCTCTTTTATAATTTGTAATATGTTGTTGGTTCTTAATAATATAAGATGCATGCAAGCAAAGAAGGGGTTGAGCGCCAAGTGGGGCGTTCTGTGGTAAACTAAGATTTATAAAGCAAACAATAAGATTAGTTGACTAAAAAAAAAAAAACTAACTGCGTTTAGTTATAATGATCCCTCAGACGTCTTTAAAAATCTAATCTTCTACTAAATAAAAATTATAATAAAAATACGTTTGAATAAAAATATGAAATTTGTATCGTACAATAGGCCTATGTTATAATAACATAAATCTATAACATTATAAAGAAGAGGTGGATTCTGTCTGTCTGTCTTTGTGTCTGTGTGATGTTCCGGGTAAACACAAAAACTACTGAACCGACTGGGCTGAAACTTTACACAAAGGAACCCATGCAACTCATAGGCCTATTCACTTCCTTAAAAACCCATCGGGCTACACCTCGTGAACGTCTTAAGTTTGAAGGTTTACATTTCTGAAGAAAGTAAACATTCAGAAACTGCAATGCGAATAGCTGGAGACACTTCCACTTGACAGTTTAAAGAGCAGAAGGAAGAGCAGCTGTTTCAAGATTACTTACCTTTCTAACCCGTGCGAAGAACGGTAAATTCTACTAGTTATCAATTTAGTTGATGAAAACTCACATTTGAAATAATATTATATGACATCAGCCTAGTTATGCAGTTTTTTAAGTTTTGATATAAGGTAATAAAATTATATACAGTTTTAAAACATATACGTTTTTTCAATGGGATACTAATTTATGTTTAAATTTATTTACCATTAAATTTAGCTTATTATTAGTTGTGTTTTTATGAAACGCTAATGTTTAGAAACGTTTTCGTTAGTAGTGATTTAAAATAAAATAATAAATTCATAGTTTTAAGTATTTTATAAGACGTTTATTATTTTTTAAGTAAAACAATAAACATTTTACAGTACATTATAATGGAAGCAATATGATTTAGAGCCTTGTAACTCCATAAAGCAGAATGTAGGTCGACGACGAAACTATATTGGTAAAAGCATTTGGCATTAATGTCGATCAATTCTCCCTGCCGTACACTTTAAAAATGGTGGTTAATTTAAGGTGACGTACTGGGTTGTATACCATTCAAAGTTAATTTACCCTAAGTTAATGATATTTACTATTTTACATTTTATAATTTTTTATTTAGTTATTACTCATTTTAAATTCCTAATAAAACACCTTGTTGTCTTAATCTAAAACTTGGTAGTGTAGTGGTTATCGTACTCGCTTCGTAATCCGAGGTTCGCCAGATCGATCCTGATCAAAATCAAAAGTTTTTGAGAAGGTTCGAAACTGGACCTAGCTACCATTTGTCATTGGGGTATTAATTAATGATGCTTTCTAAGAACAGAATGACCTTAGATAGTAACAAGACCTGGGTTTGGACCGTTTCCTATCAAAACGTCAAAAACATTCCAATGGCTTGGATAGAAAAAATGGATAGAAAAAAACCCGTTGCATAACATTAAAACTTTAACTTTAAAGAATTCTAATGTTATTTATTCTGATAGTCTTTAAATAATATTTAAGTATAATGAGGTTAATTTTTTTCATTTATCGTTGTTTTAACTGTTTTATTTTTATTTAATCCTCAGGCTGCAACCCCCTTTTCCTAGCCGGAATTTATAAAGTACGAGCTAAACTTCAGATATCGATTCCCCGTGTAGATTCAGTTCAAGGCCTAATACACCGAGAAAATACCACATGCAAAATCAAAAAACCCTTTAATGTTAATGTCTGATGGATTCAATAGAGAATAAATTCTTCCATAACTAACCATTATTATTTTCACTTTAAAACACTTTCAAAATATTTACTATAGGGCGAGGGGTAGTTGTGTATTTACCAGTATTTTTAAATTACATATTTGGTTTATAATACAACCAAGAACCAATTTTTTTCGCTTATATAATACAGAACGACAAGCTGCTCATTTCGTTTAGTTTTATAAACTAGTAACTGAAAATAGACCAATAACATTATATCATTGGTTCCTTATACTCATTTTAAACGTTTGGGAAAATGGCATAACAAATTAGAGTTACCATGTGTCGTGCAATACGTCAACTTACAAGTCATACATGATTTCATGTGTCATTTTTGAAATTGTTTTGTGAAACTTAGGCCTTCTTACCAGGTTTTTTGTTCTTTGATGTGTGTACTATTTATTCAATTATTGTTTGTGCTGCCCTGTTATACGTTTGTCTATTGGAAATAAGTGCATTTACATACACAGCAAGATTTTTAAAAAGGGTGTTTGATCTAATACTTTTAGTACCACTACTTTGATAAGGAGGATGCTGACTACAAAATCATCTTGCTAGTACAGATCCTTTTTCAGTAGCAAATTTCTCCCTCTACGCGTCTTAGAACCGTCACTATACAAAATTGAATTCGCTTATCTAAAGATATTTTATGCTTATTTCGGATGTTTAATTGACTGTACCCAACTACTGGAGGGGAATCGAGTGAATTTTACTCACCATCTACCTCTCTCTGTCTCCATTACATACCCTGGACCCAGACAAGGTATGTATTTAGATATTAGTTGGTCACGCCACTCTGCTTAACTCACACTATTGTAAAAGAAAACAAGCACAAGGAAACCATCAGCTCAAACTGATAAACAGAAGCTAGGAAACAAAGCGTCTATCCTATTACCAACAAATTTGTTTCAAAACTTTAAGTTTATACGAAGCACTAACAATGCCAAATATTTACTGAGAAAATCATACATTAAAAGGGGTTTGATAATAAAATTGTGAACATATTTATATTTCGTTCATTCTAAAGATAATAAAGAAAAGAGTAAACAAATGGAAGCTGTACATGCAATATTAAAAACATTTTATTATTAACAGATGTATATAGATTTAGCAATAATTGTGTTTTTATAAGATATTTAAAAAAATACACGTTAACTAAGCAGGTCTGTATAGTTCAAGATCTGTTACTAAGAATTTTAGTCGCATATATTTAAAATTGAATATAGGTGCGAGGGATTTGTAGATATATAAGGGTTTTATCCTGCTGATCTCAACCTGAATATGTGCCAATGAGCATGAAACAGTTGTAGTTTCATTACACAACAGGATCATTTGACAGTAGCTCAGGTAACATAAATCTATATTTTGCTTAATTTAATGATCCGGAGGCTTTTCCACCATAATGGCATATACAGGTGTTTTGGGATGAGTGTAACTAACTTCGCCAAATGGTTCCTTACGTAAAGACAAGAAGAATATGTCCTGTCAACATGGGTCCGGAAACCGTTTGTTTCGGACTCAAAGCCAAAATTCGGGTTTTTACGATTTTCAGTGTACTTTTTTTGTTTTGGATAAAATACGCTGATCCTATACATCACATTCATTATTCTTACATGAAAAGATAGGTAATTATCAGTAGAACATAGCCATATAGTTATACCGTCCACAAAAATAATAGGTGTACGTTGGTCTCACATTAAATGTAATTTGTTTTCCAAAAAAAGGCAATTTTAAAGTTAGGTTTAATTTTTGAAACGTTGTCAACCGACAATTATGATGACCAATCACACTGCAACTTCACCAAAAGTTTCCTTTTTTATGTAGAACAAAACTCCATCATTGGTTAATAAGAAATAATTAAATTTAAACTTGGGAAAAAGCGATAACTTGCAGTGGTTCAGAATTTTCTTTTAAAACGCATAAGCGCTTATCTTTTCTTAGGGGTTTGAAGCATTGTTCCGATGCGCAAAATAAGACTGTTAATGTGTATTTTTATTTTTTTTATTTATAAGTGTGTGTTTAAAATTAAGTGAATTATAATTCAAAAGTAAGTTTTAACAAAACGTTTCTTTTTCTTAATCCTATAAATATCAAATCCTATAATCTTGAAAATAAATATAAAAAATGATAGTTTTGTAAAAGTTAGTCAACAATTTGTACCGATAAAGATTTCAAATGAAATACCATTTTGTACCTAATAGAGTGAATTTAAAAAATGGAATCCACTTTCGTAAAATATATGTTTATAAAAATAACATTTTTCGTAACTCTAAAATAATTTACATACAAAAACCAAATAAACTAGGTTCTCAAGCACTTCAATGGTGTTCATGGGTTTATTTTCCAAGTATAAATTTTATTATTTGTAAGAAATTGCCATTAATCAAAGATTTAAAAATAATGAAATGATAAAAAAATTAAAAAAAACTTATCAACAGTAAGTACACTCTATAGGACATAAGGTTCAATCTTTTACGTCAGTTATTTTGACTAACTTTGACCAAACTATCAATTTCTGATATTTATTTTCTTATAGAATTAAGAAAAAAATTCCTTATGTTATAACTTATTTTGTATTTATTATTTATTTAACTTGAAACACACACTGGGAAGTTAAACAATAATATCACCAATCTCATTCTGCACATCAGAACAATGGTGCAAAACCCCTAAGCAAAACCACAGTCTTTTGCAATTTTAAAAGAAAATTCTGTACCGTTGCAAGCTATCGTGTTTTTTCCAAGTTTAAATTTAATTATTTCTTATTAACCATTGTTGGAGTATTATTATGCATAAAAAAGGAAACTTTTGGTGAAGTTACAGCGTGATTGATCATCATAATCGTTGGTTTACAACGTTTAAAAAATTAAAATTAACTTTAAAATTGACTTTTTTTTAAACAAATTACATTTAAAGTGAGACCAACGTGCACCTATTACGTTTGTGGACGGTACAAATATAGGGTTGTGTTATACAGCTAATTACCTTCCTTTTTTCATGCAAGAATTATGAATGTAATGCTATAAGATCAGTATATTTTGTCCAAAACGAAAATAAAATACACTGAAAATCGTAAAAACCCGAATTTTGGCTTTAAGTCCGAAACCTTAAACACGGTTTCCGGACCTTGTTGACAGAACATATTATTCTTGTATTGATGTAAAGAATCATTTGGTGAAGGTAGTTACAATTATCCTGGAACACCCTGTATTTCCATTAAAAGAAACATGTATGCAAGAAATGTGTAATATTATACAGAATACACCACGGTTGTTTGGATCCTGAATATATTTAAATTTTCAGGTAATCCAGTAAATATCAGCATACACAATCGTTCAAATTAGGAAATGTGTAATAATATTACACACACACACACACACACACACACACACACACACACACACACACGCACGCACGCACGCACGCACGCACACGCGCACGCACGCACGCACGCACGCGGGCGCACACGCACACATACATATTATGATCGGGTTATAAGTTTTATAATATAATTTTTTCCCAACTATAACAGTTTTAAACGACTAAGGTGAAAATAGTTCAAGATCCGTGATTAAATTAAGAGGTTCAATCTGATTTCTGCGGCTCACTATAAACGTGTCTTACACTTGATCCTATTTCAGAGGTTGACAAAGATATACCATGCACAATACGTTATGAAGGTAGTTTTGTAATAGTGAAACTGATGTATACTATGTGGAGTAATAGCTTCCATACTCACGTGTAAGATGCTTCTCTAGTTGTCAACAGTTAAATAGTTCTTTATAAAACATCTAAATAAGCTGTTGGTTAACCTATATTACTGTAAAATAAAACATTATCATCTATCTAGTTGTGAAGTGCAATTGGCCTAAATTATTTGTTCTATGTTGTGGTAAATAGTGATACGCGCCAAAATTTTATCACAGGCGTTCCATGCATTTTAATTCACCCCATAATACTAAAGTATTGAAGCTAATTTAAGAATGTAAATTAGCAAGGTCTCTTGAGAGTGAAGTGCTGATTTGAATACCAAGAATGCGTAAAAAACTTGAGGGACGCTTACTTCTTGAGAAAGCTGAAGGCATGAATATTAATATGTCTACTTGAATGTGGTTCCTAGGCAGAAATACATTTTTTGCAAGATAAGGTAAATAAATTGAATTCCAATAAATACTTGACTAGATACAACATTACCTTTATACAGGGATAGGCAAAACTGTTGATACGCCATGTTCACTGTTCATCGGGTCATAATTGGAAAACAAAACTCAGTACACCTCAATAATAAGACAAACGCACTTGTTGGTCAGTGTCACAACTTATAGTATTACATTATGTCATATCATTCATTATTTAGTGTTAATTTTACTTATATATTATTTATTTCCCACATGATTATCAATAACTCCCCCATAATATATTATTTAATATACAATTTCCTTGTTAAATGTGCAATATATTTTATTTGTCCCCATAAAATGTGTTACTTGTATTTTAATATGTTACCTTTTGTTAATTTGTGTTAATTGTCCAATATAAATCACGCTTTTCACCAATCCTCAGAAAATCATTCCCTCTCTATGTATAGTATAATATTAATTTATCTGTTTCTCTTAAATAATATGTGTTTCATTAATTTATCACCATTAATCATCCATAGCCTATCCACATCGAATAGCCTACTTAAATTTAATATATTTAACAATAACTTACTTCAAATATAATTAATGTAAGAGAATTGCAATAGAATTACAATTTAATATAATGCAATTTTCAAAATTAGTCCTTAAGGAATCAAAATTACAGTGACCAGTTTTTTATCATGTGTTTGTGAACCCTTTGCCAGCCATCAATAGGATTTGCTCCAAGACCTTCACATTCACCTAGTCTCCTTCTTGCTGATCTAACTGCCCATGTGTTAACAACTAAAATTTGTTAGCAGGACATTATCCTCTAGTTTACTCAGTATGACCTAAGTTTGCATTGATTAGTGTTCATTAAGTAGGGACATACTGCTCAGAAAGTACTACAGATAAAATTAACCCTTTTTATTTGATTCACCCCAAGATTTGGTATTGAGTGAAAAATTGTTGTAGCAGATTGGTAAACCGCCTCCATTTTGGTATTATAAGTAGGACATTTTGAAAGAATACAGACACTTTAATAGAACAACCCTAATGTTCTGAAATATTATAACTTAAAGAGTATCTATGTAATTTGAACTTTAACTTTCAAATTTAACTGAGTATACTTTAAGTAATTCTTAACTTCAGTGAAAACAACCATTGGATTTTCCTTTTGGACACACCAAAATTGTTCATTGTTTAAAATTTTGTGAACAAACCCTATTTGGCGTGAGAGAGAGATAAATTTCAAATAAATATTAAATCAATATTATTGAGAGATATAAAGTTCAAATAAAGATAATAAACTAAATAATATAATATGACCAAATCCTTATAAATGGGATAATTTAAAGCGAAGCCATCTGAAGCTTGAAGTGTACAGATAATGAAATAAATAAAAATCTTTTATCCGTGTAAATAAAATGTATAGATTTCAATGAGATTTTGGGAATTTAAAGAATGTTTATGATTTAGTGATTTGAGCATTTATGATTTTATGTTTAGATAAATATTCTTTCTTTCAACAAACGTTATTCAAGTCAGCACGAAACTTCCCCCCTGTGATTAAGAATCCCAGTTCAATAAGAACCCATAAAGATTTTAGTCATAAGCTTTTATTAATTTTTGTAAGCCCACTAATAGCCTAGGCCAGAGTCACTTTTTCCCTGTCATTGTAACATAGTTGTATCTCACCTTTTTATAAAGTATATTAGAACTTAACACTTTGTTCATAAGATGAATAAATACTATACTGTCAATTTGTAAAAAGCATTTAATTTGTCATTGAGATAGGTAAATATCTATAAAAAGCCATAAGCAGTATCTTCCCTTCAAAACGAGGAGGGAGGACGTCCGGGGTGACCTGAACTGTGTAGGGTCGTTAGTCCGCGCAGAATTAGTAAAATTTGCCACCTGCCGGCTCCTGGACGTCAAGCCACTGCACTCCAATCCACGGGACTTCACCACACTTCAACATGAACTTCACATCACCCGAGAGGATGAGGCTCAACACCATCGGAGAAGAGGGCCGGACCGTCGTGATCCAAGGCGAGAGACGACTACCGTCCAAGGACATCGAGAGGACCACTTCAAGTACACCGGAGAGACCACTACGAGGACACCCTAGGACCATCACCGATGGACGAAGCGATGCAGAGAGAAGCCACTCGTTCATCCCGGAAACACGGCCAGGGTAGAGTCCGAACTAAGGTCCTCGGAAACTCTGGTATTTCAAAGATTTTCTTTATTGTTGCGCCCAATAACGAGGAGTAAAACACGTTAAATAAATATAACTGAGAGAGAGATAAATTTTAAATAAATAATAAATCAATATTATTGAGAGATATAAAGTTCAAATAAAGATAATAAACTAAATAATATAATATGACCAAATCCTTATAAATGGGATAATTTAAAGCGAAGCCATCTGAAGCTTGAAGTGTACAAATAATGAAATAAATAAAAATCTTATATCCGTGTAAATAAAATGTATAGATTTCAAAGAGATTTTGGGATTTTATGATTTAGTGATTTGAGCATTCCTGATTTTATGTTTAGGTAAATAAAATATTCAAGGATAAGACAATCAGTTTGATTTATTGTACGGTATTTTAAGGTGATTATATTTGTAGAGAGTGATTTGAAAAGGGTTACCTACGTATTGAAGGATAATCGTATAATAAATATTGTCATTCATTATAATATTTGATAGCCCTTAATTCCAGTAACAATAAAAGGGCATTCATTTTATTTGTTGTATAACATTTTAATCTAGTAAGAAATCATTTATTCGTATAGTATTTTGGGTGTTTATCTTTGTTTTAGTTTAATATTTTATACAGTGTCGACCGAAGTGGAATAGATGTGGAAGAAAAATATCAATGGATAATTTATCCCTGATTGCAATTTGCATGTATTTCAGAATTGTTGTTTTGTACCATATTAATTAACTACATGTGTGCAATAAAAGTGTTGCATGGCTTGATTATGTATTCATTCAATCCACAATTCTTTGAGTAACCTGATATCAGCCTAGCCAGTTAAGTTTAATTAATTTAGTTATAAATTTTCATTCTCATTTGTATTTAGTGCAAGCACTTTTAATACCTTCAAAAGTTGACAAAGTATTTTCACAACAAATTTTACACTACCTCTGCAGTTATCCATACCAATTACAGCAACACTGCACTAAAAGCTACAAACTACAGAGAATGAAGAAACCAGAGTAGAATATATTTATTGGTAATAACGAGGTAATTGTGAGCTATTTTGCATAGTCTAACAGAATTTGTATGGTATTTCACCATTTGTTGTAGTTGTAAATATAGGCTTGTTTCATGGCAGCCATTGGCCACCAGTGAAAGTAGCGTCATTTAACAATCACTTGTCCCGAACCCCACTAAAGATTTATTATTATTGATTAGCAAATAAGAAGGTTATTAATATCCAATTTCTAAAAAAAACAGAGTTAAATTTAAAATATTTGTTATTTTAAACTTCTACAAGCAATTCTTGGTTTACTACGAATTTTAAAGGTACATAATATTTTGTGAAGACCTTCAAAAATATATAAAGTATCAAAATAAACAAATTTTTTGATTTCTTTGTTGTCAACAGCATAGCTAATATATATAATTAAATACAACTCAATTGGTATTGGAACAGAGCCAACAACAATACAGTGTACATGCATCAATTTAAATGCTACTAATAGCATTGAAAAATAATGTAATGCAAAATTAAAGTTATTTGATCGGGCGTTGTTAACAAATTATTGACTACCCAAAATACCCCATATTTTGGAGACGTGAGCAAGGTTTTCCTAATTTAAAAAGAAATTGCTTTAAATGTAAAGCTTGGCAATCAAAGAATTTGGTATGAAATAGTCCAAAACATGCATTTAAACGAAAAAAATCAATGCCAAATCTAAAGTGTGCCGAGTTTTGTTTGTTTTTCTATCACGACCTATTGACCTGTTAACAGAGGGTATCCACACGTTTTCCGAACCCTGTGTATACTTTTATAGAATCCCTTTATTAGGTAAACGAGTTCGCACGCAGCACGCTGACGTGAAATAAGTGAATTTCCACATATACAACTTTTAAAACTCAAAACCATACATTTATTCAAATTTTATTGAAATAAAACACATTGACACATTGGATACTGATTTTTTTTGCTGTTCTGATGCTCCTGGTTTCATTTACCTGCAATGCTAGGAATACACATTTGCGCATTATAAGGTTAGGAGAAGGTCCAGTCAGGTTTGAAAGTAGGCGCTAGGTTGCTGGGGATGATACAAATACACTACCAAATGAATAACATGCTTTTCTAAAGTAAAAACCCCTTAAGACAACGTACTGTGTTTAGGCGATATACATTTTCTTTAATAACTCGGTAAATGTTTACACTAGAATTACAATAGAGGGCTTACAACTTTCGCTTCACTAATTTTACATCCTGGGCTTTCCTGACCTTTTTGGGTCCAAAAACTCAAAATTTGAAAGAATGCCCCCAGAAAAGGGGTTTGAGTTTTCCGATTGTTTTTCCCAACGAACTTGTCCAATTGTTTATAGTAAGGAACGTCTCTACCAAATTTGGAGTAAATCGGACAAACAATGCGACCGCTAGTGCGCGCGCGCGCGTGCGCACACACACACACACACACACACACACACACACACACACACACACACACACACATACATAAATACATATATATATCATTTTGAACGACCCCTCTAACGTGTTCAGGGGTCACGTTAGGAACTTCTATGGTGGTCCCGGCTTAAGTTTCACCGTGCAGGTAATGCTAATAGTTCACTTTCCATAGGAAATTCACTAATAAATGGAGGTATTGTGTAAATTATACCGTCACTAAAAAGAAATAAAAAAATAATGTAAAAATAATGTAATTTTGTTGTAATAGTATTCTTTGAGGCACTAACAAAAAATTATAGTTTTTTTATCTGAATCGCTTGCAGATATATCATTTTAGGATGTTTTAAGTCGCAATGGGCAAATGACGAAACAAACACAAATACTTAAAAAAACTGGAATTACGTGAAAGTCTACTACTTTGACTGCCCCAGTCCCTTGAACCACCATTGACAACAACAATAAGAGGGCTTAACAAGATAAATAAAAACTGAGTAAGAACAATCCCACCAATTTGTTGTATATTGGACTAAGTAGCTTCTGTAGTCAGCTAAATTGAATACACTGACTATTAACATACTTATTTTGGATACGTGCCATATTTCATGAATGAAAATATCTTGTTATCTATTTAAGGATGAAAACAATTAGCAAAACATGTATCTGTTTTATACGGATTAGATCCACACGTTTGTCTATCATTAATTATTACATTATTTGTTGAAGTCGGTTATGATTCGTGTTGATTTCCAAGAATGACCCACTCTACGAAACAATGGTAACATAATTCAATAAGTTACATTTTTTAGTAACAGAAAGGGGAATTGCCGATAACGGTTGTAAATGATATTAGGATCACCAGAACCGTTTGACCAAGTTTATCAAGTATAAAACCCAAAGGGAGAAGTATAATTGGATCCAGCGAATTTAATCATTCTGCGTTATAAAGTCAGCATGAAGCAACCCGGGACAGCATTGTATACCTTTTGTTTGATTTGAAACACGTTTAACCATTTATTATTGCATCCAAGTTGTGCCAAGAATATGACATGGGTTTAATATTACTACAAATATAAATATAATGGGCAATCGATAATGGATACCAGTAAGAAGATCCGTTTAGTTAATAAATGAAAATAATAAAACTCGTCTGTTATTTTATATTTTATTTTAATGAACATATTTCAACGGAAACCATAAATTAAATGTTTACTCTCATCTCCAATTTTAAAGGCCCATAATAAGGCAATTTATAATGGATTAGTATTAATCAAATACATAAAAAATAAGGCTTTATATGGTCGCCCATAATATGTTTCCGACATATAGTTTACAAACATATTACTAGCCCATTTGGTTAATTCAATTGATGGCGATATATGTTTTTCTAATAAGCGGTTAATAAAGCAGTGTTTATAATAAAAGACTGAGAAATGAAGTTAGGAAAATGAAACATAACGGGTCACATGCTGATATAAGTCTACAGAACAATTTTCCAGCAAGTAAGGAACAAGTAAGAATACAAATTATAAAAAAATATCATAAAACCACCCATGTCATAACTAAAACTGTAGTTTGACCACTACAGAAGAAAAGGGTTAAAATAAATTCAAGGTTTTAATGGTTTGGTGCCCTGATTTCATACACAAAAAATACATAAAATACTTCAATTTGTAGCATTGCACTGTAAATAGAATAGAATAAACTATAATAATTCATAACTATAATATTTTATAATCATTAATCATTACTACTACTCCTGCAGTGGCCATTGGTACCTCAGAAGCCTCTTAACCTCTCGTACACATGATCCAGCCTTCTCTGTCCAGGGCCTAATCGTAATTTCTGCCCAACCTTCTCAAGTCTTCGACCGGTCTTTCCATCTCAGTTTTGGCCTTCTGTCTACTGGATCGTACTTAAGTACATGTTTATGGTAGCGTCCTCTCTTCATAACGCATGACCATCCCATCTAAGACGTCTGCCTCTTACTTCTTCTAGGTCTTTGTTTTGCCTCTTACTGACTTAATTATCCTTTTGGACCACATTAACTCTGGAACTTAGCATTGTGGCGAGTCATCTCTCACCTTGGATAGGCTGAGAGTATCTTAAGATTAGTTTGGCAGGGTGTAGTATCATTCGCTGACCAAAAACTTCCTTCAGCTTTATTTTACATTTGTTTGAACTTGTTATATTCTTCAGATCTTCAGGAAAGCTATTCAAATACTTTTGTCCTATATATTCCGGTTTTGTTTCGGTGAGGGTCTATCTGTGCAAAGTTGCGAATCTGGCTATATTTATAGGAGTTTAATTATAAGATGGTGATTAAAAGAGGTTTTGGCTTTTAAAATACATGATAGTTTCGAATACATACAGGGTTTTCACTGTAAAAATTTTGTAATATTTAAAATTTATTTCTCTCTGATTTCTTGGTTATGTTTATTCCTTAATCTTTAGGGAATTTTTTGGTAAGACAGTATTAAAAGGAATTTATATGTATTCTGAACAATATACCATGCACTACTTTGTCTATTTCTCCAAATCACAATACCTTATCCTTATTTTTGCACCAGACAATCTGTTTTATACCATTAATAATAACTTTTACTTCCTAATTTATGACCCTAATACAATATAATTCTTAATAAAAGTTATTTAAGGAAGCTTGTGTTATCCCCTCACACACTCCATTACATCACTATATTTAGGAATTTAATATAAATTTATTTCATAAATTTGGACATAAATGGCTGTAAGGTTCCCTTTCGTAATAAATGTATCATTTAATCCATTTTTGCGTGGTGCGACGCGGCACAGAGGTAGGAGGCGTAGGCAGACTAACTTAATTGGTATTTACAACAGCATGTATTAGTATTTCTTTTAAAATTACTAGCGTTATATAAACAAGTGATTTCAGTTTTACAACGAACGTGGTAACAATGGACTAATATAGAAAATTAAGATAACTAAAGGAGATTCTATACGGTTTCATCAGGGCCTTGTGGTCAGAAGAGCCTGGTTATGTCTCCATCACCTGAGCTTTAATCATTTTAAACTGTAAATTAGGAATTTGTAAATTTGTTGTTACTTCTTTTCCTCAATGCCTTCCTTACACCAGCAAAAGGATAAATGTTTAATTTATGAATGAATTAATCAAATAATCAAGTATATACCGAGTGATGAAAAAGTAAGTGGGACAAAATACGTCAATGTACTGTATTCACGATGTTTTGTTACATGGGCAGTACTAGCTAGTGGCCTTTTATACCTACGTATTCAACAACATACTTAACATGTGCAGGTTGTTCGACGGTTAGTCGTCGTGACTATTAAATATAACATTTGTCTTGAGTTTGCAACAGAACGATACTTTTATATAACAACTCAAATTCAAGCAACCTAACAAGTTTTGTATATTATGATTCAATTTTTAAAATCTAAAACTCGATAGTCCACAAAATTTAAAAATATATAACTTAAAAAAACACCATGTTTAATCGATCTTAGTTTCTTTTTTAAACCATTTGAGCATAGAGTAAGGCTTAGAATATGGGAATTGAAATAACAATATATAAATTACAAACTTCTAATAAAACGATTAATGATAGATAACACTTATTATGGATTACCTCTTATGGCAGTTATTGCCAATTACGTTACAATATTACAGAGTTTACATAACATATGAGCATATTTGAAATCCAATTAATACCCTGTTTGCAATTTTTTATATATATTTTTTTATAAGATAAATAGTAACCCCAAACATTTCTTTTATACTTTCGTATCAGCATAAGATGTTTAAAAAATATATAAGAAAATAGGTAGCAAATAGGTCAATAGGTAAGCAACAAAATATATTAATAATTGCAATTATTAATATTATTTAATATAATTTAACTATATTTGAACAATATTTTTCCGAAAGCGAGGAAAACACTCGAAACACATACAAAATGTTTCCTACGACTGCGAGTTTGACACCATATAACATGACAAATTTATTTTCATATATTTTGTAATTGAATTTACAGAGATTGAGGTTATAAGTATTAATTTAGTTAGCTTGATCCGAAGCAATAATCGATCAGCTGTTTATTACTGTCACCGATCTGAAAATTTAGAAGTAGCGGCCGAAAAATACTTTTTTGCTCGCTAAAGAGAAAAACCTTTCTAAGATGTGTTTTTTATAGTAAAGAAGCACTTTAGGCGTGGTTTTAGTAAAAAGATGTTTTGCAACGCAGTGTGCATCACATGCATGGTCTGAATGATACAATTATTTTATAACAGCTTATTTTAAGAAAGCTGACAGATTTGTATGTACATAATAATTACCTCCAAGGAAATTCCACGAATAATTACCACGAAGGCAATTCCTTTTCGCTCTTTGTTCTTTGCTCTTGTAACCGCGGGCTGGCCAGCGTTTGTTACATAGTGAGCTATTGTGGTTTGCAGCTGAATAACAGAGTAATACAACAGGTAGTGGTTGTATATACAATATACTAAGTTATATAAATTTCAGTTTTTTTACGTGATTAGAAATAAGGCATTTATAAAAAAGTACCTCATATTTGTTATGTGAGATTATTTTTTAAAGTTTCAAACTATATTGTTGTTGCTGTATTCTCAAATAAATGTTACACGGTTTAATTAATCGCTTTGTTTATGTTTACATCCTGTGTCACTTGGCCTAGATGCCTTACTCCAGTCAGTTTATTTTCCGGTCTGGTTTTATGGGTTCTATTAGTATTGATAAAAAATTAAACTCCAGGATTTTTTTATTTCGTCTCCTGTGTAAAGATTCAAATTATCAATTCAATTAATATATTAATCAGAGCAGAGTACAGATCATTACAGATTGAATCAGAGTATCTAAAGAATGTCCTTCAAAGAGGGAGTATTTTCTTACATCATACTCGTTTCGCCAATAGAAAAAATATGATTTTTTCACGTGCACAGCATTACGATAAGAAGAGCTTTAATGACTTTTTATTTAATTATTTATTTATTTTTTCATACTCGGTTTACACCATTTTACAATAATTTAATCTTGTGATACAGTTAACAGATGACTTAAAGTTACAAAAATGAGAATCAAAATATACATACAAATGTATTTTATTATTTAATTGCTTATTTACAAAAAACTGACAACATCAATACCGAATATATAGAAAAATCAATCATTAAAATTATGACGAATTCAGCACAGGCAAATAATATCCACAATGAAAGGGTAATATAACATGAGACTGACATGCATGTGATAAATGAAAAAAATGCACTGTAACATAAATAGGAACAATTTCTGAGACCAATGCATATATTATGGAAAAATAAAATAACATAAAGACGTGCTAGGTTAAGTGAAATTAGCCATGCGAAATCACCTAGAAATATACAATCTTCAAGCTCAATTTTAATACTGTGAGGGTGAATATTTATAGGCAAGTGAAAATATGCCTAAAGAAAATAATTTCTAGCATAAATATTTTTGCTACGATCTTTTTAAAAATACTTCAAGTTAGGTAAAATTATTAAAATACTTCGCCACTATATTGGAAAATAGTGGAACATAATATTTGAACGTTTTTCCACAAAAACAGTTTTAAAACTTTAATTTGATTTTGAAGAACTTTGGTATAATCATGTAAAACTATTAAATATTAAACATGGTATAGCCATTTTAGACATGGTATTTCAATCAAGGGTTTTCAGGTACAACATTTCTCAACTCAAATATTTATGCTTCCAATTGTTTCATTATGGTTCAATTATTTGTTATAATTTATATGGCCTGTTAGTGCGAACGTCATATTCACCAATAACGTTGAGTGACAGATTTGTACAAAGTTTGTGACATCGAGCTGATACTTAAAATTGATCAAAGTAGTGTTTTTATAGTGTCATTCTATAATTTATTATTCTCTCATTGACTCTCATGACGGTTGCGTTTGACAGACCTAACTTGAAAACCTTGTAGAATCTTAATTTATGTTTAACAAGTGCATTATTTATGTATTCAGCATTTATACAATATCTTATTGATCTCCTTATGATTAAACTCATCATACCATTAATGACGTATTGACTCTGCTGTTACTCTAGCACCTATGGTTCTAGCTTCTGGCTTTAATACGTATATTTATAAATGCAAATTCTTATTCATAATGTTTTTATTTTCATCAAAGCCAGATTGTGACAGAGATTTAGTGGTTTACTTCTTATCAGGCCACTTTTCAATTGGGGTTTGTGATTGGTTCCTCTTTTCTTCCTGAATTTCCCACGGATTAATCTTTCAAACAATACCAGTGGTTTTGGCGATGCAGTTTGTCATGATTTTTTTACTATAGGCAGACTTATTGTATATCTTAATAACTTGATATTATCAAGATAAAAAGCATGTAAGAGAAATAAGTATAATAAACAAATAAAATATTGACGTTACATTTCCTGTATTTATTGTTTGTATTTTATTTCCAACGGCAGAGCCAATTTTCAACACTTACAAAAAGTATACTTATACAATATATACATAAATAAGTAAATAAAATGAAAACTAATATAAAAATTAGCAATACATAATAATGATACAACAAGGCTAATGCTTGTACTATAAAAAGTTAATCAACTACAATTATAAACTAATTAAAGTAATAATTGGGTCGGAATAATTATACATATTCATTAGCAATAACAATATATAAACAGCAACAACAATCAGCTATCACAACTAGATAACAAAATATATAACACATCATAATATTCTGCCAAGTATTAGATTACAAGCGCTCGACCAGGACGAAAGAACCTATTTTTGTGTTCCATGTTACAGCAAACCTGCGTACTCAGCTCCAATCTTATTATTATGGAGAATAATTAAAATGGCTTCCATCGATTATTCATGAATATTGATCAAACTTGGTATGTGGCTTTACCTAGTTTTGATTATTGATATTTCCATAAAAACACTTATTTTGTGTTCCTTGTTGCAGCAAACCTGCGGACTCAGCCCCCATTATATTCTTATGGAGAATAATTCAAATGTTATAAATTTCTTTTTTATGAATGTATAAATAAACTTAGTAAGCATATATATATATATATATATATATATATATATATATATATATATATATACAGTGTGTAAAAAAAGTCCGTCCCCCCCATTAATTTGTTGTTTGTTAAAATAAACGAATTACCTTTGGGGAAAGATACTAACATAAGCCAAAGTATCTTTTGAGGTTATCGGAAATTTTGAGTGTCCCCCTAAAATGGGGGATTTTCGGGGCAACTCAAAATTTTCAAATGTAAACCCCTTTTGAGTGACCCCTCATTTTAAAGAGCTTTAAACAAATAGGCAAAAGGTGGAGGTTGGAGGTCTGTAACGTGTTTCTATCCAAAATGGCAGCAAAGATTTCAATACAACTCATTCTAGAAAGTTGGCGTCTAAGACTTTTGGAGTTTTAATTTCACCTTTGGTGTCTTAAAACTGAAACGACTCTTGAAGAAATACTATTAAATGAAGTTGTCTCTTTTGGTAATATTTAAAATTTTGAGTGTCCCGCAAAAATCGGGGATTTTGGGGGCAACTCAAAATTGTCTTCTGTAAACCCCTTTTGAGTGACCCCTCATTTTAAAAAGCTTTTTAAACCGAGGTGAAGGGTGACGGATAAAATACATTTTGTACTATTAAAACCATTATACTATTAGGTGTTAAGTTCAAAATTACGTTTATATTTTTCAAAATTGTTATCATTTTTATTTTACTTGTTAGAAGGTACATTTATGGTAATTTATTGTTTAGTGACATAAAACTATTACTTACGGTTCAGGTGTGTTGTAAAAACATCTGTACATGGCTACAAGGAAATTATTAAAAACTCACTACCCCTCTACGACTAAAAAGCTCTTTCAATTGGGGGGTCACTCAAAAGGGGTTTACATTAGGAAATTTTGAGTTGCCACCAAAATCCCCCATTTTTGCGGGTTCTCAACATTTTACATATTACCAAAAGAGGCCACTTCTTCATTTAGTAGGATTTCTTCAAGAATCGTTTCAGTTTTAAGTCACCAAAGGTGAAATTAAAACTCCAAAAGTTTTAGACGCCAGGTTTCAAGAATGAGTTTATTCAGAACCTTTACAAGCTGCCATTTTGGATAGAAACACGTTACATACCTCCAACCTCCACCATTCGCCTATTTTTTAAAAACTCTTTAAAATGAGAGGTCACTCGAAAGGGGTTTACATTTGAAAATTTTGAGTTGCCCCAAAATCCCCCATTTTTGGGGGACACTCAAAATTTTCGATAACATCAAAGATTCTTTGGCTTAAGTTAGTATCGTCCCCTAAAGTTGATTTGTTTTTAACGAATTTCCCCTATAGGGAAGAAGCTATTACCGTAGTCGGCATGGTAAGACCTAGGCCCGGGACCATGATAACTTTTCGTTTTGAGGTCCCCAGACCCCAAAAATACCATTCGTTCGAAACTGTATATATATATATATATATATATATATATATATATATATATATATATATATATATATATATGTCCGTGAGCACGATAACTCTCGTAAAAATTATCCGATTTTGATGAAATTTGGTATAAACGTGTAAAGCAACATTTATGACTTTAAGTTCGAAAACCAGCCAGATCGCTCTATCCAAAGGGGTATTTTGGGGGGGTTTTGTACCCCAAAAATGGGTTTTTTGAATTTTTTACATATAATTTTGGAAATAGTCAGATTTTATTTGTTCCCATTGCATTCAGCTTAAAAAAACACACAATTTGGTATTTTGATCATTTCTCTACGTCAATTGGTTACCGAGATATTGAAAGTGCTAAACACAGTACGTTGTCTAATGTTATTCTTATGGAGGAAAATAAAAATTTTATATCTCGCTTATTTATGAACATATACTGACGAAACTTGGTATACGGCTTTATCTGGTTGTGGACCATTGATACTTCCTCAAAAAAACAATTTTTTGACAAAGGCTCCCATAGCAGCAAACCTGCGTACTCAGCCCCATGTTATCCTTATGGAGAATAAGTAAAGTGTTATCTCCCTTAATTATGAAAATAAATTAATGAAATTTGGTAAGTGACTTCACCTAGTTGAGTTATATTGATATATGCATAAAACCCCATTTTTTGTGTTCCTTGCTTCAGCAAACCTGCATACTCAGCCGCCATGTTATTCTTATGGAGAATAATTAAAATGTCATAAATTGTTTATGTATTATGTATATTGATGAAACTTGGTATGTAGCTTTATGTGGCATTAAGATAAATATATATGCATTGGAAATTCGCTAAGTATGTAGGTTTGCTGCTACGGGGGTATTTTTAACAAACAAAAAATTAAATGGGGGAGACGGACTTTTAGCGAATTTCCCCTATAGGGAAGAAGCTATTACCGTAGGTCTCATGGTAAGACTTAAGCCCGAGACCATGATAACTTTTTGTTTTGAGGTCCTCAAATGCCAAAAACACTATTCGTTCAAATATATATATATATGTGTCCGTTAACACGATAACTTGAGTAAAAAACGTCCGATTTTGATGAAATTTGGCTCAAATGTGTAAAATGACATTCATGACTTTAAGTTCGAAAACCATAAAAATCGGACCATGTGAAGGGGGGTTTATGGGGGTTTTAAATTTTCCAAAAATCAGTTGTTTGCATCTTTCACCCTACAATTTTTAAAAAACTTAATTTTGGTTTTGACCATGTTATAGAGCTTAAAAAAAATGATTTAGTATCTTGAATTATTAACCAAGCTTAAGTGGTTGCGGAGAAAATCCAAAAAAACCTGCTCATAAAATCTCCCATGTTAATCTTATGAGAAAAAGGTTTTTGGCTTTTCTTTAGTTTATTTTAAAGTAAACTTCCCATTTGCTTTTACCAATCTGTTCAGTTCCACAAAACAATCAATTTGGTGTTTAAATTGTGATTCTACGCCCAACCGTTGCAGAGGTATTCAAAGTGCTAAACACAGTACGTTGTCCAATGTTATCCTTATGGAGAATAAATAAAATTTGATATCTCGATTATTTATGAATGTATGTTGATGAAACTTGGTATGTGGCTTCACATAGTACTGGTATATTGATATTTGCACAAAAATTTGATTTTTTGTTGATTATTCCCGTAGCAGCAAACCTGCGTACTCAGCCCCCATGTTAGTCTTACGGAGAATAAGTAAAATGTAATGACTCCCTTAATTATGAACATAAATTAATAAAACTTAGTTTGTAGCTTCACTTGGTTGAGTTATATTTGATAATTATATAAAAACCCATTTTTCTGTTCCTTGTTGCAGCAAACCTGCTTTCTCAGCCCCCATGTTATTCTTATGGAGAATAACTAGAATGTTATATAGCACTTATTTATGATTGAATATTGATGAAACTTAGTATGTGGCTTCGCCTAGTTAAATTTTATTTATATTTGCATAAAAACCAATTGTTCCTATTCCTTGTTTCAGCAAACCTACGTACTCATTACCAATGTTTTTCTTATAGAGAATAATTAAAATCGCTTATATGTGAATATATTTTTATGAAACTTGGTTTGCGGCTTTATGTGGTATTAAGACATATATTATGCATTGGAAATTCGCTGAGTACGCAGGTTTGCTGCGACGGGGGTATTTTTACACACTGTATATGTGTGTGCATTGGAAATTCGCATAGTACGCGTGACTGGGGAATTTAATTTCTTCGTAATTAATTTTTACTTTCTCCCCCTATACATAGTATATGGAGAAAGTATTGTTTTCGTAAAAATTTTCGAATTTGAGTTGTTAGTGGAAATATTCGTTTTGGTGCTCCCTGAACCCAAAAAAGTGGTTTTTACGTGATGTCTGTCTGTGTGTGTGTGTGTGTGTCCGTGTGTGTGTGTGTGTGTGTCTGTGTGGATGTGTACAGAGCTAGAGCCCTAACCTATGGGCCGATTTTTATGAAATTTGGTATGTAGGTACTAATCCACGATATCCCCAGGCGTTTTTTTCATTTTTTTGAATTTTTGATTTTTAAGGGTAATTATCCCCCAATAACCGCCAAAAAACATGAAAAATCCAAATTTCTCAAAAACGGCTCTAACGATTTTGATTAAACTTTAGTGGTTTGTAGAAATTTAGGTTTCCAACAAAATGACACCACCCGCATTTCTGGAAAAATTCGGGTTCAGAAATTACAGGACTTAAAACATCCAAAATTCAGTTTTTTGGATTTTTCATAAAAAATCATAAATGTTAAAAAAGATTACTATTCACCATTAAAAAGAGCTCAAAAAACTAAATAAATTGGTATTTTAAATTACTATTCTACGATTGCTAGTTGTGGAGAAAATTGAAATTTTCATTTAGCAGTAAACGCAGTACGTTGTCCAATGTTATTCTTATGGGGAATACAAAAATAACTATTTCTCTCTTATTTACTGATCAATTTCATTAAAATTTGATATGCAGGTCAAGTTAGCATTGACCAACAGATCATGTTCGAAATGTGTTGCTATTTAACCCTGGGGGGCAAGGGGGCATTTCCCCTCTCAAAACCACTCTGTGTAGCAACGGACTCTATAGTGCCTCCCAAAAAGGGATTTGGATGGATATTTCTGAAAATAACTATTTTAGAAAATTTTCTATACATTTATCTAAACTTCATATTCTATATTTAGTAAATAACAAATGTTTTTGTCATTAAAGTTTGGCTTAAAGGGAGAAAGTATGTGTCAGTTTCCTGATACCGTTTATTATTATTTGTGTTCATATACTTATATTTGACTTCCAGTAATATCCATGAACAAAAGCTTGCATTATATCCTAGTAGAGAAGAACTGGCGGTTTAACCCCACAATCGGCGCTTTTTTCCCATGTTATTCTTATGGGGATCAGTTTTTGCGCCGACGCCCGATCCCGCCTTACACAAGTTTCCTTGTAGGCCAAAACTAATGTCCAACCCTTGCCTATATTAAATATATTTTCCCAATCCCCATCCCTCCTCTATATTTTTTAAAATTAATTTTCAAATTCAGGCTAAAAAACTATCTTTAGTGTTTATAGTCCGATTTGTCTGCAATTTGGATATGTTATTGTCCTAGGCAAATGTTTTAATAAATTTCACTTACATTTCCCAAATTCACTATAACGGTCAAATTAAAAAATATTTTTTGAAAAATACTATAGTGCCAATTGCCACCTTCTTTATTTACTGTCCGATTTGTCTTCAATTTGGATATGTGGTTGACCTAGGCAAGTGGTTTAATAAATTCCACTTACATATCCCAAATTCACTATTACGGTCAAATTAAAAAATATTTTTGAAAAATACTGCCAATTGCCAACTTCTTTATTTACTGTCAGATTTGTTTAAAATTTGGATATGTGGTTGTCCTAGGCAAGTGTTTTAATAAATTCCACTTACATTTCCCAAATTCACTATTACGGTCAAATTAAAAAATATTTTTGAAAAATACTGCCAATTGCCAACTTCTTTATTTACTGTCCGATTTGTTTAAAATTTGGATATGTTATTGTTATAGGCAAGTGTTTTAATAAATTAGCCTTACATTTCCCAAATTCACTATTACGGTCAAATTAAAAAAATATTTTTGAAAAATACTGCCAATTGCCAACTTCTTTATTTACTGTCCGATTTGTTTAAAATTTGGATATGTTATTGTTGTAGGCTAGTGTATATGCACCATCCACATTTTACAAATATTGCGGTTAAATTTTAAAAAATTTGGAAAAATACTGCCAATTGGCAACTTCTTTATTTATGGTCTGATTTGTTTAAAATTTATATATGTCATTATTCTAGGCTAGTGTATATGTACCATCCACATTTGACAAATTAACTATAATGGTCAAATTTAAAAAATATTTTGAAAAATATACTAACAATTTCAAACTTCTTTATTTACTGTCTGATTTATTTTCGGATATGTTATAGCTCTTATATAGGTAACAAGACCACACTACCACACGTTCCATTACCCCCCACAATACAGTATTTTGTCTTTTTGTTTGTTTATTTTGCTGTAATCCCAAAACTGACTTTGCTGTTTATTGTCCGATTTGCCTACACTTTGGATATTGTCCTAAGCATTTATTGTCTGATTTATTTTTGGATATGTTATAGCCCCCAACTATTATATCTAAAATTACAATATTATTTCCACCTATAATACAGTTGATGTGTTGTTTGTTTTGCCGCAACCTAAAAACTAACATTGGTATTTGTGTTTTTACAAAACTATATTTTGCGGTTGGATTAAAAAAAAAATAAATGCAAGCTTATTATATTTGCCACAAGCTTATTATATACATCCAGCTGTTATATTTGCCACATTTCCAATATTGTTGTGACCCTCTCAACTACCTCTCATTGTAATATAATAAGTAATATATATCCACAAAATATTTATGGTCAGAACTGCCTAAATTTTGGATATGTTTTAAGCCAATGCGATAACAAAAATAAATTTTTAAAACCCAAAACAACTAAACACAAAACACTAATCTTTCTTTGTGCTTGTTTGGAGTAGTTTTTATTTTATCCAACTTAATTTTAATTTTGTAGTTAAAATCAAACTTCCCACATTCTAGCTCCCTTTCCAGCCAGTGGTTGGAGACATAAAGGTTACAAATATTTTCAAACTGTACAATATATCTTTTTCTACCCCTATGTTGGACTTGTTTAATAGCGTTTATTAATAATTCCGCACCATATTCCAAATCCTCCAGTCTACTACATTCTTTAAATTTAACATTGCCTTTAATATCTTGTATCTCTATGTCTTCTTGTCCAACATCATCCCACTCATTGTTACGGAAACTTAGGTTTTCTATTTTTGGAAAGGAATTGCCATAAAATGTTGCGGTTCCGTTAGTGTTAAAGCTTGCAAGTGGCTCGTTGGTAGGTAGATAAATAATGTCCAAATCACCACTGTATGGCAACACGCTATAACCTTGCCTATTCTTATTTATCTCTATAAATACAGTTTTACAGACACCTTTAACATAGTATACACCCCTCCGTCCATCCTTTTCTGCCAACACTCCCACAAACTTGTTGTTTACTACAAACGCATACGCTATATAATGTCCATAATGCTCTAGATCCTCCCAACGTCGCAGGAAGTAATCTTTTAATTTATCCTCTCTTTCCCTTCTTTCTTGTTCTTTAGCCAACTGTGCTTTGTATTCCTCTGCAACAGTATTTTCCACATATTCCAATTTACGCTTATTACTGTCAATGTCTTCTAATTCCAATTTCCTCTTTTTGGAACAACTCGCTAAGAAAGGCTTGGAAAGTGGCTCTATTTCTTTAATAGTGTATGGGTACAGTTTATTGGTCCGGCTTCTTAAAACGTAGGGAGTAAGGTTAGGACTTTCCACTAAGCCCAATTCTTCTAAATTGATGTGTTTAGGTATAGTGGAGAAAGGTGTATTTGATTTTGTAAAACATGTGCCCCCAGATTTGATGTAACACTTATGCTTTACACTTATGGCATCAGGAAACTCCTCTATTACCTCTACATAGTTAGTTGGTAAACAGTTAAAGCTAAATGCAGATAGAGCATACTTTATTAACTTTTCCCTTTGTGTACTATCTTTTGGCAGTTTTAGTTGTACTCCAGTTATCTTCTTCGTATTACTATTACCCCAATATGCGTATTGTAATAAATCGTTAAACACTAAACAACAACTGTTTTGTAATTGATTGGCAACTTTCACCCACATCTTATGCAGAGGTACAGCATAGAATGGAGCATTTTGAAAGTACCGTTTGTTGTCTTCTATTAGACTTAAACAATCTCTTAAAGGTTCAAACCCTTTACCAAAACCTCTACAATAGTTATAGATTGTTGCCTCTAACCTTGTTATTCCATTCTCTCTAGCTAGTTTAGACGAGAACGTTTCTTTTAGTCTCGCATCTGGACAGTTTACAAAGTTTATTATATGGTTTCCTATACTTTTAATTACTCCAGGGCTTGTAATCTGGCATATAAATTTATTATATATTTTTACCCTGCTATTTACATTAAACCATGTTAAACAGTCTTTACTAACATTATCTACAATAACATTATATCCATTCTTGTACGCCCCTTGGTAGCAAAAGTTAAAGTTTTCTGTAAGATATTGGCACATTTCCTCTTTATTAAATATTCCAGCCAAATCTAGTGTTATATCGAAATCCATAAGATAGTACATTTCTTTTTCCAGATCTTGCAGTATCTTTGGAAGATCTTCCAACAAATCCTTAATTTTAACATTTGCAAGCTCTATTTTATAGGGAATTGCTATAGGATCATCATACTTTTGTTTAATTTGGTCAATATCTTTCTTTATTATTTGTAACACACCCTCGCTTTGGACCCCAGAGGACCTCTCCAAGGAGAATGGTAGTTTGGCCACAACACCATGTCGAGCTAAAGAGAACTTTTTAAATATTCCTCGTAAGTAGCTATTAAACGAGCCACATATTTCCTTCTTAACTTTAAATTTATTCCGAACGTCCCCATCACAATCCGTAACATTGGTTATCTTAACTAACATTATGTTATCACAAAACGCATCCGTTATAGATGTTAAGTTATTTAATTTTGGTTCGCCCTCGCAATAGTTTATATTACCTATGTCTGTAAGAAGGTTATTATTACATAGATTTTCTAATAAAAACCATATACCGAATCTTTCGTTAGTAGGTTTAATACAATTTCCCAATAAATGGCTAACAGAGAACATTTCTTTTATAAAAAAAAAGTAGCGGAAACATGTAAACAGGACAGATATAATTACACTATAGGCATATAGAGGTTGTAAATATATGGATATTGTATATAAACATAGGCGAGCGGTAAGTGTAACATGTAAGTGGACACCCATATGCAAATATGGAATACCCACTATTAATATAATTCCAAATTCGACTAAATAAGTTTATAGTCTCAATATAATTAACATATTAACTAACGGTGCCATCCCGCATTAGTACCCAAATTGTCGAAATTCTATTATTCTATTCTTAGTCCTTGTATAGTATTAGGTTTTGTACTATTAAACCCTACATTCTTATCCTGTGCAGTAGAGTAATATATGCATGTTATTTAATACAGATACGCACATTCTACAAGACCTATACATAGATCTGTTGTATAAGCAGCAGAATAGACGTCTCATTGTGTTGTTGTAAAGTAAAACATAAATGTAAATTGTGCTGGATACAACCGGCCAGATATTAGACAGGAAATGTGTTGGAAGTGTATTGCCAAATAGTAAGACAAACACCACATAGTGTGTCAGTATTGGTACAACATCCGATATATTAGCCAAATCCAGTCCAAACATTGTGTCCTCAAAATGTTATGATTGTGTTAAATTTGTTTATATTACATATATTTCTTACACAATTTACAAACTATTTTTTGTGTCAGTTGACAGAACCTGTAAAGTTGTGTAAAATGGCTGTAAACCAGTATCTGTGCCTGTGTCGTAATGTGTTGGAGTGTGTCATTTATTGTGTCTCTGCATTTGTGTTGTTTTATAAACTTTAAATATTACTATGTCCTTATACTCTTACTATTTCTGTTACTATAATATTAATTTTTTACTGTTTGTTTTCCAAGTTTGGATTGTGGGTTTCGCTAATATATCGGATGTTGTACCAATACTGACACACTATGTGGTGTTTGTCTTACTATTTGGCAATACACTTCCAACACATTTCCTGTCTAATATCTGGCCGGTTGTATCCAGCACAATTTACATTTATGTTTTACTTTACAACAACACAATGAGACGTCTATTCTGCTGCTTATACAACAGATCTATGTATAGGTCTTGTAGAATGTGCGTATCTGTATTAAATAACATGCATATATTACTCTACTGCACAGGATAAGAATGTAGGGTTTAATAGTACAAAACCTAATACTATACAAGGACTAAGAATAGAATTATAGAATTTCGACAATTTGGGTACTAATGCGGGATGGCACCGTTAGTTAATATGTTAGTTATATTGAGACTATAAACTTATTTAGTCGAATTTGGAATTATATTAATAGTGGGTATTCCATATTTGCTTATGGGTGTCCACTTACATGTTACACTTACCGCTCGCCTATGTTTATATACAATATCCATATATTTACAACCTCTATATGCCTATAGTGTAATTATATCTGTCCTGTTTACATGTTTCCGCTACTTTTTTTTTATAAAAGAAATGTTCTCTGTTAGCCATTTATTGGGAAATTGTATTAAACCTACTAACGAAAGATTCGGTATATGGTTTTTATTAGAAAATCTACGTAATAATAACCTTCTTACAGACATAGGTAATATAAACTATTGCGAGGGCGAACCAAAATTAAATAACTTAACATCTATAACGGATGCGTTTTGTGATAACATAATGTTAGTTAAGATAACCAATGTTACGGATTGTGATGGGGACGTTCGGAATAAATTTAAAGTTAAGAAGGAAATATGTGGCTCGTTTAATAGCTACTTACGAGGAATATTTAAAAAGTTCTCTTTAGCTCGACATGGTGTTGTGGCCAAACTACCATTCTCCTTGGAGAGGTCCTCTGGGGTCCAAAGCGAGGGTGTGTTACAAATAATAAAGAAAGATATTGACCAAATTAAACAAAAGTATGATGATCCTATAGCAATTCCCTATAAAATAGAGCTTGCAAATGTTAAAATTAAGGATTTGTTGGAAGATCTTCCAAAGATACTGCAAGATCTGGAAAAAGAAATGTACTATCTTATGGATTTCGATATAACACTAGATTTGGCTGGAATATTTAATAAAGAGGAAATGTGCCAATATCTTACAGAAAACTTTAACTTTTGCTACCAAGGGGCGTACAAGAATGGATATAATGTTATTGTAGATAATGTTAGTAAAGACTGTTTAACATGGTTTAATGTAAATAGCAGGGTAAAAATATATAATAAATTTATATGCCAGATTACAAGCCCTGGAGTAATTAAAAGTATAGGAAACCATATAATAAACTTTGTAAACTGTCCAGATGCGAGACTAAAAGAAACGTTCTCGTCTAAACTAGCTAGAGAGAATGGAATAACAAGGTTAGAGGCAACAATCTATAACTATTGTAGAGGTTTTGGTAAAGGGTTTGAACCTTTAAGAGATTGTTTAAGTCTAATAGAAGACAACAAACGGTACTTTCAAAATGCTCCATTCTATGCTGTACCTCTGCATAAGATGTGGGTGAAAGTTGCCAATCAATTACAAAACAGTTGTTGTTTAGTGTTTAACGATTTATTACAATACGCATATTGGGGTAATAGTAATACGAAGAAGATAACTGGAGTACAACTAAAACTGCCAAAAGATAGTACACAAAGGGAAAAGTTAATAAAGTATGCTCTATCTGCATTTAGCTTTAACTGTTTACCAACTAACTATGTAGAGGTAATAGAGGAGTTTCCTGATGCCATAAGTGTAAAGCATAAGTGTTACATCAAATCTGGGGGCACATGTTTTACAAAATCAAATACACCTTTCTCCACTATACCTAAACACATCAATTTAGAAGAATTGGGCTTAGTGGAAAGTCCTAACCTTACTCCCTACGTTTTAAGAAGCCGGACCAATAAACTGTACCCATACACTATTAAAGAAATAGAGCCACTTTCCAAGCCTTTCTTAGAGAGTTGTTCCAAAAAGAGGAAATTGGAATTAGAAGACATTGACAGTAATAAGCGTAAATTGGAATATGTGGAAAATACTGTTGCAGAGGAATACAAAGCACAGTTGGCTAAAGAACAAGAAAGAAGGGAAAGAGAGGATAAATTAAAAGATTACTTCCTGCGACGTTGGGAGGATCTAGAGCATTATGGACATTATATAGCGTATGCGTTTGTAGTAAACAACAAGTTTGTGGGAGTGTTGGCAGAAAAGGATGGACGGAGGGGTGTATACTATGTTAAAGGTGTCTGTAAAACTGTATTTATAGAGATAAATAAGAATAGGCAAGGTTATAGCGTGTTGCCATACAGTGGTGATTTGGACATTATTTATCTACCTACCAACGAGCCACTTGCAAGCTTTAACACTAACGGAACCGCAACATTTTATGGCAATTCCTTTCCAAAAATAGAAAACCTAAGTTTCCGTAACAATGAGTGGGATGATGTTGGACAAGAAGACATAGAGATGCAAGATATTAAAGGCAGTGTTAAATTTAAAGAATGTAGTAGACTGGAGGATTTGGAATATGGTGCGGAATTATTAATAAACGCTATTAAACAAGTCCAACATAGGGGTAGAAAAAGATATATTGTACAGTTTGAAAATATTTGTAACCTTTATGTCTCCAACCACTGGCTGGAAAGGGAGCTAGAATGTGGGAAGTTTGATTTTAACTACAAAATTAAAATTAAGTTGGATAAAATAAAAACTATTTCAAACAAGCACAAAGAAAGATTAGTGTTTTGTGTTTAGTTGTTTTGGGTTTTAAAAATTTATTTTTGTTATCGCATTGGCTTAAAACATATCCAAAATTTAGGCAGTTCTGACCATAAATATTTTGTGGATATATATTACTTATTATATTACAATGAGAGGTAGTTGAGAGGGTCACAACAATATTGGAAATGTGGCAAATATAACAGCTGGATGTATATAATAAGCTTGTGGCAAATATAATAAGCTTGCATTTATTTTTTTTTAATCCAACCGCAAAATATAGTTTTGTAAAAACACAAATACCAATGTTAGTTTTTAGGTTGCGGCAAAACAAACAACACATCAACTGTATTATAGGTGGAAATAATATTGTAATTTTAGATATAATAGTTGGGGGCTATAACATATCCAAAAATAAATCAGACAATAAATGCTTAGGACAATATCCAAAGTGTAGGCAAATCGGACAATAAACAGCAAAGTCAGTTTTGGGATTACAGCAAAATAAACAAACAAAAAGACAAAATACTGTATTGTGGGGGGTAATGGAACGTGTGGTAGTGTGGTCTTGTTACCTATATAAGAGCTATAACATATCCGAAAATAAATCAGACAGTAAATAAAGAAGTTTGAAATTGTTAGTATATTTTTCAAAATATTTTTTAAATTTGACCATTATAGTTAATTTGTCAAATGTGGATGGTCATATACACTAGCCTAGAATAATGACATATATAAATTTTAAACAAATCAGACCATAAATAAAGAAGTTGCCAATTGGCAGTAATTTTCCAAATTTTTTAAAATTTAACCGCAATATTTGTAAAATGTGGATGGTGCATATACACTAGCCTACAACAATAACATATCCAAATTTTAAACAAATCGGACAGTAAATAAAGAAGTTGGCAATTGGCAGTATTTTTCAAAAATATTTTTTTAATTTGACCGTAATAGTGAATTTGGGAAATGTAAGGCTAATTTATTAAAACACTTGCCTATAACAATAACATATCCAAATTTTAAACAAATCAGACAGTAAATAAAGAAGTTGGCAATTGGCAGTATTTTTCAAAAATATTTTTTAATTTGACCGTAATAGTGAATTTGGGAAATGTAAGTGGAATTTATTAAAACACTTGCCTAGGACAATAACATATCTAAATTTTAAACAAATCGGACAGTAAATAAAGAAGTTGGCAATTGGCAGTATTTTTCAAAAATATTTTTTAATTTGACCGTAATAGTGAATTTGGGAAATGTAAGTGGAATTTATTAAAACACTTGCCTAGGATAACCACATATCCAAATTTTAAACAAATCTGACAGTAAATAAAGAAGTTGGCAATTGGCAGTATTTTTCAAAAATATT
Organism: Allygus modestus; assembly: GCA_963675035.1. Classification (NCBI taxonomy): domain Eukaryota; kingdom Metazoa; phylum Arthropoda; class Insecta; order Hemiptera; family Cicadellidae; genus Allygus; species Allygus modestus. The sequence continues at coordinate 27,979,951 of OY776114.1, forward strand.
TTTTAATTTGACCGTAATAGTGAATTTGGGATATGTAAGTGGAATTTATTAAACCACTTGCCTAGGACAACCACATATCCAAATTGAAGACAAATCGGACAGTAAATAAAGAAGGTGGCAATTGGCACTATAGTATTTTTCAAAAAATATTTTTTAATTTGACCGTTATAGTGAATTTGGGAAATGTAAGTGAAATTTATTAAAACATTTGCCTAGGACAATAACATATCCAAATTGCAGACAAATCGGACTATAAACACTAAAGATAGTTTTTTAGCCTGAATTTGAAAATTAATTTTAAAAAAATATAGAGGAGGGATGGGGATTGGGAAAATATATTTAATATAGGCAAGGGTTGGACATTAGTATAGGCTAACAAGGAAACTTGTGTAAGGCGGGATCGGGCGTCGGCGCAAAAACTGATCCCCATAAGAATAACATGGGAAAAAAGCGCCGATTGTGGGGTTAAACCGCCAGTTCTTCTCTACTTATCCTAAATAATATGCGGTTAAGATTCCATTGTTGTAGCTATAATAGTTTTAAAGTTACAAGAACATTTGTTTGAGAGATTTAAAAATTTAAGGATTGCAAGAAATAGTGTTTGAAGTTAACACTTGTAAGTATGGCTGCCCCAAAAGTAGGTGTTCGTGCTCTGCTTCAAATATTTTTCACAGTAATAAAACTATATATTATGCCATATGTTGAGTTTTCCTGAAACCTTATAAACCATAGAAAAATATAAAAAAAATCGCTAAAAATAATCAAATTTGAAATCGTTGTCATAATTGGTCATTTACAAGTAGAGAATCCCCTTAATAGTCTTGAAATCGGTTTCTCATTCCACCAGTGGTGACAAATTAATTTCTTTAAAAACAATATCCTAGAATAACTAACAATATATTTCAAACAATAATTATTCAATTTGAAAACCACTCATAAAACCCAACCTGGTATTATATTGCATAAAACCTCAATAATGTGGCATATTATCCACTCTATTGTCCCCTCTATTGTGCCATATTGCAAGTTTTACTACTCTAACTATATACTCAACACACAAACTAACAAAACAAAAAGAGAGATAAAAAGTTTAATTGTGATTGTGCTCACTCTGTCTGACGTTTAGTTCTAGCCTAGTTTCTCTGCATCGCTCTTGGGGAATTGAGATTAAAAAGGTCAATTTTTTCATTTCTATAAAATATCTTCATAAAGCTTTTTAAATTACAAATATTTATATGGCGATTTTATAAATTACGATGAAGACCAAGCAACACAGAACCCTAGGAGATATTGAGTTTTATTTTTGTATCTATACAACCACTTGGCAATATAGTTTTTGGATATTATTCTGTTAAGAATATTGCTGTTCTGTGCAGATTTTATTATTATTATGATACAATAAACTACGACCTACGACATCCAAATATATTTCCTAACAAAATGGTAAATCTACATATATGATGGTACCAAGCGTCAATTTCAACCAGTCATCATAATGCCCAATGAGAGAATGATTTTAGTTTTAGTTAATAGTCATCATGCACTTAAATGATCTTGGAGAAATATATAATATTAATCTAGTTGCCATCATTTTATAATCCGATGTCTGCATATATCATTATACGGATTATCAAATTCATTCACATGTTTATTATTATACATGTGACTCTGGTGGTACTTATCACATCTTGTTTCCAGAACTTCCGGTAAGCCAATAGTACATTTGATGCCATTTTTATTTTTTCCTTCTACGATTAAGTCTATTGATGAATTGTGTGACTGGTTGGAATCGATTTCCCTGTACCTTAATTTTTCGATGGTCTAATGTTTTGGACCATCCTGGTCATAACAACACATTTTGAGCAGCAAAGTCAATTAACAACTCAATTAAAATGTTCAACAAATCTCTATTTGCACTGATATAAGAAAAACAAACTTTGTTGGAAAATTGTTAAATATATTCTTATTGATAAAGAGTTTTATAGTCGTAATGGTTTTTTTGCTTTAAGTTTTTTGAACTATGAATCTATGATAACATTTTATTAGAGAGCTTTTGTGTGGTGAGCGTTGTTGTGCATGAATTGCTTACGACAGTGAAGAAATTAAGTTTGAGCCTAATAAGTTATTTGTTTATTATGTGTATTTAATATGTCTCTGTAATGGTGATTGTTGGTCATAATAACTTCCTGCACAGGTCGTACTTTTTAATTTTTTTATCAACTGCCGAAGCTAATATACAGCATCAAGGAGTACAAAGAACATAGCTAATATGCTGAACATGATAAATACAAGATAATAGCTAGAAAAAACACATATTAGATGTATAAATACAGGTAGAAACTATTAATTTATATACATAAGCAATATTTGTGAACATGAAGAAAAGTGCAAGGACACAGAACAGTATACAAGTTAAAATGAGATGGGTTTAGTAAAAAAACAATACAATGGACTTATTACTAATTCAATTCAGAGATTAAAGTAGTAACTTCAGAAATATACTGAGCTAAAACTAGGATGAAAGGCAAAGGTTTTAACTTAGAGCAAACAAATATCACAACTGGAATGAGTAGAGTGACAAGACCACGGAAAACTACCCGAAAAATATATTGGACTCCGCAAAAGAAATTATATATATATATATATATATATATATATGCATATATATAGAAAAACAAGAACATTCAGACCAATCATTAAATACTACATCAAACTTAGCATTATACAATGCAAAGGCAGACATGTGCCAGATACTAGCAAAACCCCACTTCAACTTCACTACACACTATTTAAAGGCCTCAGGGTACATACCAAACAAATTTCAAAGTATCCGGGAGAGCATTTGCTGGACTTTAAGTTCCAGGCAGTGTACTAAAAATGTGGAAGTTAGTTCCATGATGACCTCGAGTAAGTAAGTCATGAAATCTATTTGTTGTGGTAGCTCTAAAGGAGCCTTGGTCAGTCAATTAGGGCATTGGCAAGCTTTTAGATAAACATATTATCTTGGTATCACGTACCTCTCACCTCAATTCCAACGGACGGACCCCTAGGAAGTAGGCATCGTCAATTAGCAGCACATCATAGTATTTGAAGCCACATATCATTCATATCATACGAAGAATCCTGTTTAGAGCCTTCGGCAGCTCATTCTCAAGATAATCCTGATGAGACAACCCCACAATAAAGCCAAACTCTGTGTTGGGCAAGACGAATGCACAGAAGAGACTCCTAAGTGGCTTTCCGTTAAAGGACTTTGAGGTCCGAAGAATACATCCAAGGCGATAAGATTTGTATTTCCCAAGTTAGAGTAGATGGTAAGCTTACCCCAAAGTTGTTCACTTCTTCGACCCTCACCAGCTGTGATCCGTCAAGGATATTTTTTAAATTATTTCTTTCTCCTGAAGAAGGAGATGACAGAGAATTTGTCTATATTAAGTTTGATACTATTTGGTAGACACCGCTCCAGCACAGCATTTACACTTTCTTGAAGATGAAGACAGTCAGTAAGATCTCTTACAACACGGTATATCTTGAGATCATCGGCGAAAAGAAGACATGGATTGTTGACAGGAGTCGCCAGGCCATTTATAAAGATAAACGTTTGTTTTTAGTCTTAAAAATAAAACTTATATAAACTTTATGAATAATTGTTAAGTTTTGTCGTGAAAAACAATAAGGAAACACAACGGGTGTCAACTTTCACAGAATGTAATTTACACCCACAGCCCGAGGCTCCGTTAAGACCCAAATCCCTCCTTTCACGCGGAGGAAATCCTCTAAATAAACGTTCCAGATTAATTTTATGTGTTATCAAGAATAAAATAAACCTCTAAATGTACTATTTTTGTGTTAATTGTATTATATTAAAGAAACTCCCTTTAGATGTTAATAAACTGTATAACTTAATATGTTAGAAAATATGTCAACAAATATGTTCTGTCCATATTTATAAAATAGACAGAGCCAAAAAGGAAAGTGTAATCCATTTAGAGAGTAAAAACCTTTTCTTTTGATATGCCACTGGTTTTTGTTGTGTTTGATTGCCTTTACTAAATATTGAAATATACTATCAGCTTATTTATGCATAATATTTTGAATGTTTAACTAATAAAGAATTTATGGAAGTACTATGATAGTTTAACATTAAAATTGATTCTAGTAAGGATAACTAGTATTTGTATAGGATAATAGCACACATTTAACCTCTTTACATGATTTAAAGGTATTGATAATAAAGGAATACACTTACAGCTATTACCACTTCCTTAACAATAATATTTAATGTATTGTATTTTAATAGTTATTTTTTATAGTATTTTTTTCTATATTATTATCTTCAGGTATACTATATTCTTTATGAAACTGTAAGGGAATCGTGAAAAAAAGAGATCGTACTACTTTGTTTAAAAAAAAAAAAAATATATTTGTTATTTTATATTATGTTTACATGTCTTAGGAATGTTTATTGTCCAAATTTACCGGTAAGAAAGAGATTTTATTTTGGTATCAACAATATATTATCGGTATGTCGATACACCCTTTACAACATTGTAAAGGACTTTTAGAATAAACTGATTTAAATTAGTGTTAGCATTTGGGAACATAATTATATTTATATATGTTTCATATATATTTAATTATTGATATATTTTTTATCTTGCATATATATACAACTTATTGATTCTCATCCCGAATATTTATATTAAAATAATATTAGTATGATAATGTATAGCAAGATCTTCTAGCATCTTCTATGATAGGAAGTAAATCTTGACTTTATAGGTTGAAACCTAAGGATAAACTTCAAATTAAAAGATATCCTTTATAATAAATGTAATTATTATTAACAATCATGTTTATGCTGTAACATTACATTGATGATGAATAGACATGTTTTGTGAGGGAAATAAACCCACAAGGAATTCTTATATTTATTAAAATTGTTTAGAGTAGTTACCTTTGGAAACAAAAGAAAGTAGAAAGTTGGGAATCGAATTTAGTGTAAGATTGTCCTATTACAGTTTTAGCGAATTTCCCCTAAAGGGAAGGAGCTATTATTACCGTAGGTCTCATGGTAAGACTTAAGCCCGAGAACATGATAACTTTTCATTTTGAGGTCCCCAGATGCCAAAAACACCATTCGTTCAAATTTTTATATATGTATATATATGTATATATATATATATATATATATATATATATATATATGTGTCCGTAAGCACGATAACTCTCGTAAAAAAGGTCCGATCTTAATGAAATTTGGTACAAACGTGTAAAGTACCATATATTTGAACGAGTTCGAAAACCAGACGAATCGCACCATCCAAAGGGGGGTTTTGGGGGGGTTTTGTACCCCAAAAATGGGTTTTTTGGGGTTTCCACGTGTAATTTTTATTGAAATCAAATTTTAATATTGACCATTGAATTCAGCATAAAAAAACCATTTTGGTATCTTGATAATTCCTCTACGTCAATTGGTTAGTGAGATATTGAAAGTGCTAAACACAGTACGTTGTCTAATGTTATCCTTATGGAGAAATAGAAAAAATGTATATCTCGCTTATTTATGAAAATAAACTGACAAAATTTGGTATATGGCTTCATCTGGTTGTGGTTTATTGTTGTTTGCACACAAACAATTTTTCGCCTATAGTTCCCGTAGCAACAAACCTAGGTACTCGGTCCCCATGTTATTCTTATGGAAAATAATTCAAATGTTATATATCGCTTATTTATGAATGTATATAGATGAAACTTGGTATGTGACTTCACTTAGCTGAGTTCTATTGAAATTTGCATAAAAACCCATTATTTTGTGTTCCTTGTTGCAGCAAACCTGCGTACCCATCCCCAATGTTATTCTTATGGAGAATAATTCATATTTTAAATATCGCTTGTTTGTGAATATATTTCTTATGAATCTTGTTATGTGGCTTAATGTGCTATGTTATAATTCATTGGAAATTCGATGAGTATGCAGGTTTGCTGCGACGGGTGTATTTACTTTTACGTTCGTTTTTAATTTGTTAAAATTATTTGTATTTTTATTTCCATAATTATTTTTTTATTAAGTTAGGTTTATTGCTGCAGTTTGGGAAACTTATTACACATTTATATTATTTGTTGACTATAAATTACACACAAGCCCACTGTATTAGAGCCCTTTTAAGCCATCTTTGTTATCATCTTAACTAGTTTACGATACAAGTTAATTATTGTATCTTGTTTTGCCACCTGATATATTTGAGTACGTTACTAAAACTAGTTAATAGTCTCTTGTTACGCAAATCACAATAATTGTGCCGATAAACTGCTCGCAATTCTCAGAATAAACTATTTTGCTTCGCAAAACTACAGGCTTACCTCGGTTTTTATTTATATTATCTGGTACAGCAACATAAAAACCATCTGGTACAGGTCTGTCCCATCTTACCATTTGATGTTTATAATAAAATGTATTAGGAAATTATGTCTGTTACTTTCTATATCACTATCACTGTCCCCGAAAGGTGGTGTTTGTAACTATGTCCTCGTGATATCATGCGTGTGCATTTTTTATTCAAGGTAAGTTTTATATTCTAAACCTTTTAAAACTGTCTTGTCTTTTAAACCATCACACCTAAATCAAAAACTAAGATTTTAGTCAGCTACCACGAGTTTCAATGCTTTACCCAAGGCAAACATGACGCTTAACTTATTTCCAATGCATTTAATGCCGTTAAGAATAATAACATCAAACATCTGTAGTTAATATAAAAAATAATCCTCAAATAGATTATACCAAACATAGCTATTACCAAACTTTGACGATTGCCTGAAAATACAAATATGAAGATTATGCATTTGTCAAAAAGCACTGAATTAAATGGTTAAAAAGAATCCTGCACTTTTTTAACAACGGTGTATGTTTTAGTTCTTAAAATTTAAATTACATGTACACAAATATTTTACAAAAGAAATATACAATTTGTATTGTATTCAATATGTTTTTTATGTATTCAATGATGTTTAGTTTAGGAAAATTGGATGAAGAATAATGTAGCTGTTCCATTAGAGATGATGACATATATAATAACAGTATTCAAGCAGTGAGTATTTTATCTGCATTTCATAATGGGTGATGTTGCTGCTCTTTAAGTTAGTATGTTTACTATTAATTTATTTAAATTATAAATCGTTGGAACCATGGAAAAACAACAAAACCCTTCCTTAAAAAATGCGCGGTTTGCATATAGTTTCATATCATTAATTACCTCCATATTGCATGTAGACAGATAACTAGTAATATATGTATATTTTGAGAAATCTTACCTTAGCAATCTAGTTAATTCAGTTAGTCCTTAAAATCCGGATTTCGGTTCACGTAGGACCATCATCAGTTGGGAATATTAGGGTCAACCAAGCTAAAATATAACTGAGTATTCATCCGAAGGATTTCGTCGTGATTTTTTAAAACTTATCTCACATACTTCACTAACACTAAAATATATATTTAAAAACAGTCTACTCAAGCTTTTTAGTAACTTTAAACTTAATATTTACATTGGGTTCAAGTTATACATTAATCGAAACCTTGACCACGTTGTTTTCACAATCAAAACAAACAATTAAAAACTTGTTTCAGGTATTCTAAACATATTTTCTGAGCTTAACCTCAGACATTGCATGCATGCACTCTGACTAACTGACAACAATGTTATGATTGCAATGTGTAGTTTGAGGTTAAGCTCAGGAAATATGTTTGAAATTACAAAAAGCTTGAGAAGACAGTTTTTAAATACATGTTTTGGTGTTCTTGTAGTATGTAAAATAAGTTTAAAAAAATCGCGACCAAATACTTCGGATGAATACTCAGTTGTATTTAGCTTAGTTGACCCTTATAGTCCCAACTGATGATGGTCCTACGGGAACCAAAATCCGGATTTTAAGGACTAACTGAATTAACTAGATTGCTAAGGTAAGATTTCTCATAATATACATCTATATCATGCAATCTGAGGCATATTAAGAATGATAACTGGTAAGCTTTTTAGTAACTTTAAACTTAATATTTACATTGGGTTCAAGTTATACATTAATCGAAATCTTGCCCACGTTGTTTCCGCAATCAAAACAAACAATTAAAAACTTGTTTCAGGTATTCTAAAGTATTTTACAAATTAACAGATGTTTATCAAATCGTTATGCACTGCATTATGTAATTTTACAATGTTTAATCCACAAGTTGTTTTTAACCTGTTCGAATAAAATTAAGATTTCAGGTTTTTAAATTTGAAAACATAATAAAATTAAATAAAACGTTATGTGTATGATTGTAACTCGAATTGTTTCCCTAAATGTTAAAGGGCTGTTATAAAAAGTATCATCTCAAGTGAAAGGTCAGAAAAGCTGCAAATTAAATGAATTCTTACAAGAGCTGCTACAAAGTGGTGTGGTAAGTCTCTAAACTCAACAAGTCATACTCAGTTTCAGTAATTTTAAAATTAATACTATGGTATATGTGTTAAATAAAAAAATTGAATGATAAAACAAAACAAATATTTAACATTAAATAATTAACAAACAAATAGTCCAATTAAGAACAGTCTGTATCAATATCAGCCCACTCGGATGTAGATGGTGAAGAAGTAGAAACTTTAGCTTCCTATTTATTCCCATTCACGATAGTCACTTTTATTCCAATAATCATGTTACCCTTATTCTATTCAATTGTTTATTTATCTTTAACCTGTGTGCTCATAAGATGCATAAACACATAAGATGCTCTTCACAGGTAATCCCTTGTATTTATGATTATAATATTTTACTCAAATTTATGGTTATAGTCATTGAAAATATATTAACATACCCGAACTACTAGCCTTGCAATCAGAAGCACTGAACTAAAATGATTACATATAAGGTTGTCATTCCAACTAATATTTGCAATAACGCCTAAAGAAATTTCTTTAGACTTCCCACGAAGTGGTGGGGAAAAGTAAATTTTCTGTAGGTACAGCCTGTGTTCTACTTCCATAAACTTAATATTGATTGTTAATTTGGAAAATCTAAGTGGCAAATTGAAGAGATTATTTAACAATGATATAGCTGATAATTAAATAGCAGTAAAATCAATAACTGCAACAAAGTGAAGTATTATCTGTCTATCTAACGCTTCAGTGTTTTGTAGGTAGGGATGTCGTAATGAGCGTTTCACAGACCATCAAACGGGTTCAGCGTCCATTACAGTTATATCATGGGAGACAATGGAACTCCCTTTAAGATTATTGAATCAAATCCTGCTGAATAACATTCGGAACCATTGAAAATATGTAAATTACTTATGTTTATGTTTATGTGTTGTTAAAGGGACGGATTCAGAGATCCAAAGATTCACTTAGTACAAGTAAATTACTTAGTACAAGTATTAGTTGGTTTTGTGTTTGGTATTTATAAAAAAAGAAGTCAAGGTCTTTGTTAGATCAGTGGAAATAAAGGTGTTCGGTTATTTACTGTAGCGATGCATTTATTGACCATTTGTCAGATAGAACGATGTCTAATTGTAGTTAACTGTTAGATTTACCTCTAACTGCAAAGTAGTCTATGTGTTTTGTTTCCACGATTATTTAGTTTTATTTTATCCTATTTTATTTATTAGGTCAATGTTCCGGATGTTTTTTGTGAATACTACTCGGAAAATACAAGTGTGTCGTTTGTATTTGAATATATGTTGAAACTCATAATGACAGTAACGTACATAAGCGATTAAAACTAGTTTTAAGCGAAATATAATATGTTTCTTATTTCTATATTTAAAGTTGCATAACATTTTCTTACCATATGGTTGAGTTAAGAATTTGTCAAATAAGAGTTTGGAAAATACTCTGCCATAAAAGTGAGTTCAGCACTTTATTCTTGTAGTTTCTGCACTTGACGCAGATTTATGCGGCACGAATTTCCATGCATATATTTCCTAGTATTTGTTCCAAAAAATTAAAATTAATTATGTACACTTTAGTTCTTGATGAGAATGTGGACAACAAACTTCTGTTTTAAATAAGTAGAGATTGTATAGTTGTAAACTCGTTATTAAAATATGGAGTTTATGAGGAAATAGAGTTCATAGCTTAGTTTCTACCTGTTATACATATGAGGTATAAATGTGGAAAAAGCTTTATTTATAGATCTAAATAACAAAAAAATACAACATACATTTATAAAGGGCATTTATGTATCAATATTCCTAAACATCTAGAGGTAGCCAAAAGACAGTCAGCCCCAAATTACATATTTCATAGTGTACAATATATTAAAAACAAATATTAAAACCACCTATTGATGTTTATGCCTCAAGGATTAAGGTTTCAAAAGTGTCCTAATAAGGGCAACGGTATAATTTCCGGCACTTTAAAGGGAGTACTTGAACCCTGCTAAAGAGCTCGTTCTTGTTCCTACTCTATAATGGAATAACACTTCTTGCAGGATTAAACTGTTTCATGTGATTCTAAAGTCGTTCATTTAGAGAATGCTTACTCATAATTATATGTAACGTTGTAGTTGATATATTTGATATAAATCATAACCATAACCGCACGTTTTATGTGAAACTAAATATTTTGTATAATAATACGTTTTGCGTTATTGTTTGATATTACCATTGATTGTAAATTTAATTTTGTTTTTCAAGAGGTATGGGAATGCTAAACAACACATTCACAATAATGGAAATAGTAGGAAACTGAACGAAAATTGTGATAATGTCCTAAAATAGTTTATGACAACGTAATCTTAATCTCAAATAGCTATAGTTTAATATAGTTTCACGTAATGACAAAGTAAAATATTATTAAAAAATTTGACTCTTTTAAAGGGCTAGAGACTTATAGGTGGTAACGCCCTGTTAATTCAACAAATGGCAAAGTTTAAGTCTGTTTAAGTCCAATAAACCCTCTGTGTTTTAGTTTTAGGGCATCAAGAGACGATTTAAAAATTATGTTTTGTGCTTCAAAGTATGGAAACACCAACCATACCAGAAACTAATATTTGTGTTTTACACAAGTTATAATGATGCTTATATTGTATCCTTATTGGCTTGAATGGAGATGAATAACATACAATAAAAGGAGTTTAATAAGTTAACATTGGAATATAATAAATGAATATTTAACATAGTGAATCGAATAATTAAACTGTTTCAGAAACAAAGCGTTCCAAAATTCGTCATGCCTCGTTTACGCATGTACCGTAACACCACCCACCCTCCACGTGTCAGTCACCGAATCAATCTATATTTATTGGTTAAAATATATTCTATAACGATTTTGGTCACTGTTTACAAACTGGTGTTATGTTAAACTGGCTGCAGGTAACCGTTCGAAGTGAATCGTGGTGGGGAGTATTCTCCATCTCTCTCGCACTGCTAAACGCCACAGACGCTGACAAGAACTATAATAAGATTTTGAAGAGGTTTGCGAAGCTGATTCGACGTCCAATTACATTAGAGAACATTTTTAATTAAACAGTTAAATGTAAGTAATATTGAAACTCTAGGTTTTGGAATTTTAATAATCAATCTTAGTAATTAATAACTTAATGAATTGGTCTCTAGGAAATGATGTAGAGTATTTGTTTATTTTAAAATCAACCACTTAGTTATTGTAATCATTCTAAAACCAACAATTTATATGGAAATAAATATGACATAATGATATGTTTATTTTTTATTTTAAAACAATGATTCAATACATTCTTAACTTTGAAGAGTGTAACATTTTCACGATAACTTAATAGTTAGGAATAGGTAATATCCAAGCTATTTTTATTTGTATAATATCTTTCTATTTGAGTAAGGATAATATTGGCTAATAAAGGGGAGTCAATATGCATTGCTTGAATGTCATTATTCCCTTCCTTAAACAATGTAGAGGTCTAATGGCACATTTAGGTTTCATAATTACCTGCTGCCTTTGCTTATTTCTGAAATATGCGTTCATTAGTCATCGGAAGAATATAAATGGCTGTAGGTGGATGTGTATGACGTTCTAATTCAACTAAGCTTTGGAAATTCATTCAGTAAATGTTTCTTAAATCTTGAATACTTAATGGCTAACAGTTGTAACCTAGGTCAGACCTTAGTATGTTGTTTTCATTGTTGTTGAAATAATTTATTTCTAAAGCCATAATGTTTATTTGGTTGACGCAATCAATTAAAACCCATTGCCGTAGAATAGAAAATGAATAATGTAACAAAGTTAAAGAGTATAAATATACGCGATCTTGAAAACATTTGAAAACATACACTTGTATTTAAATAATTTGAAATTTCTGAGGTTGTTGTAAATTGAGTTTAGAGTAAAAATAACTAAGTACAGATACGTTTATTAACTACATGTGTATAACTAACCTCGTACTTTGTAGTTTTACCGAATAAAACATACCGCTGTTTAAATCAGGAACCTTAAGACATAAGCTTTTTCTACGGCATAACTAATTAAACTGTTACACTTCATAAAAGTACAGGAGAATATATATACCGAAAAATGTTTTTATTTACGATTTTTCCCAGTTTTACATTTTTCTTTTAAAAACAACCAAACAAGGTTCTGTTTTAAATGTATATTTCATTTTCTAATACGCATTGCTAACCATATTTGTCAAACTATATCGCATACGCTTTAAACTTATCTTTAAATTAGAAGTAACTACTTGGTTTTATTCATAATATCAAGACCTAAACTGCAATGTAAATGCTGATAAAAAAAATTTAAATTGAAAAGGAGTAGTTTTTTTATTAATTCGCTTGTTTGTTAAACAAAGGTATACCAAACACATATTTTCATCTCCTCTGTATCTAAACAATGTCTATGATTAAAATAAATATGTTATAAATTATTGAATTATTTTTGAGCAGGGTAAGGGTAAGTTTGTTTCATTAATTATACAATTAACAATTACAACAATCACAACAACAATTGGCAATTGAAAATTATTACAATTATCATTATTTGTATGTTATGTAAAATACTCATACTTTTTATAATATTCATAATTACAAAACAACTATCGATACTTTGTCACTAAGTATTTTAATTTGGTATATTCATCGAATAACCGCCGTTGAATTAGGAGAAAATAGAGTCATTATACTTTTAATTACTCCGGGCAAACGGTTAGTTTGGTAACAAGTATGAATATGCATAGGTTCATATTTAAACTGAAACGGAGCAGCGGAAGCAATTAACTTTCAACAAAGTTGTCCAACCTGCAAGCTGGTGGGAAGAAAACTGGTTTACAAAGATAAAACTTAAAATTACAATTTATGTTAGCATGAATATACTCGTTTTCTGGATGACTTTGCCACTCTTAGGGTAAATATTTCATTATTTTGCAATTATTGGACTAGCCAAATAATCTGGTTATTTTTGTATAGAACATAGTTACACTATTATGGACACACACACAATTTAAGCAAATGATGTTTCACACAATAACAAAAATACATCACGTTTCCTCAGATTTTCTGGATTTTGGGGCCGCTATTCACTTCGATTGGAGGAAAATCATTTTAAGTGGTTTTCTCATTTTCTCACAATCACTAGAACTCCGGGTTCATACTGGGATATTACATTTTTTCTAAATGATATTGCTGTTGTTAGGTGGGGCAACAATGAAATTATTTTGCAATTACCGGACTCACTCACCTCCTTTGCATGTAATTTCAGCATGATTTCAGTGATTTTATTCAGAAAAAGTGTAATATACAGACTTGGAGTTTAGAAACCGTTAGAAATTATGTTAAAAAGCGTTGTGCCGCCAGGTGAAGTGCATCGCAACCCGAGCATCCGGCAAACCTGAGCAAGTGTGATATATTTTCTACTGTGGGAAACGTGATTTTTAAAGTTGTGTTTTTAAGATTAGTGTTTTATGTGACTGAACTAAAATAGTCTTTTTTGTTGAAAACTGATCAGGGTAGACACAAACTTAAAAAAATGGAAAAAAGGAGGTCGTTGAGTCCAATAGCTGATTGGACTCAGCGACCTCCTTACCAAAATGATTTAACAATACCATAGGCAGTATAGTAGATAACCGATAACAATATCGCTCTCCTGATATAAGCCCGGTTTTCACTAAAAAATTGCCTCTCCTTTCGCGAATCGCATCTTCCTCTCTAGTAAGTAGCAAATAATCGGTTATAGTAAATCGTTCCTTAAGAAATGTCATAATAACTGTTCTTACTACATTACTCATGCAATACATCACCCTCATACCATCCACTGTATTCTGAGTGCTGCAAGATATCAATTGAAAAAGTACTTTTCTGTCAAGGAACATGCGAGCAAACTCCACTTTGAAACTATTAAAACCCTTCCCCTAAAATACAGACGAACATTACATAAAAACACTTTGACAATGAAAATAGAACTCTCTACCGTATTTTATTGTGATTGTAATATATCAAAGTTTTTATTGTGATTGTAAACAGTCAATAGTTGTTGATTTGGTATTTGCCAATCACGGAGCTGGAACCAGTAAAATCTACGGGTCATTATTAGGGACTGGCTGCTAAATTAGATTAATTAATCAACTTAAACAGCAGTAGTCTCCAATTAAAATACTTAATCATACATTTTTTGACTTGAAAAATAAGTGGAATAGCAGAACTTAGCATTTGGCTAACATTGAAAGATCAGTCCGTCTGTAAATGTCTTTAGCATTGCAGGCAAAGCAACCTGAATTGACTGGTTTTAATGCAGCACCTATATTTACGTGTTCAAAGTTATTTTACAAGAACATTCTCAAAACTGTAGAAGTTCAATTATATTGCAGCAATTGTCGAGTAATATAGAAATTTACAAACAGTAAATCTTATCTGTACGTAAGAAGACTTGCAAAGTCTTCTTTCTGATGTTTTCGTATTTTAATCTAAAGCATATTAAACTCTAGAAATCGAAATATAGACATTTAAACCCAAAACGTAATGTTGACTTTCATACTGTAAATAACTTAAGACCCAATTATTAAAAGAATTATGTTAAGAAATGTTAGGTTTCAGCTCCTAAACCTAACATAGAATTAAGCTAATTACTCCATATCTAGTATTAATCAAAATAATTATTTAGTCTTACTAAGATAAATCTTATAAAACGATTATAATTAATGTTTTATACATAAAATTACATTTGTGACATTACTTCATAGGTATAGTAACTCTGTACATGGGCAAGAGTTGCCATTTTACCTTACAAAAATCATTATAGTTTGCTTAATTAACGAATGATAATTAGATTGTTGTTAATTATTACTGATCCTTCAGTTTTGCACATAAGCTAAGCTAAGATAGTGGGAGACTATATGATGGTTTTTATTGGGGATGGCTGTTCATTGATACTCAAATATAAAAAAATTGTAAAAATTTTCTTTTCTTTTCTATTCTTAGTTAATAAAATAGTGTTGGCGTTAAAATAATGTTAATCCTGTGTTTGCCTCATTTAATTTTAAATATGAAACACAGAGGTAGCAGACACAAAGCATTTACATACAGAGAAGTTTTAACACATGATGTATTACACTTGTCTCAGCCTGCTTTGTTTTACACCTGCTCGCACATCCTGTTCACTAAATTTACAAAATGTTGTCCAATAAACAAACACTTAATCTATAACCATTTTTGACATTTACTTTGCCTATTAAAGAATGTTTTAAAATATATATAATATTCACTGTATAGGTTGAATAGATCCCCTGGACCACATGGAAGTATTTATCAGTTATATTCCAAAAGCTTGAGTAATACGTTTTATGTTTTGTTACAACTTCATAAGGAATATCCTACTTACTTGGAATTGTAATGGGAGCTTTTATAAAAAAGGTTTGTATTGCAAGTATTCCATTCAAATACATGTATCTGTTGTTATTAATGGTTATATATCAACACAAACAGTGAACAATTTGTTTTTTCTTAAATGTGTTCTCCGTAATTAGGACAAATATTGTATTGTGATTACAAATCATTAACAGACCTTATAGTGTTGGACTTTTGTATAAATCCATAGTGTTTTGACGTGTTAATTATCACGTTTTAACAAAAACTTGATAACCGTAATTGAAAATCAAAAGAATTATAAATGAAATCATTTATCAGTGACTAAAACATCCAAATATTAGGTATAATATTATGAAAACCAAAGAACAAAGATACATGCAAACATATTATTTTCCAATAAAATGTACACTTGTTAGCTTATTTATTTATTTCATTATAAGGCCCATAGTTGGTTATAGTTTAGGTTTAAAAAGCCTTGATTTAAAAGACGTACAAAGATAAGTCGTATTATAAGTAAAAATTAGTTAGTTCGAACCAAAGGTTTATACTAGTAGTTATGTAGAAAAAACATCATCAAGCACAAAATACGGAATACTTATCCATTTAATTTTATTATCCTTAATTCAGTTTTATGGATTCATGACGATGGTATAAGCTCCAGCACATTAAAAACCAATAAAGGGTGCAAAAACAGATTCACTTGGGTACTCGCACAACACTGAACTGACAAACGAAGGCTTATAATATAAATAACTGTTAGTATTTGTTAAGGTTTTGACTCATTAGAAATAATTGTTTATTTTTTATCGTATTTAAAACAGTATACTAGAGACAGAATAATAATAGTTTTGACTAATAGCACTGTATGGTTCTTGATGAAACCTAAACCAAAAGCGACAAAGTTAATAATTGTATAACTTTGGCAAGATTCTCTTAACTCGTTTCGGCGTTGCAGTAATTATGAGTATCCGTCATCTCTTGTTGTTTCATTAAAACGGACATTTTAAAATATAATCTGATGGATTATCCTCGGTTTTACTTTCCTTCGTTCCCCTTATTATATACTGTATAATACAACTTAAAAGTAACTTAAAATCGTTAATATATTTAGTGTTTTAATGTAAAATATTTAAACAACATTAAATTAAATAAATCCAAATGTAATAAAGTTAAGGAATTCAGACGTATTCAACCACTAATAATCAACCAACAGTTTTGGTGTTAGTAATATAAGAGTGGTATTAGCCTGTAATTACATTCTAGCATAGTTAGGAAGTCATTCAGTATTTCATCAATCTCAGTTGTAAATGTTACTCTGCTTCGACCAATCATTGAATAATGTTGAGTGATTTGGACTCATCATTAAAGAGAACATCCTGATATAGGATACTGAGCTTTTTTGCATAAACGACGAATGCTATTACCTTGAAGTGCCCTTTAATGATCTTACCTCACCTTGCACTCATGACTTAGAGAGAAAAAGGAAACAGAATGAAACTACTTTATTTTCAAGTATAAATAGCCTGGTAAACCTTACTTCTGTCTAGCTGGATATATTTTGGCTCTTAGATCTACGTGTGAGATATGTCTTATGGTGCAGATAACATGAGAAGCTATTATTTGCCCCGTAGCCTCGACTCTAAAACTTAGTCAGCGATTTTCCTGATGTGGACTTCTCCGCACATTGAAGAGCTGGGAACAACTTTTCGATAGGATCTCTTTTTTTTCTAATAGAAGTTTCTTCCATTTCACATTGTCTAGTGTATTTTTTACAAACAAACTTCTTTCTTACTGTTAGTAAGTCACCAATTGTTCTTGTTTGAATCGTTATGTTATTGTTACCTATTTATTAGATTAGTCATTATGTATGTCATGTGGAATATTTATTTATGACTTTCCTAGTTTCCAATCATTGTTTGTTTGTTATTTTTATTTGTATCTTGCGATTTTGATGTAATCTTACTAGTTATATGTTCATTTGGTCTCTATTGATGTTGGCTTTTGAGCCATTCATCTCGTCTTTGATGTTAACAAAGTATATTAATGAAATATGATTTATCCTGTATTA
This sequence comes from Allygus modestus, assembly GCA_963675035.1. Taxonomy (NCBI): domain Eukaryota; kingdom Metazoa; phylum Arthropoda; class Insecta; order Hemiptera; family Cicadellidae; genus Allygus; species Allygus modestus. The sequence goes on from OY776114.1 coordinate 27,997,821, forward strand.
TGATTGGTGTCCAGTTTATAAATTAGTATATGAATAAAACACTTATTGGAAATACAATTTACACTATTAGTATAATTCAAAAGGATTATTCATAATTAATACAATGCAACATCAGTAATATAATGATTTCCTTTAAAATATTGAACCGTCGATATCTGAAATATCATAGGATTAATATATGAAACATTACAAACGGTTTATTCCACACTATATTATAACAGGTTTTTTATACAAAGTTATGTTATAATTAACCGTATTTTTATGAACGTTAACTTTGTTACATGTAGTGATACTTGTTTTTCTAACGAGCTTTTATTTGTTTATATTTCAAAGTCATCACGATGCTTTGAGGCAATAAAGTATAGAATCAAAAATTTGAATTCGAGTGCTTGAGGCCAACCCGGAAAAGACAAAGCCGCTAATTATAAAACTGTAGCAAGTTAGTCTTAACTCGTTTTGACGTTGCAACAACTGAGAATATCCGTCACTTGGTGCTTTTCGTTGAAATGATTATCTTACCTAATTTATTTTTGTAAGTTTTGAATTTAATACATTTCATTTTAATTTGTGGTGTTTGTTACCAAAAACTCATACAAGTTACCTTTCAACGTATTAATTCCCATATTCGTTTATATCATAAACATGAAATATTAGGTATACTTTGAGGCATCACTACAGGAAGATAGGCTAAGAGGAAAGTAGTTGTAATACTATACAGTATATTTGCCTTTGTTTTCAAAACAACTTTGATAACTCATCGCGTGCGTCATGAACTCTTTGATTCGTTTCAGTACTGGACTCGAGGATTAACAAGATATGTTATGTTAAATTACCAACATAATAAGTTAAAATTATGCAAAGTAATTTACATTGTGTCTTTTGATAATTTTTCCTTCGTGCTGTAAAAAGTAGTTTTGAAAAAATTTAATTAAATACAATAATAATAATAATAATAATAATAATAAAAATAAGAAGAAGTGGCCATCTACATAGATTTAATAATTTAGGTTCTTTAATGAATTTCAATTTAATACTTTGTTTAAGCTGCTACATTTAGGATAGAAGCCTATGCCTTTTTTGAGCCTATAACACTATGGTATCATTGCTAAGTGTTAATACATTATCCATTCATTATCAGGGGCTGATAAACGTGCAGAATTGTAACGAATCGAAATGTGAAAAGAGACGTTTTCATCCTATATTTAAATCCTCCCCATACATAAATATTTTCTCTCTAGCCAACATCAGATCTGTCAACAAATTTGACCACTTTTGAGAAATGGTTGAGTGAATTTGTTAACAACTAAAAAATTGTTATTCCGAAAGAACAGTATTTTCAATATTCAGTAGTCTTATAATTTGTTATTTTTACCTCTCGGTGGTCCAAATAATAAGTGTTCCGGCCATCCAAACTTCACGGATACTTTGAACAATCACATGGTTGTTCCAAAAGATAATCTGAACACTTATACAGTATTATAAAGAAAAATTGGTGTCCAGAAATGTACAAACAGTGTTTTAGTTGTGTTTATTTCTAACATGGTTCACTTACCATTTGCCATTCGGTTCACTATTTACTTAAACTGTTGTCAAGGATTGTTATAAGAAACACTTAGCGTTATGACGAGCCAGGAGAATTACTTTGTCTGATGAGAGTTCAGTTATTGTCGGAGCACCACTTTCAAACTTAAAATTAAGGAAGAAAGACTGTGCATTTTTAATACTACTTACTTAGTTTAAGCCTATTTTATTCATAACAATTACTTTTAATTGATACTTAATAACCGTATTATATATTCTAAAAATCCTTACCATCTTAACGAAACATATGTTTACAATATTTAAAACAAAAACCTTTTAAGACGATAAACCGGGTAGCTTTTTAACGAAGCTGCACTTGAAAGAAATATGCAATTTATGCAGTTTTAAGTAATGATTATACGATACAAGTCCTCGTTTGTTACAATAGTGATTATTTTTGCAATACTCGGAGTACTCCGGAAATGCATCCATCAACAATACTTTTAACAAGCCCTCGGGAACGTCTGATAAGTTATTCTAAACTTTTCACCCTAACTTAACACTCTAGTGTAATATTTTCTAATAAGCTAAAAATACTACGACACGCATATAACTTAGCACTGTAATAATTGGTTGTTCATTAAATATTTTAACAAGCTGTGAAGTATTTAGTAAAAGTAGTTAATATTTTGTTATCAGGACGTCTCATCGCATAGCATAAATGTAAACTATTAGAGGATTATCATCAAACATCTTAAAAAATCAATTATTTAAAATGTATTAACTTTTTAAAGTGTTTGACTCACTCCCATAAAAGAATACTAGCAAGTACAGTAATCTGCTTCACCCGGGGAATACAGCAGTTGAGTGTGCTGCATCCTGTGGTCAACCTTCGGAACTATTTCGAATAATGAGCATCTGTTTCCATCGGCTTCTAGTCAGACCAAATTAACGACTAGAATAACATTTTTATTTCGAAGACTTGTAGCAGGAGCTTTAAGGTAAAATTGTAATCAATTACTTTTCCTAATTTAGACATTGGGAATTGGTATACCGATATCTCTAGCAGAGCGGAAAGTTGGAGAGTTAGTGATAAACTTTTCAGGGATTTGGATTTTATCTGTCTTTGATTATATGTAGTTCCGAAGGTTGACCACAGGATGCAGCACACTCAACTGCTGTATTCCCCGGGTGAAGCAGATTACTGTACTTGCTAGTATTCTTTTATGGGAGTGAGTCAAACACTTTAAAAAGTTAATACATTTTAAATAATTGATTTTTTAAGATGTTTGATGATAATCCTCTAATAGTTTACATTTATGCTATGCGATGAGACGTCCTGATAACAAAATATTAACTACTTTCACTAAATACTTCACAGCTTGTTAAATATTTAATGAACAACCAATTATTACAGTGTTAAGTTATATGCGTGTCGTAGTATTTTTAGCTTATTAGAAAATATTACACTAAAGTAGAGTGTTAAGTTAGGGTGAAAAGTTTAGAATAACTTATCAGACGTTCCCGAGGGCTTGTTAAAAGTATTGTTGATGGATGCATTTCCGGAGTACTCCGAGTATTGCAAAAATAATCATTATTGTAACATACGAGGCCTTGTGAACGTCCCACAGGATGTTGAGTAAATAATATTTTAATGGATTAGAAATAAAACTGCAATTTTTAAAATACCTTAAAGCTTAATTGGGGAAAATATGCCAAAATTAATGTAATATCTCATTTTATGTGTTAATATGGTTTATTACTACTCGTATTTAGTTTTTTCTTAAATGAAACAAAACTTCAGGTTTATAAAACAAAAAAACAATATTACATTATTATGAATATGTATTATAATCAATTTTCAAAATTACACAGTTTCATATAAATTATAATATTTACTCCGATATACTTTCGTATTTCTAGTAGATACATACAGTATAAGTAGAATATTGGAGTGTGGTGTACTAGCGTTTATAGGCCCAAAAAATAACAAAAACAGAATAAAAAACAAATTGCAAGCGGAAATATTGTTGTTGGAAAATATTATCTGAGACCCTTGATTAAATGCCAAGTTTTCTACTTTGAGCTAAGCGACCTTTCGACGCCACGCAAAAGCGAGATTTAAATCCTCACTTTTTTAGAAACGTACTTTATTATCTTATGAAATTGTTCATGATTACAAGTGAGTCCAGTTGCTCGAATTCTAGCAAATATCCCCCTCCCCTCTGGGATTTTCCAGCTCATATACGGATCTATTAGTTGAATTTGTGATGCTATTCCAGAAGTTAGCTTAAAACAGCTGTTCTTGCTTCTTTACTGTGTTTTCTTAGTATGTAAACAGCTGCTATTAAGTGTCCAATTAAGTGAAGTTATATTCTTCCATTAGCACTTTGAAAGCCCAGGAGGCAGAGCCCTGCATGTTGACGTTTTTTAACTCCAAAAGGCACAACTAGATGCCTTCGCACAACACATCAACCATAATTTTAAACTTAATAGTTTTGCTGGTAGCTCGTTCATAAAAATTGCCTTATTTTTTAATAAGATGATTCATGATTTACAAGTTAGATTATATATTAATAGTATGTGTCACCTTGTCAGCAGTGTTAGAAAAACACTGCTGAAATTTATTGATTCAGAAGTAGAAATATGTTAGGAGTTATTACCCAAAAGACTGGCTTTCTTATTTGATCCTCTTATATTTATTAGTTTACTTAAATATTCAATATTTCAATAAAAATGCTTTAAAAACTACATATTCTACGATTACTGGTTGTAGAGAGAAAAGATAACAAATACATATATGAAAAATACAGTACGTTGTATCAATCTACTTTCCCCAACTGATTAATTATAAGTGGCTTCGGTAGCTTAACTTGAATACCAAGGGTATAAATTACAACATAGTTTAAATGGATGCTTAGTTGACTTTGATCTGCAAATTGAAAAGTTTCCCCATAAGAATAGCATTGATATATAAAAATTGCAATCAATACTGACAGGTGTTCTTAATTTGTCTCCGGAGCCACTAAAGATAAAACTGTACTGTTATTTTATATCTGATTTTTCTAGGTGCCTTAAAACTCATTGCTTACTTGCTACACAAATTTGGTTTTTTATTCATATTATTTACTTTGTCCTGCTATGATAAATGTCCTACCAATACAACACAGTGAGCTAGAATAACACAAATTACATAGTAAGAGTTAATGAACTGGTTATGCGGTACGGCCTTCATGGCAGCTGTTGCCAGTTTCATTTCCCATTGTAATTCTCAGCCATTATCAAGAGTGAGGTTAATTAAACAACGCTTCCCCGTGTATTTGGATGTGGTTGGATAAGGTTGTAACACGTGTTTCTTGGTGAGGATAACAACAACTGAGTTCAACATATAAATTTGCAAAATTTGGTATAGTTGCACTTAAATTTGCAAAACTTGGTATAGTTGCACTTAAATTAAAAGCAGTGTCACAACCAAGTTTACCCTATAATTAGAACGTTGACTTACACCATGTTTAGTACTTACATTTTAAGCTTTTCTAATATAATTAATTGTGTGGTCAATTTAATATTAAGGACGTAGTTTTATTTCAAGAGGCATATCTCCCCAAAAATGTTGTTGTTTGATAAGTTTACCTGTGCGACAGAGAGAGAGAGATGTCTGTCGTTGCTTGCAAAAGTCAGGCCATATGACGTAGTCCGTTGCCTTGACAACGATATTTTTCTTGACTTTTGATTGGATGTAGATTTCCTGGCGATTCGCAAAATTCCCGGCGTCTGGCTGTCTAGCGTCGCACCGTGGGGTATTTTGCATTAAAAGCTGGCCAAAAGTCGAAAAATCTAAAATGGCTTTTGTCACTCTTCTCTACCTTTAAAAGCTTCCCAAGGGGTTTCACCAGTGGCTCAACGCCTGATTTGCTTATCAGATAACATTAAAACATGTCACATCATTCCCAAAGTTGTGGTTATTGCAATCACATTTTCTGACCGTCCGAAGTGTTGCAGAAACGGTTGCTATAATTTACTTATAATAATTCACACAGTATATATTGAAGGAAAAGCTAATATGAATGTCCATGTAAAAGGTTTGAACTCTACATACATATATAATTTATAATTTTTTCCTCAATTTTAATTTATTTTAAATATACATTCATATACCTTATACAAGATTGAGGATTCACAACTAATTTCAACCTTTATCAAACTTTTTGCAAGCCTTCCAAGCTTTTCCAAGCTAATTCACTGTGCTATTCTAAAAGTAAATTTCTTCCTCTTCAATCAACACTTGATAGTTTTTACCAAAACACACCAATTCATTGACGCCAATACAAAACAAAACATGCTACAATAAATTCCCATAAATAACTAAAAGGTATGTTATATAAAGTAATTACCTCGTAAATAAATTAAGTAAGGACAAATAAGTTAAAACAATTTATTTTTTTACGATTTGAACTCTTCAGGCTGATCTTGCGATAATCATGTAATACATTATTATATTGCATTTAGTTAAGCATAATTAGCGAGTGTAGCTTTGTTAATCCCAATGCAACCAATGCAGTGGAATACATATGTACAACCTGGCTATTGCTTATATATTTATCGTCTTTATCAAGGCAGCTTGTGTGGTACCTCCAAAGAATATTTTTGATATAAATCAGGTTAAATTTTTATTTTATTTTCTATAGGAAGTAGGTAATGAAAAATACAGCCAAGGATATAAGACTAATGAGCGAGTTAAATAGATTGCTCATGGAATTATAACAAATTCATAGATTTTATGTGACAAATAATTACATTTATGTAGACAAATATATTTTCTAAGTATGATCAGAAACCCTTTTTTAAATTATGAACATAAATAATTGCAAAAATAATATTTTAAACAAATGAAATTTTTTCATTGTAACTTTTGTTTTATTAACAGAGTTATGTAAAAAGAAAAAAAATATAAATCTACCGTCTACCTTGTGAAATTAGTATAATTAAATTAATAAAATAATACAAACTCTAACAAGAAACATATTTTAAAACTTTTAGCTTATTATTTAGCTTCTAGCTATTTAAATATAATTTGTATTGGGCCTGAAAACACCATTGTTGGACCTGATTAACTTGGGTTTTCCAAAGTATTGATACAAAGATATTTTTTTAATTTGGTATTGTTTCCAGGTCAAATAAATTTTAATGGTTGAATATCATCGACAAAAATTGAAGGGACATATCTGTTCTAATTATAGTGTTTGCGTGTGTGCAAATTATTACTGTACACGTTCTTTTCCAAAGGAACTTCAAACTTAATACACTGTTTTACGTTACTTTAGGATTCTGTAATCAATGATTCTTCAAACAACCATTTCTTACATGCAAGGTAAAACCATACATGATCAAGAAATTCTGATTAACTTAACATCATTTCAATAATTCACATAATAACACAGAGTTTTCCTTAGTTTAATGTTTAGGTTATTGAAATTAACTTATATTAGTATTTTTTTCTTCTGATTACTTACTAGACACCATTAGTACATAATTACTTCACCAAAATAGGAGATAAAAATTATTTAACAATTTTGGTCAACTTTTCATAGAAAATACCCCACTGTGCGTCGGTCTTGCTCTTAGTAGCATCTCGCACCGGTTTCTCATATTTTCTCTTAAATAGGCGTTTTGCCTAGTTTTCCTCAATTATTATTAACTCTCTTAAACTCTAAATTCTTCAACACTCTAGTTTGTCAAATATATTTTGTCCTAATAATTAAATTCCCGTTAAAGTCAGTGTCTGCTAACTTCCATTAAATTCAGTGCTTCAAGACCTCCCAGAACATCTTGTGCGTGCTTCCGCGGCAGCTGAAATTTTCGTACTCGTTCTTCCGTGATCGCGTCAAGCCTCAAGAATAAAGTTGTGAAAGAACTGTCGTGCGTCTCCGCTCCACGGCCCCAGGACCCCACCGGCGCCGGCGGCGACTTCCCTACTGGAACCTTCATCTCACTGGAAATATTGGACAAAGGTACTGTTCACCGTTTTAATTTGTGTGTGACATTGTTCTCTGGGTAAAATTAGCGTAAACATTATATCCCAGTTTGCAGTAGGCTCAACTCATTAATTATCCACTTTCTATTAAGTTATAAACATTCAATTTTTTTTGGGCGTTTTTATATAAAATTCCCTGGTCCTTCGAATTAAAACAATCTCAACCCCCCATACGATTCGTTTGGTCCTTCGAGCCGGATTTATGGACTCAGTTCTTTGGAAATCCAAAAACTCTTATTTGTGGATACTAATGAAATGCTTGATTTATTCAGTTGCGGCCATATGCAAAACCCTTCTTCTCCAGTTTGACTTGACCACGCCCCTCGGCCAATAGCAAGCATGGCGACCACGAACATTACCGATGCGTGCCGAAGTGAATATCGATAGTTTAAATCGATTGAATATTGATAGTTTTGATCGCCGCTTACGTCACGCGGCTTACCCCTCACATTCTCTCCCTCTCTCGTTTACCGTATGGCGTACATCCGTCCGCCTCACTCAAGCATCAGCTGATACAGTTGTCTGCTAATGTAAACAAACATTCACTATTCAGTGACATTGTGCTACTCTAATATCTTTTGACAGTTATATATATTAGTCATTGTTTAATATAGGCCTAAGGATTGTAGTTATTCATTGATGTGTGTATAAGTATATATATATTGAATTTTGAATTGAATTATTATCTTTTATTCTCTTGTTCTGATTGACATTTAAAGGCTAATTAAATTTAAAAGCCGCATAAAACTTTTCACTGCTAAAATATATTTCATTTTTCATTAGGTAAACTATTGCATTGTACGGTGTAGGCTAATTGACTTATACCTAATTTGTGTCTCTTTTGAAAAGGCAGATAAGATGTATGTTCAATCTTTATGCTAGGGTAGTTATTTTTTGTTTGGCCATTTACCTAAGTTACTTTGTCTCTATTGTATTTTTGCTCAACCAATAATTAGTTAACTAACTATTCATAAATTAGCTGTGTTCTCTCTCTGAAATAAAGAAAAATAAGCTGTTGAGCATATCTCTCGCTATTGTATTGTTATAACAAGCAAATTGGAAGCTATTTAGCTTAACTAATTGACTAATTAGTTCTCTGTTTTCTTTTTGAAAATAAAATTAATCGTTTTCCTAGCTCTCTAGTGTTTATACACATTGCTATTAACGAGCCTGGCTATCAAAGCAAGTTACTCAGTGGGACTAATTAAGATTACCATTGTTTTAATTTAAAGTGCAGATTAAGGTTACCTCTGATTTTAAAGATATTCTGGTGTTTGTTTATTGTTCTTATTATAAATAATTTGTTGATGTCTCTGCCAATATTTTAATACTGTAAAATAGGCCCACAAAAATATACATTTAGCGCTCTGCTTACAATATTGTCTTTTATTCTATATCTAGGAAATATTTAACTTTTTTTTATTGCTTACTGTCTCTGAAATATTCAAAATGGCACCTAAAGTATCTGATTTCAAGGCGGCTCTATATACTCCCCTTACAGCGTTAACTAAAGCGCGCTTTGATAAAATAAAAACTCAAGTTGAAGAATACGCTACTCAAAAGGATCTTCTCACGCCTGCTCAACTAAAGAGCTTAACCACCCTCTCTAATGAAATAAAGAAAAAGAAAGCTGATTTTGACGCTAAATTGCAACGCGCCTTAAATCTAACGGATGAAGAGGTCATTAAAGACGACGTCTTAACGGAAGATCAGGACTATATTAATGATCTTTACGCCCTCATTTTGGGTGTAATTGAAACACTACTTCCAGTTGAAGAACCCAAAACTCCCTCGGCTTTGAGTGACGTCAGCATGACGCCACAGGTCCCTAGTGTCTCTCAGGTCCGTCTGCCAAAATTAGATTTGCAGAAATTCTCGGGCGATCTTTTGATTTGGACCTCCTTTATCAATCTGTTTGATACAACCATTCACCGCAATGCTAGTCTAAGCGCGGTAATGAAGTTTCAATACTTACTGAGCGTTTTGAGCGGCGAACCTTTAAACCTAATTCAAGGTCTCAACCTAACCTCTGCTAATTATCTAATAGCATACGACCTCTTACGGGAACGCTACCATAATACCCGGAGGTTACAAACTCTCCATTTGAACCAGTTACTGGACCTACCTCAAATAAGCTCTTCCTCAACAAAGGGCCTCAGACTCTTTGTCAACCAGTACACTGAACACACTCAAGCATTGAAAGCTTTGAGTTGTGACGTAGGCGAACACAATCCGCTCCTCTCCGCCCTCATTCTCCGACGTATGGACTCGGACTTACGAAAGAAGCTGGAAGCTTCTCGTTCATCCTCATCGGATGACCAGCCTGACCACTCGCTGCCGGAAGTCAAAGAAATAATAAAATTTTTAAATACTGAGTGCAGCCAAACTGAGGACGCTAACATTCATAGCGTTCCGCAAGCTAAGGCTCCAGCTTATGTTCACCCTCATGCCCGCAACAAGGCGTATGTGCCAAGAAAGGTCCAATTTCGCTCCAGTGACGTTTCTATGGTCACGACTCACTCTAACTCCGCTCAAACGAAGTCTGTTCCTCCTCCATGCTTCGCCTGTAATCAGACTGGACATAAGGTCTACTCATGCACTGTCTTTCGTGACAAAACTCCTCAAGAGCGACATCAACTCGTCAAGAGACATAAGCGATGTGTCTCATGCCTAGGCTCTCATGAACTCAAAGAATGCCAATCTAAGGCCACGTGTCTCACTTGTAACAAAAGACACCATTCATTGTTGCATTTTCAATCTGTCTCGGGCAACGCTGCTAATCAGCCCGTCCACAGTGACACAACTCATAACGCCTCTGATGCGCGTCACCGCTCTAGTGGGAACCAAAGCGATTCTCAGGTGACTCACGTTTCACAAGACTCACCTCCCTCTATGCCAGCCTGTTATACCGTGCTGTTGGGTACCCTATTGGTGCAACTCAAAACTCCTGAAGGCAAGTCCCATGTATTCAGGGCTTTGCTTGACTCAGGGAGTATGACAGATATAATTTCCGAACGCGCAGCTCAGCTCCTGGGAGTGCGTCGTACTAAGTCTCAAACTCACATCTCTGGCCTCAGCCAAAGCATGGCGAAACCAAAAGGTCAAACTGACCTCACAATCAGTACTCTATCTGGTCTCATAATTGCTCCTCACCAGCCAATGCTAATCTTGGATAAATTGACTGTGGATTTACCCAGGGTACCTCTAGCTCCAGAAGTCTACAATAGGACCCAACGCTACATTCTCGCTGATCCCACATTCCACTTACCTGGACGAATTGACGTTATCGTAGGTGGAAGTTTATTTCCAAAAATACTCACTAAGGAGCAGTTCTCTTTGGGACAGAATATGCCACATGTAATTGGCACACATTTTGGGTTTGTTGTACTGGGTACCGCTCCCAGCGCACCCTCCGCATCCAATCTCCACTCTACGAGCCTCAATGTCTCTCTACACTCAGCAAGTGTCGCAGATCTACACTCATCACTTCAACGGTTCTGGCTTCAAGAGGAAGTTCCTGTGCCCTCGAAGAAGACTGAAGAAGAAGAACAATGTGATGCTCATTTTGCCACTTCCCACTCTCGGGACGAAACCGGACGCTACACCGTTCGACTCCCGTTCAAGGAGAATCACTCTGCCCTAGGATCGTCTCAGCCTATTGCTGAGCGTCGACTTCACTCTCTCGAGCGAAAATTCAACGCTCATCCTCACTTTTCTCAACTCTATCACGATTTCATCAACGAATACCGCTCACTCGACCACATGGCTACAGTTCAAAATCTTGGTTTGACTAAGCCACACTACTTCCTCCCCCACCATGGGGTGCTAAAGGAAAATAGTTCCACCACAAAACTCCGTACTGTGTTTGATGCGAGCTGCAAAACCAGTACGGGTGTTGCTCTTAACGATATCTTGTTGACTGGGCGCAAATTCCAAACAAATATTTGTGACATACTGCTTCACTTCCGGAGTCACAATATTGTTTTTTGCTGTGACATCCGTCAAATGTATCGGCAAATCCGAGTACATCCAGATGACCGGAAGTTTCAACTTATCTTGTGGCGTGACCATCCCGAGGAGACACTCTCAACATATCAACTAAACACTGTCACTTACGGCATGAATACGTCTCCCTACCTTGCCATAAAGACTCTGCACCAACTTGCAAACGACGACGGTGGTAACTTCCCCTCCGCTGCGCACGTGCTGAGGACCCAGACCTACGTGGACGACATCATCTCTGGTGCGGATACAGAGGAAGCGGCCTTAGAACTACAGGAGCAGCTCATCCATCTGTTGCGCCAAGGAGGTTTCGAACTCCGGAAATGGGTTTCCAACTCTACTCGCCTTCTTCAAGCTCTGCCGGAAGGACATCGTGAGTCTCCAGTGTTTCTGCAAGAATATCAATCTCCGCAGTTCTCTATTCTTGGTCTACATTGGTCACCTACCACGGATTGTTTCACATACTCCCTCAACATACCCCCTGACGAGCGCCCTACCAAACGCTCTGTCTTGAGCCTAATAGCCAAGATATATGACCCTTGTGGGTTTCTCTCACCTTGTATAATGCAAGCGAAATGCTTTATGCAACTTCTCTGGACTACAGGTCTGTCTTGGGATGAACCTTTGCCACCTGAACTCGCCAAAAAATGGCACTTATTTGTGACTGATGTGCAGCAAATAGCGCATGTGTCAATTCCTCGAGCGTTTATGCTCTCACTCTCTTGCGCCGTGGAACTCCACGGATTCTCTGATGCGTCTGAAAGCGGATATAGTGCCGTGTTGTATTTTCGCTGCCAGCTTTCGACAGGTGAAGTCATCATTCGTCCTATAATGGCGAAGACTCGCGTCGCTCCTCTGAAACGAGTGACACTTCCTCGACTCGAGCTTTGTGGAGCGCATCTGCTCGCTAAGCTAACAACTCATTGTCAGTCAATATTTAATGAGACAATCACCCCCCAAACCACCTTTCAATGGTGTGACTCAACAGTAGTCCTCACATGGCTACGAACTCCGCCTTACAGGCTTAAGACATATGTCTCAAACAGGGTTTCCCAGATACAAGAACTTGTATCACCTGACTCATGGCGTCATATCGCAGGAAATGACAACCCTGCTGATTGCGCATCACGGGGTATTTCCGCCTCTCAGCTCAAGAACCACCCTCTCTGGTGGACTGGACCACCGTGGCTCAGCCTCCCTCAACAGGACTGGCCCTCTCTGAAGTTTTTCCCTATGGATCTCGCATCGTCCGACGAGCTCAAGAAGACTCCATTAGTCGTCCTAACTGCCGTCCCGCAGAAGGAATGGGACATTCTGACAAAGTTCTCATCGTGGGACAAACTTCAGCGCATTTTCGCTCTAGTTCTGCGCTTCGTACACAACTGTCGCAGCGCTAATCGTCTCAAGGGATATTTCTCCCCATCCGAGATCTCCACAGCTAAGCTCAAGATCTTCGGCCTCGTCCAGAAATCGGCCTTTGCAGACGACATCTCCTCATTACGCTCAGAGCGTCCCTGCTCAATAAGACTTCAACGCCTGAAGCCGTTCCTGGACACGCAAGGCATTCTACGTGTGGGTGGGCGTCTCATTCATTCTTCTCTACCACATGACATCCATCATCCCGTGCTTGTACCCAAGAAGCATCATGTTGTCAACCTCATTGTGGATCATTACCACCGCTCAAATCTCCATGCTGGACCACAGTTGACACAATCTCTGTTATCCCAATCCGTATGGATTATCTGCGCACGGAGCGTCATACGCTCACGCATATTCCAATGTCTAAAGTGTTTTAGAAACAAACCACGTAATCAAGCCCCATTAATGGGCGATCTCCCTCCGTCACGGGTGACTCCCGCTCGACCATTTTTGTCTACTGGGACAGACTTCTGTGGACCTTTCAACTCAAAAGTGTTAAATCTCCGCGCCATTCGACACACAAAGGTGTATATTTGTGTATTTGTGTGTATGGTCACAAAGGCTGTACACCTTGAAGTGGTAACCGACTTGACCACCGACGCCTTTATAGCGGCGCTCACTCGCTTCGTATCTCGACGAGGTCTATGTGTTCAATTGTTCTCCGATTGTGGTACAAACTATGTCGGCGCTGACAACGTTCTTCAACAGACCATAAAGGAAACGTTGTTCTCAACCGATTCGCAGAAGAAACTGCTACGCTTCGCTACCCCACGAGGGATTGATTTCAAGTTTAACCCTCCTGCTGCTCCCCACCAAGGCGGAATGTGGGAGAGCGCTGTGAAAAGCGCCAAACACCACTTGCGCCGTGTTATGGGAGATACCGTCCTGACACTGCCAGAATTTATGACACTCGTCACTCAGATAGAGGCCATGCTCAACTCGCGGCCTCTCATTCCTCTCTCCAGCGACCCTGCTGATCTCTCTGCCCTCACTCCGGGGCACTTCTTGATTGGTGCACCCCTAGCGTCAGTCCAAGAAACCGACCTCCACGACGTACCGGACAACCGCCTACGATATTGGCAGTTGGTTCAAGCTCTTCACCAGCGTATCTGGAAACGATGGCAGCTGGAGTACTTGCACACGCTCCAGCAACGTTACAAGTGGACCCAATCACGGGAGAATATCAAAGTTGGTGACCTCGTGCTAGTGCACCAGAACTCTCCACCCCTCTCGTGGCCTCTGGCTCGTGTTACCGCCGTACACCCAGGGACTGATGGTGTTGTGCGCGTGGTGGAATTACGCACTCCAAATGGACATCTCACCAGACCAGTGGTAAAGGTGTTCCCCCTGCCTACTGAATAAAACTTTTATATTCTTCCGTGCCCCAATCTCTAAATTTGTGTGGTGTGATACTCTATTGTTTTTATGCTGTTGAAGCCTACAATGCTTCAAGGGGGCCGGAATGTTTAGTACTTATATTTTAAGCTTTTCTAATATAATTAATTGTGTGGTCAATTTAATATTAAGGACGTAGTTTTATTTCAAGAGGCATATCTCCCCAAAAATTTTGTTGTTTGATAAGTTTACCTGTGCGACAGAGAGAGAGAGATGTCTGTCGTTGCTTGCAAAAGTCAGGCCATATGACGTAGTCCGTTGCCTTGACAACGATATTTTTCTTGACTTTTGATTGGATGTAGATTTCCTGGCGATTCGCAAAATTCCCGGCATCTGGCTGTCTAGCGTCGTACAGTGGGGTATTTTGCATTAAAAGCTGGCCAAAAGTCGAAAAATCTAAAATGGCTTTTGTCACTCTTCTCTACCTTTAAAAGCTTCCCAAGGGGTTTCCCCAGTGGCTCAACGCCTGATTTGCTTATCAGATAACTTTAAAACATGTCACATCATTCCCAAAGTTGTGGTTATTGCAATCACATTTTCTGACCGTCCGAAGTGTTGCAGAAACGGTTGCTATAATTTACTTATAATAATTCACACAGTATATATTGAAGGAAAAGCTAATATGGATGTCCATGTAAAAGGTTTGAACTCTACGTACATATATAATTTATAATTTTTTCCTCAATTTTAATTTATTTTAAATATACATTTATATTTAAAGCCCTGCATGTTGACGTTTTTTAACTCCAAAAGGCACAACTAGATGCCTTCGCACAACACATCAACCATAATTTTAAACTTAATAGTTTTGCTGGTAGCTCGTTCATAAAAATTGCCTTATTTTTTTAATAAGATGATTCATGATTTACAAGTTAGATTATATATTAATAGTATTTGTCACCTTGTCAGCAGTGTTAGAAAAACACTGCTGAAATTTATTGATTCAGAAGTAGAAATATGTTAGGAGTTATTACCCAAAAGACTGGCTTTCTTATTTGATCCTCTTATATTTATTAGTTTACTTAAATATTCAATATTTCAATAAAAATGCTTTAAAAACTACATTTTCTACGATTACTGGTTGTAGAGAGAAAAGATAACAAATACATATATGAAAAATACAGTACGTTGTATCAATCTACTTTCCCCAACTGATTAATTATAAGTGGCTTCGGTAGCTTAACTTGAATACCAAGGGTATAAATTACAACATAGTTTAAATGGATGCTTAGTTGACTTTGATCTGCAAATTGAAAAGTTGCCCCATAAGAATAGCATTGATATATAAAAATTGCAATCAATACTGACAGGTGTTCTTAATTTGTCTCCGGAGCCACTAAAGATAAAACTGTACTGTTATTTTATATCTGATTTTTCTAGGTGCCTTAAAACTCATTGCTTACTTGCTACACAAATTTGGTTTTTTATTCATATTATTTACTTTGTCCTGCTATGATAAATGTCCTACCAATACAACACAGTGAGCTAGAATAACACAAATTACATAGTAAGAGTTAATGAACTGGTTATGCGGTACGGCCTTCATGGCAGCTGTTGCCAGTTTCATTTCCCATTGTAATTCTCAGCCATTATCAAGAGTGAGGTTAATTAAACAACGCTTCCCCGTGTATTTGGATGTGGTTGGATAAGGTTGTAACACGTGTTTCTTGGTGAGGATAACAACAACTGAGTTCAACATATAAATTTGCAAAATTTGGTATAGTTGCACTTAAATTTGCAAAACTTGGTATAGTTGCACTTAAATTAAAAGCAGTGTCACAACCAAGTTTACCCTATAATTAGAACGTTGACTTACACCATGTTTAGTACTTACATTTTAAGCTTTTCTAATATAATTAATTGTGTGGTCAATTTAATATTAAGGACGTAGTTTTATTTCAAGAGGCATATCTCCCCAAAAATGTTGTTGTTTGATAAGTTTACCTGTGCGACAGAGAGAGAGAGATGTCTGTCGTTGCTTGCAAAAGTCAGGCCATATGACGTAGTCCGTTGCCTTGACAACGATATTTTTCTTGACTTTTGATTGGATGTAGATTTCCTGGCGATTCGCAAAATTCCCGGCGTCTGGCTGTCTAGCGTCGCACCGTGGGGTATTTTGCATTAAAAGCTGGCCAAAAGTCGAAAAATCTAAAATGGCTTTTGTCACTCTTCTCTACCTTTAAAAGCTTCCCAAGGGGTTTCACCAGTGGCTCAACGCCTGATTTGTTTATCAGATAACTTTAAAACATGTCACATCATTCCCAAAGTTGTGGTTATTGCAATCACATTTTCTGACCGTCCGAAGTGTTGCAGAAACGGTTGCTATAATTTACTTATAATAATTCACACAGTATATATTGAAGGAAAAGCTAATATGGATGTCCATGTAAAAGGTTTGAACTCTACATACATATATAATTTATAATTTTTTCCTCAATTTTAATTTATTTTAAATATACATTTATATACCTTATACAAGATTGAGGATTCACAACTAATTTCAACCTTTATCAAACTTTTTGCAAGCCTTCCAAGCTTTTCCAAGCTAATTCACTGTGCTATTCTAAAAGTAAATTTCTTCCTCTTCAATCAACACTTGATAGTTTTTACCAAAACACACCAATTCATTGACGCCAATACAAAACAAAACATGCTACAATAAATTCCCATAAATAACTAAAAGGTATGTTATATAAAGTAATTACCTCGTAAATAAATTAAGTAAGGACAAATAAGTTAAAACAATTTATTTTTTTACGATTTGAACTCTTCAGGCTGATCTTGCGATAATCATGTAATACATTATTATATTGCATTTAGTTAAGCATAATTAGCGAGTGTAGCTTTGTTAATCCCAATGCAACCAATGCAGTGGAATACATATGTACAACCTGGCTATTGCTTATATATTTATCGTCTTTATCAAGGCAGCTTGTGTGGTACCTCCAAAGAATATTTTTGATATAAATCAGGTTAAATTTTTATTTTTATTTTCTATAGGAAGTAGGTAATGAAAAATACAGCCAAGGATATAAGACTAATGAGCGAGTTAAATAGATTGCTCATGGAATTATAACAAATTCATAGATTTTATGTGACAAATAATTACATTTATGTAGACAAATATATTTTCTAAGTATGATCAGAAACCCTTTTTTAAATTATGAACATAAATAATTGCAAAAATAATATTTTAAACAAATGAAATTTTTTCATTGTAACTTTTGTTTTATTAACAGAGTTATGTAAAAAGAAAAAAAATATAAACCTACCGTCTACCTTGTGAAATTAGTATAATTAAATTAATAAAATAATACAAACTCTAACAAGAAACATATTTTAAAACTTTTAGCTTATTATTTATCTTCTAGCTATTTAAATATAATTTGTATTGGGCCTGAAAACACCATTGTTGGACCTGATTAACTTGGGTTTTCCAAAGTATTGATACAAAGATATTTGTTTAATTTGGTATTGTTTCCAGGTCAAATAAATTTTAATGGTTGAATATCATCGACAAAAATTGAAGGGACATATCTGTTCTAATTATAGTGTTTGCGTGTGTGCAAATTATTACTGTACACGTTCTTTTCCAAAGGAACTTCAAACTTAATACACTGTTTTACGTTACTTTAGGATTCTGTAATCAATGATTCTTCAAACAACCATTTCTTACATGCAAGGTAAAACCATACATGATCAAGAAATTCTGATTAACTTAACATCATTTCAATAATTCACATAATAACACAGAGTTTTCCTTAGTTTAATGTTTAGGTTATTGAAATTAACTTATATTAGTATTTTTTTCTTCTGATTACTTACTAGACACCATTAGTACATAATTACTTCACCAAAATAGGAGATAAAAATTATTTAACAATTTTGGTCAACTTTTCATAGAAAATACCCCACTGTGCGTCGGTCTTGCTCTTAGTAGCATCTCGCACCGGTTTCTCATATTTTCTCTTAAATAGGCGTTTTGCCTAGTTTTCCTCAATTATTATTAACTCTCTTAAACTCTAAATTCTTCAACACTCTAGTTTGTCAAATATATTTTGTCCTAATAATTAAATTCCCGTTAAAGTCAGTGTCTGCTAACTTCCATTAAATTCAGTGCTTCAAGACCTCCCAGAACATCTTTTGCGTGCTTACGCGGCAGCTGAACTTTTCGTACTCGTTCTTCCGTGATCGCGTCAAGCCTCAAGAATAAAGTTGTGAAAGAACTGTCGTGCGTCTCCGCTCCACGGCCCCAGGACCCCACCGGCGCCGGCGGCGACTTCCCTACTGGAACCTTCATCTCACTGGAAATATTGGACAAAGGTACTGTTCACCATTTTAATTTGTGTGTGACATTGTTCTCTGGGTAAAATTAGCGTAAACATTATATCCCAGTTTGCAGTAGGCTCAACTCATTAATTATCCACTTTCTATTAAGTTATAAACATTCAATTTTTTTTGGGCGTTTTTATATAAAATTCCCTGGTCCTTCGAATTAAAACAATCTCAACCCCCCATACGATTCACACCACCTAGATAGTAAACTTTGTCAAATTGATGTTGGTCAAACATCGAATTCTTGTGAGTTCTCATACTGCTCGCCGTTTTTATGTGGTACTAATGAAAACCAACTTTCTCTCACATATACGCTCACATAATTCCACAACCAAGTGATGCAGGTTGCAACGTATTTAAAGCTGTTCATTAAATGAAGCATCATAATAATGGTAAGGGCAACTAACTGGTATTAGGAGGTTCGGAATTGGCACATCAGTTGGAGTTAAAGGCCAAATTACTCCGTAAAATCGCAGATAATGTTTTCTTTAGGTTAAATTGATTCGGCTCAGCTGGTTATATTCCTTTATTTGCTACCTGTGCCAAATCGTGCGTTGAAATTTCTACAAAATCATATTTATTTTTCTTATTTACTGTCGCATTCGTCTATTCTATCTTCTTCATTGCTTGAAAACGATTGTCTTAAATGACTATTTGCTAGATAACTTTAGTTTATCAATGATTTTAATCTGTTATATTGTTCTTGAAAATAATTACATATAAACAATTGGAAGTAATATTTTATCATTAAAATGTTTATTTCAGACAATTAACCCTTCGTCATCGTACAAACACTAGAAATACAAATGGGTGGCGATGAGGGTACACCCGATATAAAACCGACCAAGGCCTAGCACAATATCCCAGGAGTATGAATGGAATTTGTTGTAATTATTCGTCCGAAGATCTTACCCGATACCAACATCTCGTATAACTCACTCTACGATGGTCCGCACAGTCTCCTGCTCATCGCTGTATCGTCAAGAAGTTGCTGTCTATGTTTTAATGACTTAACTGCAATAGGGCTATATGTGTGTGGTAGGGTGTGTGTGTGTGTGTGTGTGTGTGTGTGTGTGTGTGTGTGTGTGTGTGTGTGTGTGTGTGTGTATTAACTACCTACCAACCTTCAGCTTAGTAAGCAGAGAATTTCGTATGTGATAGAGCAAACCATTTAACGGGAATTCACATTTATAATGTTATTAGGATTAGTGTTAAAACATAAATTTTACAGAATTGTTTTATTTTAATTATTTTTTTATTAGTAAATATAGTATTTAATTGCATCTTTTGTTTTAAAATTTCAAAGTAGCTGTTACAAATACAGGCAACGGACAACTCGTTTTCCACTAAGCATACATGATGTATACAATAGCAAACGTCATGCCTTAAGTAGTAATACAAAATGTATATAAAATAAATAAATACCCCCGTCGCAGCAAACCTGCGTACTCAGCGAATTTCCAATGCATAATATATGTCTTAATGCCATATAAAGCCGCATACCAAGTTTCATAAAAATGTATTCATATATAAGCGATATATACAATTTTAATTATTCTCCATAAGAATAGCATTGGTGATGAGTACGTAGGTTTGCTGAAACAAGGAACACAAACAATTGGTTTTTATGCAAATATAAATATAATTTAACTAGGTGAAGCCACATACCAAGTTTAATCAATATTCAATCATAAGTAAGCACTATATAACATTTTAATTATTCTCCATAAGAATAACATGGGAGATGAGTAAGCAGGTTTGCTGCAACAAGGAACTAAAAAAATGGGGTTTTATGCAAATATCAATATAACTCAACAAGGTGAAGCCACATACCAAGTTGTATTAATTTATGTTCATAATTAAGGGAGTCATTACATTTTACTTATTCTCCATAAGAATAACATGGGGGCTGAGTACGCAGGTTCGCTGCTACGGGGATAATCAATAAAAAATCAATTTTTTGTGCAAATATCAATATAACAGTACTACGTGACCCCACGTGCCAAGTTTCATCAATATACATTCATTAATAATGGAGATATCAAATTTTATTTATTCTCCATAAGGATAACATTGGACAACGTACTGTGTTTAGCACTATGAATATCTCTGCAACGGTTGGACGTAGAATCACAATTTAAACACCAAAATGATTGTTTTGTGGAGCTGAATTGATTGGTAAAAGCAAATGTGAAGTTTACATCAAAATTAACTTAGGAAAAGCCCAAAACCTTTTTCCCATAAGATTAACATAGGAGATTTTATGAGCAGGTTTTTTTGGATTTTCTCCGCAACCACTTAACCTAGCTTAATAATTCAAAAAACCATATTATTTGTTTTTTTAAGCTCTATAACATGGTATAAACCAAAATTAAGTGTTTTAAAAATTTTAGGGTAAAAAATGCAAAAAACTGATTTTTGGAAAATTTAAAACCCCCATAAACCCCCCTTCCCATGGCCCGATTTTTCTGGTTTTCAAACTTAAAGTCATAAATGTCACTTTACACATTTGAGCCAAATTTAATCGAAATCGGACGTTTTTTACTCAAGTTATCGCATTCACGGACACACATATATATATATATATATATATATATATATATATATATATATATATATATAGAGAGATATATATAGAGAGAGAGATATATATATACATATATATATACATATATATAAATTTGAACGAATAGTGTATTAGTCATCTGGGACCTAAAAAAAAAATTTGTCATGGTCTCCGGCTTAAATCTTACCATAAGACCTACGGTAATAGCTTCTTCCCTATAGGGTAAATTCGCTAAAATGCGTTAATAATAGCCTATGCATATGCACTAGCCTATACAAAAATCAAACCATGCGTAAAAAAACGAAAACAATAAAAAATTACTACTTACAGCTTCAGCAGGAGTCTTAAGGAACTCGGAGTAGAGATAAAATGGATTGGCCAGTAGGAGCTTCTTCTCATTATCTTTGAATGTTGATGTGGATTATCATCCGGCTGTATCGGGAAGCTCATTAAATATTTTCAATGAGAGAACAGAAAACTGCTTTTGTGTATTCCTTAGCCTGATATAATCAAATCAAATCAAAAATTAATTTTATTTCGTTTAAATACATAATTTACATAAATATTATTCATGAAATAATAATTCCTACTTGAGTATATTGCTCGCGTGTGGGAATGATTTGCTTAATATTAATCAGAGCTTAACCATCTTTTAATCATGAAATAATAATTCCTACTTGAGTATATTGCTCGCGTGTGGGAATGATTTGCTTAATAATCAGAGCTTAACCATCTTTTATTCATGAAATAATAATTCCTACTTGAGTATATTGCTCGCGTGTGGGAATGATTTGCTTAATATTAATCAGAGCTTAACCATATTTTAATCATGAAATAATAATTCCTACTTGAGTATATTGCTCGCGTGTGGCAATGATTTGCTTAATATTAATCAGAGCTTAACCATCTTTTAATCATGAAATAATAATTCCTACTTGAGTATATTGCTCGTGTGTGGGAATGATTTGCTTAATATTAATCAGAGCTTAACCATCTTTTATTCATGAAATAATAATTCCCACTTGAGTATATTGCTCGCGTGTGGGAATGATTTGCTTAATATTAATCAGAGCTTAACCATCTTTTAAACAACGTTATACACACACACAAATGGAAACATTTGCAAGCTTGCGATAAACAGAATAATACAAATTAATGCAATTGAAACCATTATTTATTATTGGCTGGAGAGGCAAGTGGAGTGAAAATAAAGGGAAAGGAATTGGCGGTGTCACGTGTAGACGGACCGAACAAGCCGCTCCGCCAAACCGGGACCGATGTCCTACAACCACTCAGTGACCAAACGCTTAAATTTAACCTCGATGCCACACTCTGTCTACTTAAATTTCTGCGGAATTTTACGGTACACGATATGAGCTAGATAGAATGGGTTCGTTATGCCAATAGTTTGGTGTAATTTAGTAAAATAAAAAAACAAAATTTACATTGTTTCTTGTTGGATATTTACGAGTTACCGCTTGAAAAATACTATTTTTGTTGTTTATAATGAAAATGATACGAGATTTAAAAAATATTTGTCGTAAGTTCAGTACATTAAAACTTTGAACAGATCAAGGGTTGGATATTGGACTACTTTAATTATTGTTCGTCGGGTTATTGCCAGCGGTTCAAGAACGTTGGAACTCGTCCCACCCCACGCCAGGACGCCGTACTGTAGAACGGACTGGACATATGCAAAGTATGCCATCCTGCAGTGTTCCATGGTCAGCACCTCGCTCAGCTCAGAGAAAGTGGAAGATAATTTTCGAAGTGTAAACTTATTTGCTTGGTTCGCAAAAGGTAACTTTGAACTGACTGGTACACTATTTATATTCTCGCTTAGCCTGAGAGAGACAACTCTAGGATCGAATATTGAGCAAACACAAATAACGGATATACACTGTTTTATTACACACTTTAAAATCAGAATACATGTTTAAAAATAAAAGATCCACAGATAAGAGCTAAACAAACTGGATATACAATAGACAAAGGATATTGTCCCTCTGCAAGGAAAAAGGCGCTGTTCAGGAATATACATAAACGTCTCTATCTCCCATAGCAATAACAGATATTGAAATCACTGTTTCTGTAAGGGTTAGGCTATTACTGATTTAGTATCCTTTTTCCATTATATATCCCTCTAACAATAATTACTTTAAAGACTCAGAAAAACGAATAGATAAGAAGAGCTGTTGTGCATATTAAAACAAGATACAACGACAAACTCTAGCACGAAATTAAGCAACAAAGTGAACCCCCATAAAACAAATAGTCGAGTCTAAACTCTTATTTTAACAAACGTGCAACACTCGAACCAACAAGGCAATTAGCGTAAACGTATATTTTAATCAAAATTGTATAAAACACTGATTTATTAAAAATTCCTTAATTATATTTACACAGGGCCCTAAACATTTTATTCTTTAATTATTTCACGTATAAGTATTTTAACCCTATTTTCCCATACTGTCTATTAAGACTCTTTACTCAACGTTTTAATTCATTTCATGCAAACCTTATTTGATGTGATTGCTACAAACAGATTTAATTATGTTTTAATACTCAAGAGGGAGCTTGTACTGTTATTTTTGCTTTTATTCACTTTAATTCAATTTTCGGGAAATGGAGCCTAACTTTCTGTGCACCGATCTGACGATGTTCCACATACCGTAAGTCCCAAAAAGGTCCTGCCCCACGAGGTTCTCTGATCGTGATGCTCTCTGGGGTTGTTCGCAGGTTGTCTGCGGGGCTCGCTATCGGAGGTGGCCCTCGCCTCTTCTCACGGGTCCGGGGTAGTGCCGGGGCCCTCGCTCGACCGAATGTTGGAGTCGCTCGTCCCGCAGGGGTGGCTCCGCTCGAACGTCTTGGGAGATCTGTGTCGGTGGTCTTCCGTCAGCTTCCCCGTCCTGGACTCTCTCGGCTGGGATGGCGACACCCTCTAGTGATGAGGAATCTGTGTGCTCGCCTCAAGTGTGAATCTCGGTGACAGTCATTGTGGAACTCCAAGGGCGGCTTAATACTCGTCCCCTAATTGTACCTGCTCCTTTCCTAACTCTCCCAAGAATGACTTCCTTCCATCGTCTTCTTTCCATCCTATTTTTCCGTTCCCTCTTTCTGATCATGTTTTCCCCCAGATTATGTCCATCCCATAATCTATTAACCAATCAGGGTGACGATTAGCCACGCCTCTACTATTTGATTGGCTAATCATCTGTCAGCATAAATACGCCATTTCTGAATGCTGATACTGCCAGTTGGTAAGTTCTTTGATTTCTAGGCATGCAACTTTCCCTCGAAGTGTTTACCCTTCTATTCGATACCTTGTGTTAATGTTTCCCATTGTACATTTGATATTTTTTCTAGTGCAAGCTCCGCTACCAGGCTGCCTTAGGTTTACCACGTGCGTTTAGCCACATGCGGTTCTTTATAAATTACTAGTCCCACAAATCAATTTTTATTATATATACTGTGTATATTTTTTAATGAGGTTTACACTCCCACACGCAAATTTATTTGTTTCTCCCACCAAAACAGATTATTAATTCTGTTGTAACATTTTTAGATTAAATAATTGTTTAAATAATTGTATTACTTTATACATTGATATTTTGTGAGGGTGAACATAATATGTCTACTTTGTGTTGTGTAGCGAAAGGTGACTCATCCGCGGTTTCCGTAACCTCGAGGTTTGATGCACATTGTTGCTAGTTAATCCATGTTGGCCGCTGTGTTTAGCTGGTGTGTCTTTATTGGAAGTTTCTGGTTGCCGTACGTCCCGAATCCATTTGCGGTTGGGATTGCGGTTTTGCGCGTAATGCCTTTGGTGTACTCCCATTTGTAGTTTTAAATTTTGAATAAAAATGCAGCCTGCTAAAATGGAGGATATTACTGTGATCAATGAAACCCAAGCTATTATAATGTACATTAATATTCAATCCCAGTATATTCAATCATAATTTATGTTCAAGGCATGTCACCTGGCAAACACGAAATTAACATGCTTGCACGCTGCTTTAACACTTCGGAAAAGAGCCATCGCTGCACATATGACTCGGCCGCAACTGTGCGGTGACAGGATCTAACAGTTCTGTTAACCTTTCTTTTCAACTTACTGTTTACTTAGTTCTTCTTGATTCAATAATATGAAGTCAGTGGCAGCGTACTTTGGCTGTTTGGTTATGTTAGGTTTGATTAAGTATAGTTGATTGGCCATTTACCAAAATATTGCAGTTGGAAATAAAGCAGTATTCATTACTGAACCCCAACTCTTACCTTAAATTGCACTGTTATTACCAGATGAAGTAATAACCTCTCTGCTATTACCAGATGAGGCTATGCAAGACTATACAAGCTGTACAAGCTATACAAGGCTATACAAGCTGTTTTATGATGACACATTCTGCTCCTTAACTCAATATTTGATCGGCAATGCAGCTGCAATAAGCTTAATAACTAATAGCTTCGTACAGTAGTTGTTGATGCTCATATTGAAACGTGCGGTTGGTATGCCTACTTCTATTTCTATCAGCGTCGGTGGATTACATTGGGAGTCTGTCATGTATTACCACGGTAAAAACTATTAAAATCATTCGCATTATGATTTCCTTTTTGTTATTTGTTGGTTTCAAGAACAATAACTGTTTAAACCTCACGTAAAATCTTATTAACGAAGTGAGGGTGTTGGTTGCCTTGCTAGTCTAACGGTTAACGTCTTGGACTTTTGTACAAGAAGTCGCTGGTTCGATTCCCGGTGTGCCCACAAGGCTTTCAGAGATTTAGACCGTTGTCTTCTAACAACGTTAAATACAAAATGTCACTGCCGTATACAAACCAAAAATGTTGTACTTACAAACGTTTCATATTTCTGAGTTGTTTGTATGGTATGATAAACCAAATTTTTAATACCAAATATATAATATTATTAACAATATAATAATAGATGGTTGAATTTTTATATTCATAAAAAATAAGGATGGATATATCAACACCGAATGGTTGTTGTATGCATATTGTACTGCACAAATTCTACTCTTAACTTAAAGATCTTTACCTGTAAATACCGGTAATGCCACTTTTAATCACAAAAATGTTTATGTTTTACAAAGTTTTCAATGGATGTAATTCAGGTTTTTTTTAGAATGAAAACTATAGCCAGGCTATCTTTGCCGCTTCAAATAAAGGGTCTTTAAGTCCCTTATATGAGGAAATACGTTGAATTTGAATTATACGGTGCATCTAAAATGATACAGTAGAAGTGACACACGATACACATCATATTGCCATAGCCTATCGTGATATGTGACTGTATTGCAGCCACATTTGTTAAAAATGTATTCATAAATATTAAATCTTACGTAAAAACGATTTGTGAAAATACAGTTTTAAAATTTGGTAGAAATGTTGAACTGGTAATTATCTAGCAATTTCAGTTGCAAAATTTTCGATTTATGTTTCAAAATTCGATAAAAAAATATAAATAAAAAATTAATTTGAAACTAACCTATTTTATTTAGGATTACTTAAAATTTTAAATTGTAAGAATGTTTGACGCAAGATCTGTTATTCGACAGCAACTTGCCCATGTTATGTAATATGTTTTATATTTTTTGCTGATTGTTCCATCCTTTTTCGAACGGATTGTAAAATTACAAATAAAGTCATAGAAAAAAAAATATACTTTGACAGTTCACTTATTTATTATAAACATCTGTTATGATTCTTTTGTTTTGATTTGAAACTCCATAAAACCAATTTTATTTTTTAAATTTTCAAATTCGCTTTTAGCTTTAGGGAAGAAGCTATTATCGTAGGCGGCATGGTAAGAAGTAGGCCCGGGACCATGATAACTTTCCTTTTGAGGTCCCCGGACCCCAAAAACGCCATACGTTCAAAACTATATATTTATGTGTCCATGAGAACGATAACTCTCGTAATAAATGTCCGATTTTGATGAAATTTGGTATACATATGTAAAACAACAATTATGACTTTAAGTTCGAAAACCAGACGGATAAATATATCCAAAAGGGTATTTTGGGGGGGTTTTGTACCCCTAAAATGGGTTTTTAGAATTTTGTATTTATATTTTATAAAAGACAAATTTTTATTTTTCACAATTGGATTCAGCTTAAAAAACACACTATTTGGTGTTTTGATCATTGCCCTACGTCAATTGGTGACTAAGATATTGAAAGTGCTAAACGCAGTCCGTTGTCTAATGTTATATTTATATATTAAAAGAAACATTTTATATCTTGCTTATTTATGAACATAAACTGATGGATCTTGGTATATGGCTTCATATGGTTGTGGGTATTGTTGTTTGCACAAACAACTTTTTTTTTGCCAATCGTTTGCGTAGCATCAAACCTAGGTACTCGGTCCAGATGTTATTTTTATGGAGAATAACTAAAATGTTATATATTGCTCATTTATGAATGTACGTGGATGAAACTTAGTATGTGACTTCACCTAGATGATTTCTGTTGATATATGTATAAAACCCATTATTGTGTTCCTTGTTGCAGTAAACCTGCGTACTCATACCCAGCGTTATTCTTATGAAGGATAATTCATATTTTATACATCACTAATTTGTGAATATATTTCTTCTGAATCCTGGTACTGCCTTATGTGTTTTTAATACATAAATATTCATTGGAAATTCGCTGAATACGCAGGTTTGCTGCGACAGATGTATTTGACATAATTTGAATTTTTCTAGAAATTAGACCTGTCTATAACTTATTTTTAACACAGAAATTAGTTAATTACAACTTTTGAAGGGAATCGGTCCTATCGTTTTTGAGATCAGAATTGCATCTCAGTTGCATACAAGCAAGCAAACAAACCTTACTCATATTAGATTATAGGAGGATAGGATTAACATGTGGTTTCCTAAAAGAACAGTAACTAAAACCACTGAATGAAGATAACATACAGTGTGATCATGTCATAACCGAAATGAATCAAGGAACATTGAGCTATAATAACTGTAGTGACCTTAAACAAACCTGTTTAAGGGGAAAATGACCCAAGGAACTCTGTGAATAAACTTTTATAAGCGAAATTATATTAAAAGCCGAATGAAATTGTTTGATATTAAAATGATTATATGATTAGGTTGATTGTATCATATTTTACCTTCTGTATGTTAGTTATTACGTACCGTTTTTCCCAGTTAAAGTAAAACTAAAAATTAAATAAACGTGACCGTTGTATGCAGGTCTCCAAAAAAAAAAAAAAAAAAAGTTTCAGGACTTTGGGATATGATTCCTCATACAAAAAGAAAGGAAAAAGTTCATATCCGTCTGTATCGTATGTGTTGTCTACTTAATACGGTATATCTAATGAACCTCTGAAGATATCAACTTCAAACTTGGTTCTCAGTTATTTATAATACTATAGATAATATCTTCATATCATTATTTTTGGGACAAAATTACGCAACTTTTATGACCCTTGGAGTTTTTTCCTAAACATTACAGTTTTTAAGATATTTAAAATATTTAGCTTTGAAAACCGCAAATGGCCGCCATTTTGAAGTGGTACAAAGTAGATACTAGATATTCCATACCAAAATGGGCCTTATTGTATGTAATAATGCAAGTATCAGGTTTGATGTTTATATCTTTAGAGGTTCATGCGATATACTGTATTAAGTATAGTATTAAACATATACGGTACAGACAGGCGTAAAACTAAGGGTTTTTATGACATACCTTAATATGAACTTTTTTCTTCCTTTTTGTATGAGGAATCATATCCCAATGTCCTGAAACTTTTTTGGCCACCCTGTATAATCCGATTTTCGAAAGAAAGCGACTGGCAGAGCGGCCGCTGCGGCGGCTGAACAATATATTTCATAACCTCGTGGAATCGTAAAACACAGGGTTAGAAATTTCCAAAGAACTTCATTTAAATAGTCAGTTATAAGCGTTTATGGCGAATTTTTCAGATATTTTTTATTTATTGAGAGTTATATCATTGACTATAGATACTGAAGTAGACTAACTATCGCCACTGTAGGATGTGTCCCTAGCAGTTTTCTAGAGCACTCAAGTGCCCCTGTTGGCTTCCCGCGGTACCAACGGAGGAAGTCTCAATGTAGTGGCGCTGCTGGCGGGAACGATTGGA
Source organism: Allygus modestus (assembly GCA_963675035.1). Taxonomy (NCBI): domain Eukaryota; kingdom Metazoa; phylum Arthropoda; class Insecta; order Hemiptera; family Cicadellidae; genus Allygus; species Allygus modestus. Next base: position 28,027,232 of record OY776114.1, read on the forward strand.
AGATGCCCGCCACGCGCTCGTTGCGGTGGCGCGTGTGCGTGAAACGGCTCTCACTCAAGGCCGCTCTGGGCTCTGGGCTTGGACTTGGCCCACCGACTGTAGGCCCGGTATGATCGGCTTGAACTAGTATCGCTGCTGTTTACGTTTGGCAGGCCTTACCGCACCGCACAAAGGATTTGCCATGGTTTACAAATAGTCAATGGTTATATTTAAAGAAACAACACAAACTAAGAAGTTTGTAATCGTAATCCATGTTTTTTAAAATATTACTATCAATATAAATTCATCGTAATAAGATAAAAATATTTGAAAAAAGTGCTGAAAGCTTCTTTAACTGCCATTTTAAATAACGTCCATCGGATTATTCTAACCCTCTCCTCTGTTTTACGTTTCCTCGAGATTATGAAATACCTCACACAGCGCCACGTGGCCACACCACCAGTCACTTTCTTTTGATAATCAGACTATAAAAAAATGATTTACAAACATAAAACTAGACAAATTGACAAATTTAAAATATTTCTAGGATATAGGTTTCTAGTAGCATTTAAAAACAACATAATATGAGTACAATATGTATAATTGCAACAATAAAAAGCACATATTCAGAAGAGACAACACCAGCATGATAAAACAGGTATTTAATGGTAGACCCAATGGTAGAAGTCCTATAGAAAGACCAAGACTGCGTTGGAGAAACCAAGTGCTAAAGGATGTAAAAAGAATTGGAGTAGGAATAGAAATAGCAAATGTTAGCCAGGAATAAATAATTAACCTACTTATAGTAGGAATACGATGTCCTTAGATCCGTTACAATGGTTGTTCAAAAATTATTAGTGGAATCAACATTTGTTACCTGGACATATTTCAAGACGATATCTTGAGTTCATAAACCATGACCGAATAACCTAAATAATCGATATACCATAAATATAATAATTTCACTCGGTTTGTTATATCGTTCCGCTTATGAAAGTGTCCCCAAATCTGTAACTCAGTAGGGGGACTTGGTGAAAAATTACTCCGTCATCTAAACAGACTGGGCATCCCCGAGCAAAGCTCGGCCCTCTAGGTTATTTTTAATTAAATAAAAAAGTCAGAGGTGTCGTTCTCATGGCAACAAATGAACAACTAAATACCTTACCACCTAAGTCGTTAAAACCATAAATAATTAAATGAAAGAAGAGAGACCCTATACCCAACAACAAAACTCATTCCAATTTCTTTGTTTCTCGGCAATTAAGGTCGTGCTTTAGTTTATTACCTGTACAGTTAAATTTGGCACGAAAATTCTTTGCTTTGATTTTTATGTCAAGTTCGTTAACTGATCTAACTGAAAACCTATTCACTTACACCATTGACTATAAATATAATATTTATTGTCAATGGTTACACGCTTTCCGTATGGTGATCCTTTGAAAACAGTAAAAAAATATAACTCCAGTTCTGTAGGTCTGAGTGAAGATCTGATTAAGCAATCGGATTCTTCGTAAAATTTTACTGAAGACAAGATTTTAAACCACCCTTTGCCACCCTCCGTTGCACGACACTTAATAATATCAATTCTGGTTCTTTTGTGTATTGCCTCTCAAGTATCAGGAGAGCACAGATTATTAGGTTCTTTACTTCTAGTTTTATTTAACGAACGAAAAGTGTCGTCATCATAACTACCAAAATTCATTCTTGTCAGTTCTTGGTTTAGTCGTTTAACTTAAGGAAGGTTTTTTCCATTTAAGTGGGATTCAGAACACAATTCGTTTGTATGATTCAAATATCATGTTCGGGTTTGCGTTTATTCATTCGACGTATTTTGTGTGGCAGTCTTTTGAAATTTCTAAAAGAATATTACTCCGTTACCGTTGAGAAAATTTTAATTCTGATCAAACATTGGATTCCTCGGTATCCTTATGCCACTCCCTTATGCAGAATGAATAATAATCTGAAATTGTAGTCTTTGCTTTTTTATTACATTATTTTGTAAGCCATGTTTATTAATTCTTTACAACATAAATTGACAAAAAATTTTTATATATTCCTGTTTGTCATGCTTATCTTCCCTATAAAGTCGTTGGGATTTTATGGCAGTGCGATTATAAGATTGCAATACCATAGTTGTTGATACTCTGAACATGTTTCAACAGATTGTAAAAATTGTGATGAATGTATTACAATTTGTAATCACTTTTAAATGGATTAGATTACAAGTAAAATATGTATTATAGGATATAACTGTAAAAGAAAATCTTCGTTCATCCTCTTACGGGAAGTTTGAGCGTACACCTAGTATCGAGAGTTGAAGTTTGATTATTTACCGAGTTTAATCTTACTTTTCTTCCCCGGTCGAATATGTTAATTGTTGTCCACGTTGCAGTATTTTTATTGACTTCTAAATGATTTTATTTTAATTTTTATAAAGTATATAAACGATTTAGTGTTCATATATTTGTACAGGATAGTATCATATCGAATCCCCAAATAGTCCCACAAATCAGTTTTAATTATATATATTTTTTTAATGAGGTTTACAGGAGTCTTCGTTTAATGTATTGCACGTGTGAAGACCAACTTAACTTATGATCATAAATTACTCCTAGATATTTGTATTGCTCCACACGCGCAATTTCCACACAACTGCACCCAGCCGAGCCCTGGTCTCTGCAGGAGTGCAGCTTGAGCACTCGGTCATCAGGGCCGCTGTATCCCCTGAAATAAAGCGGCAGGTAGTTGGTCTTAGAGACATTGACGGTTAGGGAATTTTGATCAAACCACCACTTGAGTTTCATGAGGTCCAGCAACACTCGAGGAAAGGTCTCGTTCCATGTTCGCCCACAGGATTCCAGTTCCGTGTCATACGCGAACAGGAACAAATTCTCCTCAATTTGCACTTTTGTGATGTTATTAAGAAAAGTAGGGGCCCAATTGCACTTCCCGGAATCACACCATACTCCACATTTTCAATGTCGCTGTTAGTATTATGTATATAAACTAGTAATTATAACCTTGTTTCCTTTCCCTAAACTATCATTCAGAAATCCTAAAATATCAAAAAGTGCGCTGGATGTATTTTTACTACTCCTAAACCCATACTGATTGGGGCATAGAATATTGTTTCTTTCCAGATAATTGGTCAGTTGAATTTTTACACACTTTTCAATACTTTTACTTAATGTACTTAACAAAGATATGGGCCTGTAATTTTGTAGAGATTATTTGAGACCGGATTTGTGAATTGAGATGACTTTAGCGACTTTAAAGGCATTAGGAAATCTACCAGAGCGGATACTTTGATTGGTTATGTACAAAATAGGGCCACTCAGAGTAATTATATTATATTTAACAAACTTTGTACTAATACCATCCCAACCAGCTGCTGAGCCCCCCCCCGGAGTCTGCGATCTGAGAAGTATACTTCTCGTACTTCGAGCTGTACTCTGAGTTCTGTTGTAGACAGCGATTTCTTGGAACGACGGGCAGACAGCCATTTATTTTTCTTGGTCCTGGAGACGAACTGCAGCACTATCGGAGGAGGTATTGTACCTCCATTTCCACGTAATCTGTGTGCTACATATATGTCGCCTCTGGTGAATGGAACTCTTAACACCTGCGCAATATTCTCTAGAATAAATAATATATCCTCATTGTGTGTTACTGGAAGTCCCGTAACGATAAGGTTGTTAACTCAAGAGTATTGTTCCAGATCACGAACTTTATTCTGAAGTGTACTAACCTCCACCCTCCACCTTAAGCTTGGTATTCTCTAGTTTAATAGATGTGACATCTTGTTCAACAT